>CP092870.1:1363635-1963635 GCA_030710605.1 Cordylochernes scorpioides
CACACTGTTCCCTGCTGGGGGTGTTGTTCAGACATATATCTACAAACTGTACATCAATTTATATACTTACTGAGTTTAGTAATTATATATGCAACAACATTGCATTGTTAATATAACAACAACAACACACACTGTTCCCTGCTGGGGGGTGTTCAGACATATATCTACAAACTGTACATCATTTTATATACTTACTGAGTTTAGTAATTATAAATGTAACAACATTGCATTGTTAATATAACAACAACAACACACACTGTTCCCTGCTGGGGGGATGTTCAGACATATATCTACAAACTGTACATCAATTTATATACTTACTGAGTCTAGTAATTATATATGCAACAACATTGCATTGTTAATATAACAACAACAACACACACTGTTCCCTGCTGGGGGGTGTTCAGACATATATCTACAAACTGTACATCAATTTATATACTTACTGAGTTTAGTAATTATATATGCAACAACATTGCATTGTTAATATAACAACAACAACACACACTGTTCCCTGCTGGGGGGTGTTCAGACATATATCTACAAACTGTACATCATTTTATATACTTACTGAGTTTAGTAATTATATATGTAACAACATTGCATTGTTAATATAACAACAACAACACACACTGTTCCCTGCTGGGGGGTGTTCAGACATATATCTACAAACTGTACATCACTTTATATACTTACTGAGCTAGTAATTATATATGTAACAACATTGCATTGTTAATATAACAACAACAACACACACTGTTCCCTGCTGGGGGGTGTTCAGACATATATCTACAAACTGTACATACTTTTATATACTTACTGAGTTTAGTAATTATAAATGCAACAACATTGCATTGTTAATATAACAACAACAACACACACTGTTCCCTGCTGGGGGGTGTTCAGACATATATCTACAAACTGTACATCATTTTATATACTTACTGAGTTTAGTAATTATATATGTAACAACATTGCATTGTTAATATAACAACAACAACACACACTGTTCCCCTGCTGGGGGGTGTTCAGACATATATCTACAAACTGTACATCATTTTATATACTTACTGAGTTTAGTAATTATATATGTAACAACATTGCATTGTTAATATAACAACAACAACACACACTGTTCCCTGCTGGGGGGTGTTCAGACATATATCTACAAACTGTACATCATTTTATATACTTACTGAGTTTAGTAATTATATATGTAACAACATTGCATTGTTAATATAACAACAACAACACACACTGTTCCCTGCTGGGGGGTGTTCAGACATATATCTACAAACTGTACATCATTTTATATACTTACTGAGTTTAGTAATTATATATGTAACAACATTGCATTGTTAATATAACAACAACAACACACACTGTTCCCTGCTGGGGGGTGTTCAGACATATATCTACAAACTGTACATCATTTATATACTTTCTGAAGTTAGTAATTATATATGCAACACATTGCATTGTTAATATAACAACAACAACACACACTGTTCCTGCTGGGGGGTGTTCAGACATATATCTACAAACTGTACATCATTTTATATACTTACTGAGTTTAGAATTAATATGTAACAACATTGCATTGTTAATTTAACAACAACACACACTGTTCCACTGCTGGGGGGTGTTCAGACATATATTCTACAAACTGTACATCACTTTATATACTTTACTGAGTTTAATAATTATATATGTAACAACATTGCTTTGTTAATATAAACAACAACAACACCACTGTTCCCTGCTGGGGGGTGTTCAGACATGTATCTACAAAACTGTACATTTTTATATATTACTGAGTTTATAATTATATATGCAAACAACATTGCATTGTTAATATAACAACAACAACTCACACTGTTCCCTGCTGGGGGGTGTTCAGACATATATCTCAACTGTACATCACTTTATATACTTACTGAGCTAGTAATTATATATGTAACAACATTGCATTGTTAATATAACAACAACAACACACACTGTTCCCTGCTGGGGGGTGTTCAGACATATATCTACAAACTGTACATCAATTTATATACTTACTGAGCTAGTAATTATATATGTAACAACATTGCATTGTTAATATAACAACAACAACACACACTGTTCCCTGCTGGGGGGTGTTCAGACATATATCTACAAACTGTACATCATTTTATATACTTACTGAGCTAGTAATTATATATGTAACAACATTGCATTGTTAATATAACAACAACAACACACACTGTTCCCTGCTGGGGGGGTGTTCAGACATATATCTACAAACTGTACATCATTTTATATACTTACTGAGTTTAGTAATTATATATGCAACAACATTGCATTGTTAATATAACAACAACAACACACACTGTTCCCTGCTGGGGGGTGTTCAGACATATATCTACAAACTGTACATCACTTTATATACTTACTGAGCTAGTAATTATATATGCAACAACATTGCATTGTTAATATAACAACAACAACACACACTGTTCCCTGCTGGGGGGTGTTCAGACATATATCTACAAACTGTACATCATTTTATATACTTACTGAGTTAGTAATTATATATGTAACAACATTGCATTGTTAATATAACAACAACAAACACACTGTTCCCTGCTGGGGGGTGTTCAGACATATATCTACAAACTGTACATCATTTATATACTTACTGAGTTAGTAATTATATATGTAACAACATTGCATTGTTAATATAACAACAACAACACACACTGTTCCCTGCTGGGGGGTGTTCAGACATATATCTACAAACTGTACATCACTTTTATACTTACTGAGCTTAGTAATTATATATGCAACAACATTGCATTGTTAATATAACAACAACAACACACACTGTTCCCTGCTGGGGGGTGTTCAGACATATATCTACAAACTGTACATCATTTTATATACTTACTGAGTTTAGTAATTATATATGTAACAACATTGCATTGTTAATATAACAACAACAACACACACTGTTCCCTGCTGGGGGGTGTTCAGACATATATCTACAAACTGTACATCATTTTATATACTTACTGAGTTTAGTAATTATAAATGTAACAACATTGCATTGTTAATATAACAACAACAACACACACTGTTCCCTGCTGGGGGGTGTTCAGACATATATCTACAAACTGTACATCACTTTATATACTTACTGAGCTAGTAATTATATATGTAACAACATTGCATTGTTAATATAACAACAACAACACCACACTGTTCCCTGCTGGGGGGTGTTCAGACATATATCTACAAACTGTACATCACTTTATATACTTACTGAGTTTAGTAATTATATATGCAACAACATTGCATTGTTAATATAACAACAACAACACACACTGTTCCCTGCTGGGGGGTGTTCAGACATATATCTACAAACTGTACATCATTTTATATACTTACTGAGTTTAGTAATTATATATGTAACAACATTGCATTGTTAATATAACAACAACAACACACACTGTTCCCTGCTGGGGGGTGTTCAGACATATATCTACAAACTGTACATCATTTTATATACTTACTGAGTTTAGTAATTATAAATGTAACAACATTGCATTGTTAATATAACAACAACAACACACACTGTTCCCTGCTGGGGGGTGTTCAGACATATATCTACAAACTGTACATCATTTTATATACTTACTGAGTGTAGTAATTATATATGCAACAACATTGCATTGTTAATATAACAACAACAACACACACTGTTCCCTGCTGGGGGGTGTTCAGACATATATCTACAAACTGTACATCATTTTATATACTTACTGAGTTTAGTAATTATATATGTAACAACATTGCATTGTTAATATAACAACAACAACACACACTGTTCCCTGCTGGGGGGTGTTCAGACATATATCTACAAACTGTACATCATTTTATATACTTACTGAGTTTAGTAATTATATATGTAACAACATTGCATTGTTAATATAACAACAACAACACACACTGTTCCCTGCTGGGGGGTGTTCAGACATATATCTACAAACTGTACATCATTTTATATACTTACTGAGTCTTAGTAATTATATATGTAACAACATTGCATTGTTAATATAACAACAACAACACACACTGTTCCCTGCTGGGGGGTGTTCAGACATATATCTACAAACTGTACATCATTTTATATACTTACTGAGTTTAGTAATTATATATGCAACAACATTGCATTGTTAATATAACAACAACAACACACACTGTTCCCTGCTGGGGGGTGTTCAGACATATATCTACAAAACTGTACATCACTTTTATATACTTACTGAGTTTAGTAATTATATATGTTACAACATTGCATTGTTTAATATAACAACAACACACACACTGTTCCCTGCTGGGGGGTGTTCAGACATATATCTACAAACTGTACATCACTTTATATACTTACTGAGTTTAGTAATTATATATGTAACAACATTGCATTGTTAATATAACAACAACAACACACACTGTTCCTGCTGGGGGGTGTTCAGACATATATCTACAAACTGTACATCACTTTATATACTTACTGAGCTAGTAATTATATATGTAACAACATTGCATTGTTAATATAACAACAACAACACACACTGTTCCCTGCTGGGGGGTGTTCAGACATATATCTACAAACTGTACATCACTTTATATACTTACTGAGCTAGTAATTATATATGTAACAACATTGCATTGTTAATATAACAACAACAACACACACTGTTCCCTGCTGGGGGGTGTTCAGACATATATCTACAAACTGTACATCACTTTATATACTTACTGAGTTTAGTAATTATATATGTAACAACATTGCATTGTTAATATAACAACAACAACACACACTGTTCCCTGCTGGGGGGTGTTCAGACATATATCTACAAACTGTACATCACTTTATATACTTACTGAGCTAGTAATTATATATGTAACAACATTGCATTGTTAATATAACAACAACAACACACACTGTTCCCTGCTGGGGGGTGTTCAGACATATATCTACAAACTGTACATCATTTTATATACTTACTGAGTTTAGTAATTATATATGTAACAACATTGCATTGTTAATATAACAACAACACACACTGTTCCCTGCTGGGGGGTGTTCAGACATATATCTACAAACTGTACATCATTTTATATACTTACTGAGTTTAGTAATTATATATGTAACAACATTGCATTGTTAATATAACAACAACACACACTGTTCCCTGCTGGGGGGTGTTCAGACATATATCTACAAACTGTACATCACTTTATATACTTACTGAGCTAGTAATTATATATGTAACAACATTGCATTGTTAATATAACAACAACAACACACACTGTTCCCTGCTGGGGGGTGTTCAGACATATATCTACAAACTGTACATCATTTTATATACTTACTGAGTTTAGTAATTATATATGCAACAACATTGCATTGTTATTATAACAACAACAACACACACTGTTCCCTGCTGGGGGGTGTTCAGACATATATCTACAAACTGTACATCACTTTATATACTTACTGAGTTTAGTAATTATATATGTAACAACATTGCATTGTTAATATAACAACAACAACACACACTGTTCCCTGCTGGGGGGTGTTCAGACATATATCTACAAACTGTACATCACTTTATATACTTACTGAGCTAGTAATTATATATGCAACAACATTGCATTGTTAATATAACAACAACAACACACACTGTTCCCTGCTGGGGGGTGTTCAGACATATATCTACAAACTGTACATCATTTTATATACTTACTGAGTTTAGTAATTATATATGCAACAACATTGCATTGTTAATATAACAACAACAACACACACTGTTCCCTGCTGGGGGGTGTTCAGACATATATCTACAAACTGTACATCATTTTATATACTTACTGAGCTAGTAATTATATATGTAACAACATTGCATTGTTAATATAACAACAACAACACACACTGTTCCCTGCTGGGGGGTGTTCAGACATATATCTACAAACTGTACATCATTTTATATACTTACTGAGTTTAGTAATTATATATGCAACAACATTGCATTGTTAATATAACAACAACAACACACACTGTTCCCTGCTGGGGGGTGTTCAGACATATATCTACAAACTGTACATCACTTTATATACTTACTGAGCTAGTAATTATATATGCAACAACCATTGCATTGTTAATATAACAACAACAACACACACTGTTCCCTGCTGGGGGGTGTTCAGACATATATCTACAAACTGTACATCATTTTATATACTTACTGAGTTTAGTAATTATATATGTAACAACATTGCATTGTTAATATAACAACAACAACACACACTGTTCCCTGCTGGGGGGTGTTCAGACATATATCTACAAACTGTACATCACTTTATATACTTACTGAGCTAGTAATTATATATGTAACAACATTGCATTGTTAATATAACAACAACAACACACACTGTTCCCTGCTGGGGGGTGTTCAGACATATATCTACAAACTGTACATCACTTTATATACTTACTGACCTAGTAATTATATATGCAACAACATTGCATTGTTAATATAACAACAACAACACACACTGTTCCCTGCTGGGGGGTGTTCAGACATATATCTACAAACTGTACATCATTTTATATACTTACTGAGTTTAGTAATTATAAATGTAACAACATTGCATTGTTAATATAACAACAACAACACACACTGTTCCCTGCTGGGGGGTGTTCAGACATATATCTACAAACTGTACATCACTTTATATACTTACTGAGCTAGTAATTATATATGTAACAACATTGCATTGTTAATATAACAACAACAACACACACTGTTCCCTGCTGGGGGGTGTTCAGACATATATCTACAAACTGTACATAACTTTATATACTTACTGAGTTTAGTAATTATATATGCAACAACATTGCATTGTTAATATAACAACAACAACACACACTGTTCCCTGCTGGGGGGTGTTCAGACATATATCTACAAACTGTACATCATTTTATATACTTACTGAGTTTAGTAATTATATATGTAACAACATTGCATTGTTAATATAACAACAACAACACACACTGTTCCCTGCTGGGGGGTGTTCAGACATATATCTACAAACTGTACATCACTTTATATACTTACTGAGTTTAATAATTATATATGCAACAACATTGCATTGTTAATATAACAACAACAACACACACTGTTCCCTGCTGGGGGGTGTTCAGACATATATCTACAAACTGTACATCACTTTATATACTTACTGAGTTTAATAATTATATATGCAACAACATTGCATTGTTAATATAACAACAACAACACACACTGTTCCCTGCTGGGGGGTGTTCAGACATATATCTACAAACTGTACATCATTTTATATACTTACTGAGTTTAGTAATTATATATGTAACAACATTGCATTGTTAATATAACAACAACAACACACACTGTTCCCTGCTGGGGGGTGTTCAGACATATATCTACAAACTGTACATCACTTTATATACTTACTGAGCTAGTAATTATATATGTAACAACATTGCATTGTTAATATAACAACAACAAACACACACTGTTCCCTGCTGGGGGGTGTTCAGACATATATCTACAAACTGTACATCACTTTATATACTTACTGAGCTAGTAATTATATATGTAACAACATTGCATTGTTAATATAACAACAACAACACACACTGTTCCCTGCTGGGGGGTGTTCAGACATATATCTACAAACTGTACATTATTTTATATACTTACTGAGTTTAGTAATTATAAATGTAACAACATTGCATTGTTAATATAACAACAACAACACACACTGTTCCCTGCTGGGGGGTGTTCAGACATATATCTACAAACTGTACATCATTTTATATACTTACTGAGTTTAGTAATTATATATGCAACAACATTGCATTGTTAATATAACAACAACAACACACACTGTTCCCTGCTGGGGGGTGTTCAGACATATATCTACAAACTGTACATCACTTTATATACTTACTGAGTTTAGTAATTATATATGCAACAACATTGCATTGTTAATATAACAACAACAACACACACTGTTCCCTGCTGGGGGGTGTTCAGACATATATCTACAAACTGTACATCATTTTATATACTTACTGAGTTTAGTAATTATATATGTAACAACATTGCATTGTTAATATAACAACAACAACACACACTGTTCCCTGCTGGGGGGTGTTCAGACATATATCTACAAACTGTACATCACTTTATATACTTACTGAGCTAGTAATTATATATGCAACAACATTGCATTGTTAATATAACAACAACAACACACACTGTTCCCTGCTGGGGGGTGTTCAGACATATATATACAAACTGTACATCATTTTATATACTTACTGAGTTTAGTAATTATATATGCAACAACATTGCATTGTTAATATAACAACAACAACACACACTGTTCCCTGCTGGGGGGTGTTCAGACATATATCTACAAACTGTACATCATTTTATATACTTACTGAGCTAGTAATTATATATGCAACAACATTGCATTGTTAATATAACAACAACAACACACACTGTTCCCTGCTGGGGGGTGTTCAGACATATATCTACAAACTGTACATCACTTTATATACTTACTGAGTTTAGTAATTATATATGCAACAACATTGCATTGTTAATATAACAACAACAACACACACTGTTCCCTGCTGGGGGGTGTTCAGACATATATATACAAACTGTACATCATTTTATATACTTACTGAGTTTAGTAATTATATATGTAACAACATTGCATTGTTAATATAACAACAACAACACACACTGTTCCCTGCTGGGGGGTGTTCAGACATATATCTACAAACTGTACATCATTTTATATACTTACTGAGTTTAGTAATTATATATGTAACAACATTGCATTGTTAATATAACAACAACAACACACACTGTTCCCTGCTGGGGGGTGTTCAGACATATATCTACAAACTGTACATCATTTTATATACTTACTGAGTTTAGTAATTATATATGCAACAACATTGCATTGTTAATATAACAACAACAACACACACTGTTCCCTGCTGGGGGGGTGTTCAGACATATATCTACAAACTGTACATCATTTTATATACTTACTGAGTTTAGTAATTATATATGTAACAACATTGCATTGTTAATATAACAACAACAACACACACTGTTCCCTGCTGGGGGGTGTTCAGACATATATCTACAAACTGTACATCATTTTATATACTTACTGAGTTTAATAATTATATATGCAACAACATTGTATTGTTAATATAACAACAACAACACACACTGTTCCCTGCTGGGGGGTGTTCAGACATATATCTACAAACTGTACATCATTTTATATACTTACTGAGTTTAATAATTATATATGCAACAACATTGCATTGTTAATATAACAACAACAACACACACTGTTCCCTGCTGGGGGGTGTTCAGACATATATCTACAAACTGTACATCACTTTATATACTTACTGAGTTTAGTAATTATATATGTAACAACATTGCATTGTTAATATAACAACAACAACACACACTGTTCCCTGCTGGGGGGTGTTCAGACATATATCTACAAACTGTACATCATTTTATATACTTACTGAGTTTAGTAATTATATATGTAACAACATTGCATTGTTAATATAACAACAACAACACACACTGTTCCCTGCTGGGGGGTGTTCAGACATATATCTACAAACTGTACATCACTTTATATACTTACTGAGCTAGTAATTATATATGTAACAACATTGCATTGTTAATATAACAACAACACACACTGTTCCCTGCTGGGGGGTGTTCAGACATATATCTACAAACTGTACATCATTTTATATACTTACTGAGCTAGTAATTATATATGTAACAACATTGCATTGTTAATATAACAACAACACACACTGTTCCCTGCTGGGGGGTGTTCAGACATATATCTACAAACTGTACATCATTTTATATACTTACTGAGCTAGTAATTATATATGTAACAACATTGCATTGTTAATATAACAACAACAACACACACTGTTCCCTGCTGGGGGGTGTTCAGACATATATCTACAAACTGTACATCATTTTATATACTTACTGAGTTTAGTAATTATAAATGTAACAACATTGCATTGTTAATATAACAACAACAACACACACTGTTCCCTGCTGGGGGGTGTTCAGACATATATCTACAAACTGTACATCATTTTATATACTTACTGAGTTTAGTAATTATAAATGTAACAACATTGCATTGTTAATATAACAACAACAACACACACTGTTCCCTGCTGGGGGGTGTTCAGACATATATCTACAAACTGTACATCACTTTATATACTTACTGAGTTTAGTAATTATATATGCAACAACATTGCATTGTTAATATAACAACAACAACACACACTGTTCCCTGCTGGGGGGTGTTCAGACATATATCTACAAACTGTACATCATTTTATATACTTACTGAGTTTAGTAATTATATATGTAACAACATTGCATTGTTATTATAACAACAACAACACACACTGTTCCCTGCTGGGGGGTGTTCAGACATATATCTACAAACTGTACATCATTTTATATACTTACTGAGTTTAGTAATTATATATGTAACAACATTGCATTGTTAATATAACAACAACAACACACACTGTTCCCTGCTGGGGGGTGTTCAGACATATATCTACAAACTGTACATCACTTTATATACTTACTGAGTTTAGTAATTATATATGCAACAACATTGCATTGTTATTATAACAACAACAACACACACTGTTCCCTGCTGGGGGGTGTTCAGACATATATCTACAAACTGTACATCACTTTATATACTTACTGAGTTTAGTAATTATATATGCAACAACATTGTATTGTTAATATAACAACAACACACACAAAGCTTTATTAATAACTTTTGGACTTATACAGATTCTCCGAGTAGAAGGTATATACAGGAAAATAACACAGTAAAAGTACCAGTAATCACAGGTACTATTACTGTGTTATTCTCCTGTACCTATACAGATTCTCCTGAATATACCTTCTTCTACTCGGAGGATCTGTATAAGTCCGAAAGGTCGCAATAAAGCTTTTGTTGTTGTGTGTATTGTTGTTATATTAACAATGCAATGTTTAATTACTAGCTCTGTAGGTTATATAACAGCAATGTTATTCACATTGTATCAAATAGAGGGAAAGAAGAAAGACAGGGACATTATTAATATATCCTCAAAGCTTAAGTTTGTCTAAAATACATTTCCCAAGAGTTGATCTTCCATATCAGTATAAAATCAAAACAGAAAGATATATTACTAGAGCGGTATGGTGGATTGAACTGACGAAACCGCTGGAGGGTTCACTACTGATGAGCCAATAATTTGTCAAAACTTCTGTCATCCCGAAGAGACCCTGTCTTTATCAAATAATCGTTGATTTTTATTTATTTGGCCAATTCTGGAATAATTAAAAATTAACGATTAGTTGATATTTATTCTGATAGATGGCGCAAGCCATCAGCAACTTTTAGTTGCACGATTAGGAAATGCTTTTTTTTTTTTCTTAATTTTTCTCTGAAAGTTTGATTCAAAAGTCGATCTATTAAATAAGCTTATATAATAATGCGTACTTGGATGTGTGAAACAGATTTTCACAGATCCAGCTACTCCTTTTATATATAAACTTACCTCTGGAATTCTGATGTTTTCTACTTAAAAATACACCTATCCCCCGATTTACACGGTACTTGTTTTACACGTTTTCGCTTTTACACGGTTTTCCAAATAAGTTTTTTTTTATCGCACTATACTAAATGCTACTGTGATTGAACACATGCGCTGTGTACACATCTTATGAGGAATCCCGAGCTTATGTGCTGACTTGCTGCACGCGCACACTGTGTCTGTATTTCTTTGCATAAAAATTTCGCGAAAATTTTTAATTTTAGATTTACACGTTTTTCTCAGGAACGTATCTCCCGTGTAAATCGGGGGATAGGTGTATATTCTTGCATTTGGCCTTCAGCAACTTCGGTCACATCAGTTACGAGATGACCAAATGTTGTTGTACATTAGAATTGAACAATTGTGTTGAAGGCAGTTACATAGTTCCCAGTTGGATTGAAACAAGCAGAGAGGGAGGTACAGGATTTCTGAAGTAATCGTAGGAAAAAACAACTTGGTTTATTCCGGTTACAACTTGATTGAAGTGAACGCCATTTTTTTCCACAGAGTCGGCTGGCAACTTTATCAACAATACATCTTATATAGGACGCGGTCTTTGTGCGCTCTTCGTCTTTGTCTTGATCCATTCACTTCTCCCGTTGTTGTACTGGAACCTTTTTTTTTTTTGGTTGGTGGATCTTTAAATAACTAGATCTTATGAAGAATTATAAATTTCCTAGATTCTATACGTCAGCTACCGAAGTGTCGAAATTAGGTGTGAATCAGACATACTGGGGTGTGAATCATGGATACTGGGATGTTAATCAGGGATACTGGGGTGGGATACTGGGATGTTAATCAGGGATACTGAGGTGGGATACTGGGATGTGAATAAGGGATACTGAGATGTGAATCAGGGATACTGGGGTGTGAATCAGAGAAACTGGGATTTGAATTAGGGATACTGGGATGTGTATCAGGTATACTGGGATGTGAATCAGGGATACTGGGATGTGAATCAGGGATACTGGGATGTGAATTAGGGATACTGGGATGTGAATCAGGGATACTGGGATGTGAATTAGGGATACTGGGATGTGAATCAGGGATACTGGTATGTGAATTAGGGATACTGGGATGTGTATCAGGGATACTGGGATGTGAATCAGGGATACTGGGATGTGAATCAGGGATACTGGGATGTGAATCAGGGATACTGGGATGTGAATCAGGGATACTGGGATGTGAATTAGGGATACTGGGATGTGTATTGGGAGGTGAATCAGGGATACTGGGATGTGTATCAGGGATACCGGGATGTGTATTAGGGATAGTGGGGTGGGATACTGGGATGTGTATCAGGGATACTAGGATGTGAATCAGGGATACTGGAATGTGAATCAGAGAAACTGGGATGTGAATAAGGGATACTGGGATGTGAATTAGGGATACTGGGATGTGAATCAGGGATACTGGGATGTGAATCAGGGATACTGGGATGTGAATTAGGGATACTGGGATGTGAATCAGGGATACTGGGATGTGAATCAGGGGTACTGGGATGTGAATCAAGGATACTGGGGTGGTATACTGGGATGTGAATCAGGGATACTGGGATGTGAATCAGGGATACTGGGGTGTGAATCAGAGATATTGGGATGTGAATCAGGGATACTGGGGTGTGAATCAGAGAAACTGGGATGTGAATTAGGGATACTGGGATTTGAATCAGGGATACTGGGATGTGAATCAGAGAAAACTGGGATGTGAATTAGGGATACTGGGATGTGAATCAGGGATACTGGGATGTGAATCAGGGATACTGGGATGTGAATCAGGGATACTGGGATGTGAATCAGGGATACTGGGGTGTGAATCAGGGATATTGGCATGTGAATCAGGGATGCTGGGATGTGAATCAGGGATACTGGGATGTGAATCAGGGATACTGGGATGTGAATCAGAGAAACTGGGATGTGAATCAGGGATACTGGGGTGGGATACTGAGATGTGAATTAGGGATACTGGGTTGGGATACTGGGATGGGAATCAGGGAAACTGGGATGTGAATCAGGGATACTGGGATGAGAATCAGGGATACTGGGATGTGAATTAGTAATACTGGGATGTGAATTAGGGATACTGGGATGTGAATTAGGGATACTGAGATGTGAATCAGGGATACTGGGATGTGAATCAGGGATACTGGGGTGGGATACTGGGATGTTAATCAGGGATACTGAGGTGGGATACTGGGATGTGAATAAGGGATACTGAGATGTGAATCAGGGATACTGGTGTGGGATACTGGAATGTGAATAAGGGATACTGGGATGTTAATCAGGGATACTGGTGTGTGATACTGGGATGTGAATCAGGGATACTGGGATGTTAATCAGGGATACTGGGGTGGGATACTTGGTGTGAATCAGGGATACTGGGATGTTAATCAGGGATACTGGGGTGGGATACTGGGATGTTAATCAGGGATACTGGGATGTTAATCAGGGATACTGGGGTGGGATACTGGGATGTTAATCAGGGATACTGGGATGTGAATCAGGGATACTGGGATGTGAATCAGGGATTCTGGGGGGGGGATACTGGGATGTGAATCAGGGATACTGGGGTGGGATACTGGGATGTGAATCAGGGATACTGGGGTGGGATACTGGGATGTGTATCTATTGAAAAATATTCAATTTAGAGTTTCAATCGGCATTGTTGGCCAAAGGTTGGTGAAAGAGCACGTGTACAATGGGCCGTGACACAATCCCCGTGTCGACACGGCGACTGGATGGTGACAAGATCTACTGTAGAATCTCCAGTTTTTGTGTCGACAATTCCTCACGGCTGTACTCCTCAACAGAAGACAATCCAGGGACCATCCATAATTTAACGTTAAAGTGTGTTTGAATGATTTTAATAAGTCCCAAAATACACAAAACAAATCAGTATGTTATTTAATAGATATTGTTTGAAGTTTATATGTTAATTTTGTAAATATTCTTATTTTTTAAAAAAATAAAAACAATTTTCTGGCAGACATATTCAATTTTTTTTCATCATCATTTTGGATTATTTTTTTTAGTTAGTTATCAAATCATTTTGTAATTGTAGTTTCTTTTTGTTTTGTTGTGTTCCTTTTTAAGCAATAAAATATATGTAGAACTAAGGTGTAATATTCAATTCAAACATATGGAACCAAAATCGATTCATTTTTAAAACAAAGCAAAATCATCTGCTTATATAACTTTCACTTTTTCATACAGATACTAAGATACCAAGTTGAACGAAATTTAAACTATATCTGACGTGCATATTTCTTTTTGAAATAAACAAATTTATATACTGACCTTACTGCAAGTATAAAAATAACAGGATAGCCTGGCTCATCAGTTGAGGACACTTCATCAGTACAGGAGGGATTCTACGGGAGATGTCACGGAATGGTCTAAATTTATCAAATAGATATTTTATCTTATGAAACCTGTGTATACAAATATGACATCTTAAAATTTCGAAAGTACCTTATCTTTTTATATTCGAAATATGGAGTTCCGACTTACTTTTTTAAATAATCTTTACAACCATTTTATGAAAGAGACTTGTAGCTCAAATCACAAACTTACACTCATGGACAGAACTTAAGGAAGTTTTATAATTTGAAGTCGCCGGTCGTCATTTTTTTTTTCTAAGGATACCGAGTCAATTTTGTTTACACTTGGTTATCTCGTGTCTTCAATAAAGGTCACTGTAATATCTTTCAGAGTTTTTGTCCCGATATACATGCTAAAAGGTACAACTTCCTTAAGTTTTGTCCGTGAGTGTGCCTCAGACTATAAGATAGATTCCGTTGACTGGGTATGAGCAATGAACATATTTGTTAGTCGGTAAAAGCTAGAGGAGCAGTTTTCTGTCCATATTTTCATTGTTAGTTTTGTTCATATATACTTCATCTTAATACTGTAACAAAGTATTTTTTAATTTTATTATTTTTATTAACAGAGTGGTCATTTTTATGTTTATATTTTGCTACTCTGTAAATTTCCCTCGTGGCTTATCTTTTGTTTACCATTTGTTTAATTTAGTTAGAATATTTATGTTTATATAAAGGTTTAATATAATTTTTCTATGATTGTGTAAATATTCATTGAATTTATCATCATCACCTTTTTTGTTTACTGAAATGTTATATGAAAAAAAAGTAATGTAATTGAACGAAGTGGTTGCCCTCATGTTTACTGATCCAATGTGTTTTAATAATCTAAGGTTTATGTTGAAAGAAAATTATACACCATTCTTAGTTTGCCTTTACCTGAAATAAATTGTTGCCTCCTCCTGAAGTTTTTGTATTTCCCTAATTTTCCAAGTGGCAATATATATAATAAACTATCGAATATTCCCGGTTTTTACCCGAGTAAAAGTTTGCCTAACGAACATTTGTTAAAACGATTCTAGAAAACATCCAATCCACCTATATATAGATTTATAAACGTATATAAATATTGTTATATGCATTTAAAAATATTTTTGAAACACATAATTTTTTTGAAAACATTTATTAAATTTTAAATAAGATATTTTCTTTAAATATATATTAATATTGAAATGCCAAGTTTTTTTTACAACGTCATTGGAATATTATATTACTAAATCCTCAAATTAAATATTAAATTTATTATACTTGGAACACATTTTAGCATTTTTTTACAATTTATTACATTTTATTTTACAATTACAACTCCGCGAGAGGCGCTGCTTGTGAGTGAAAGTAGAAAATTTGCAAATAAAATTGCAACGAATATTTATTTCAAATCAATTTCAAACCAGAAACCTTCCCAGTAGTATAGTAAATAACTTCCTAAAGTTTCACGGCGATTGGATAATCTTACCTTTTAAAAACATTCATCGTAAAAACAAACTAACATTCATCGTGTGAACAAATTACGTATAAAATTATTAACCAATCAAATTCATTTATCGTCGCGACCAGTGCTGCGCCAAGCGGTTAAAGGCTGGAACTAACGCTTTTTGGTTTTACATTTTTAAAAAAAGCACATTAACCTTTTTAGTTTTTTGAATAGCCTATATGTTAAACGAAATATTCAGTTACCTACATGCGAAATTTCATAAAGATTGATTCTGTAGATTTTGCGAAACGCGATAACAAACATCGATTTTGGATTTCATTTTTATAGATATAATAAAGGAAATGATTATATTGCCTTTTTAAAACATACCTCAAACAACAAACTCTGCTTTTGGAATATTTGATATTTTACAATAAATTAATCTAATATTTTATCACGACAATATATTCATTATGTTTAAAAGTAGATTAAGTTTAAAATAAATTTAGTTACTTCTATGTTTTGTTCTTGCAAACACATAAAGAAATGGAGCAGCTAAATTTCCATACCTAATAATTTCACACACACACACGAATGAAAAATAATTTGTTAGGCAAATATATAGAGGGAACAATATTAAATTGATTCATCATTTTCGCAAACACAAATCTATTCGTTGAAATGATGTATCTTCTGTTATGTATTTACTTAACACTTAGCTGGATTAGAATTCTATCGATTGACGCCATTTTTGTGAGCAGGGATATTTCTAGACGGTTGAATATGTATAGTAAAGTGCTGGGTTCAAACAGCAACGCAGATATTTTCCCAAGATATCTTTTATATCTGGGTTACTTAACAGCCAATCCTATACTAATCAAAACTAATTTTACTTTTAAAATTTGGTGGTGGGTGAGTTTTGTGTTCGTTCTTTGTTTGAGGATAGCAAACGACGTTTATAAAAAACGAATATTAGACAAAGGATGGGTGTGGGCATTTCACCATTTCTTCAATCCCTGCTGCGGCATCATGACAACCGTTTATATCTACTTCTTCAAGTTACGTAATGTGCAGGAAATCAGAAGAAAACTGCAGAATTTTCTCGAATTCGATTCTCTTTCAAAAGAGGAAAAACATTTCCCGTATTTCTATATTATAACTCTGGCAATCCTCTTAACAAAACATGTTTTGAATTTGATTCGAGCTGTGAAAAATGGAAATTATTTTGATACATTTTGGATAATTAAAGTGCTTTCAAGTTTGTCCGGTCAAGCGTACATTCTCACCCTTTATTTTTTAATCTCAAGACTCATTACCATTTCAATTTGGCAAAAGAAGCAACTGAAAATATCAACGCCTATTCAGAGACATCTTCAGGTGTTGAGGAAATATGACAAGTTGAAAGACCTTGTATCTGAATTGAATCAAGTGTTTTCATTCCCCTTGCTGGTATACTGCGGGAATGTTCTGTGCAGCATTATAATACTGGTCAAATTCCAGAATAACCATTCAATTAGCAGCGTCGCTAGACGAATCACGTTGTCTATAGGGGGTTTATTCGAAATAGCGAACCTCTACTCGCTCTGCCAACTGGGAGGTGCGATGAACAGGTATTCTAAGGAGATCTTGTCAGAACTGTCGAACCGTATTAAGAGAGAAAACTTGGAAGCCCACTACTACGCCACGGCCTTCGAACAACTGAATCCAGGTTTGTCGATTCTTGCTGGGGATTTTCTGGAGCTAAAATCGGGATCATTTTTGTCTATTTGTGGATTTGGGATTACCTATGGTTTACTCGTCTACCAAATCCTTAATATTTGATTCAACTTATAGCTACGTCCCCCACACTATGTTCTAGCGTAGTTCTATTAAATATATCACACGTGTATATAACATGCACATCACACTACATTCTTTACATGGGGCGAATGAGCAATTTAAAAAATAGATAAAGACATGGAGGTGAAAAGACATATATTATATTTTAAAAAATATAAAGAGATAGCTTCCTCTTGTTATATTTTAGCGTCACGAAATGTTTCCACTCAAAAATATATTCTAAGCATGTGTCACGTGGAAATAATAGCAATCGATGGCAATATACACTCATGGACAGAACTTCAGGAAGTTGTACCTTTTAGCATGTATATCGGGATTCAGGCAATAACTCTGAACGATATTACAGTGGCTTTTATTGAAGACAAACGAGATAACCAAGTGTGAACAACCTCTGTCTCCTTCAAATATATATATATATATATAGACGAACGGCGAAATCAAAGACATTTCACTTCCTTGTGTTTTGCCCAAGAGTATATTTCCCTGTCCTTCCTAAATTCCCATAAATAAAGTAGAAATGTGTGTTGTCAGTTTGTTTGTGAGTTCTTTCCACCATATTTGACGCATTTCTCTTAACCTGACACCAGGTAGGAGTCGCCATCATAGTTTTTCCAACAAACAAACATTATAAGGATGGAAAATGACCAAACTTCAGGGAAACTAAGAAAGATTAAAGTGGCTCATCAAATATATATACACCTATCCCCCGATTTACACGGTACTTGTTTTACACGTTTTCGCTTTTACACGGTTTTCCAAATAAGGTTTTTTTTTTTTGTTTTTATCGCACTATACTAAATGCGATATTCTACTCTATACTACCTATGTTGAAAAGAATATTGGGAGGCTCTGATTCATGAGGGGGCGAACACCTATTCAGATTTGACAGTTTAATATACACCTATCCCTCGATTTACACGTTTTTCTCAGGGACGTATCTACCGTGTAAATCGGGGGATAGGTGTATATATATGTTGTAATGTGTGGGGCCGACATCGTGGCAGCGGGCTCATCCAACATGCAGTCACGAGCCAGAGTGGGAGGGAATTAGCCTGAAGATAAATGAAGACCGCACGCATAGGAACATGGTTATCTATATATCACTTAAGAATTGTATTTTCAGTGTATTATATAGATATATTATATTGTTATAATCTGTTGTGTGCAAACATACACACATACACCCATACCTCGCTTTGCGTCGGGGTTACGTTCCAAAAAAACACGACGAAAATTGAAACGACGCAAAGTGAAAATACGTGAAGGCGCAATCAAAAACAAAGGTGTTGCCATATTTTAGGAAAATATTTTAAAAAAAAATTAAAGACTCGAATCCAAAACAACGCAACTTCGAAAATCTAACGACGCACAGTGAAAATCAGTAAAAATTAAGCAGCGACGCAACTTCGAAAAAAAAAACAGAAAACGAAACGACGCAAAGCGAGGTATTGGTGTACTATATATAAACACTTCATAACTCTAGATCGAGGTTTCTAGCAATCAGAATGGACTTCGTTGCGTGGAGGACATAAAGATTGTTTCATCCACTCCTACACCATAAACCACTTCAAGGATTTTCTGCCTATAAACCGCTCTCATTTGCAAATATTATTTATCAATTCTACATTTCATTAGACCACCGCGACACGTCTAAATAAATATTTAAAAAACGAGAAATCTTCGACGAAATGTAAAATAACTTGTACAACTCGTTTAGGTGTCTCATTTCAAAATACGTTTTTATAAATATCAAATCAAGTTTGAATGTGCAGCATACACGGGTAAAGTACAGAATTCTGAGTTACATAGTGTTGAGTAGATTTGTTGTTGTAGCATACACGTGTAAAGTACAGAATTCTGAGTTACAGAGTGTTGAGTAGATTTGTTGTTGTAGCATACACGTGTAAAGTACAGAATTCTGAGTTACAGAGTGTTGAGTAGATTTGTTGTTGTAGCATACACGTGTAAAGTACAGAATTCTGAGTTACAGAGTGTTGAGTAGATTTGTTGTTTGCAGCATACACGTGTAAAGTACAGAATTCTGAGTTACAGAGTGTTGAGTAGATTTGTTGTTTGCAGCATACACGTGTAAAGTACAGAATTCTGAGTTACAGAGTGTTGAGTAGATTTGTTGTTGTAGCATACACGTGTAAAGTACAGAATTCTGAGTTACAGAGTGTTGAGTAGATTTGTTGTTGTAGCATACACGTGTAAAGTACAGAATTCTGAGTTACATAGTGTTGAGTAGATTTGTTGTTGTAGCATACACGTGTAAAGTACAGAATTCTGAGTTACAGAGTGTTGAGTAGATTTGTTGTTGTAGCATACACGTGTAAAGTACAGAATTCTGAGTTACAGAGTGTTGAGTAGATTTGTTGTTTGCAGCATACACGTGTAAAGTACAGAATTCTGAGTTACAGAGTGTTGAGTAGATTTGTTGTTGTAGCATACACGGGTAAAGTACAGAATTCTGAGTTACATAGTGTTGAGTAGATTTGTTGTTGTAGCATACACGTGTAAAGTACAGAATTCTGAGTTACAGAGTGTTGAGTAGATTTGTTGTTGTAGCATACACGTGTAAAGTACAGAATTCTGAGTTACAGAGTGTTGAGTAGATTTGTTGTTGTAGCATACACGTGTAAAGTACAGAATTCTGAGTTACAGAGTGTTGAGTAGATTTGTTGTTGCAGCATACACGTGTAAAGTACAGAATTCTGAGTTACAGAGTGTTGAGTAGATTTGTTGTTGTAGCATACACGTGTAAAGTACAGAATTCTGAGTTACAGAGTGTTGAGTAGATTTGTTGTTGTAGCATACACGTGTAAAGTACAGAATTCTGAGTTACAGAGTGTTGAGTAGATTTGTTGTTGTAGCATACACGTGTAAAGTACAAAATTCTGAGTTACATAGTGTTGAGTAGATTTGTTGTTGTAGCATACACGTGTAAAGTACAGAATTCTGAGTTACAGAGTGTTGAGTAGATTTGTTGTTGTAGCATACACATGTAAAGTACAGAATTCTGAGTTACAGAGTGTTGAGTAGATTTGTTGTTGTAGCATACACGTGTAAAGTACAGAATTCTGAGTTACAGAGTGTTGAGTAGATTTGTTGTTGTAGCATACACGTGTAAAGTACAGAATTCTGAGTTACAGAGTGTTGAGTAGATTTGTTGTTGTAGCATACACGTGTAAAGTACAGAATTCTGAGTTACAGAGTGTTGAGTAGATTTGTTGTTGTAGCATACACGTGTAAAGTACAGAATTCTGAGTTACAGAGTGTTGAGTAGATTTGTTGTTGTAGCATACACGTGTAAAGTACAGAATTCTGAGTTACAGAGTGTTGAGTAGATTTGTTGTTGTAGCATACACGTGTAAAGTACAGAATTCTGAGTTACAGAGTGTTGAGTAGATTTGTTGTTGCAGCATACACGTGTAAAGTACAGAATTCTGAGTTACAGAGTGTTGAGTAGATTTGTTGTTGTAGCATACACGTGTAAAGTACAGAATTCTGAGTTACAGAGTGTTGAGTAGATTTGTTGTTGTAGCATACACGTGTAAAGTACAGAATTCTGAGTTACAGAGTGTTGAGTAGATTTGTTGTTGTAGCATACACGTGTAAAGTACAGAATTCTGAGTTACAGAGTGTTGAGTAGATTTGTTGTTGCAGCATACACGTGTAAAGTACAGAATTCTGAGTTACAGAGTGTTGAGTAGATTTGTTGTTGCAGCATACACGTGTAAAGTACAGAATTCTGAGTTACAGAGTGTTGAGTAGATTTGTTGTTTGCAGCATACACGTGTAAAGTGCAGAATTCTGAGTTACAGAGTGTTGAGTAGATTTGTTGTTTGCAGCATACACGTGTAAAGTACAGAATTCTGAGTTACAGAGTGTTGAGTAGATTTGTTGTTTGCAGCATACACGTGTAAAGTACAGAATTCTGAGTTACAGAGTGTTGAGTAGATTTGTTGTTTGCAGCATACACGTGTAAAGTACAGAATTCTGAGTTTCATAGTGTTGAGTAGATTTGTTGTTGTAGCATACACGTGTAAAGTACAGAATTCTGAGTTACAGAGTGTTGAGTAGATTTGTTGTTTGTAGCATACACGTGTAAAGTACAGAATTCTGAGTTACAGAGTGTTGAGTAGATTTGTTGTTTGCAGCATACACGTGTAAAGTGCAGAATTCTGAGTTACAGAGTGTTGAGTAGATTTGTTGTTGTAGCATACACGTGTAAAGTACAGAATTCTGAGTTACAGAGTGTTGAGTAGATTTGTTGTTGCAGCATACAAGTGTAAAGTACAGAATTCTGAGTTACATAGTGTTGAGTAGATTTGTTGTTGTAGCATACACGTGTAAAGTACAGAATTCTGAGTTACAGAGTGTTGAGTAGATTTGTTGTTTGCAGCATACACGTGTAAAGTACAGAATTCTGAGTTACAGAGTGTTGAGTAGATTTGTTGTTGTAGCATACACGTGTAAAGTGCAGAATTCTGAGTTACAGAGTGTTGAGTAGATTTGTTGTTGTAGCATACACGTGCAAAGTACAGAATTCTGAGTTACAGAGTGTTGAGTAGATTTGTTGTTTGCAGCATACACGTGTAAAGTACAGAATTCTGAGTTACATAGTGTTGAGTAGATTTGTTGTTGTAGCATACACGTGTAAAGTGCAGAATTCTGAGTTACAGAGTGTTGAGTAGATTTGTTGTTTGCAGCATACACGTGTAAAGTGCAGAATTCTGAGTTACAGAGTGTTGAGTAGATTTGTTGTTTGCAGCATACACGTGTAAAGTGCAGAATTCTGAGTTACAGAGTGTTGAGTAGATTTGTTGTTGTAGCATACACGTGTTAAGTACAGAATTCTGAGTTACATAGTGTTGAGTAGATTTGTTGTTGCAGCATACACGTGTAAAATACAGAATTCTGAGTTACAGAGTGTTGAGTAGATTTGTTGTTTGCAGCATACACGGGTAAAGTACAGAATTCTGAGTTACAGAGTGTTGAGTAGATTTGTTGTTGTAGCATACACGTGTAAAGTACAGAATTCTGAGTTACAAAGTGTTGAGTAGATTTGTTGTTGTAGCATACACGTGTAAAGTACAGAATTCTGAGTTACAGAGTGTTGAGTAGATTTGTTGTTGCAGCATACACGTGTAAAGTACAGAATTCTGAGTTACATAGTGTTGAGTAGATTTGTTGTTGCAGCATACACGTGTAAAGTACAGAATTCTGAGTCACAGAGTGTTGAGTAGATTTGTTGTTGCAGCATACACGTGTAAAGTACAGAATTCTGAGTCACAGAGTGTTGAGTAGATTTGTTGTTGTAGCATACACGTGTAAAGTACAGAATTCTGAGTTACAGAGTGTTGAGTAGATTTGTTGTTGAAGCATACACGTGTAAAGTACAGAATTCTGAGTTACAGAGTGTTGAGTAGATTTGTTGTTGTAGCATACACGTGTAAAGTACAGAATTCTGAGTTACAGAGTGTTGAGTAGATTTGTTGTTGCAGCATACACGTGTAAAGTACAGAATTCTGAGTTACAGAGTGTTGAGTAGATTTGTTGTTGCAGCATACACGTGTAAAGTACAGAATTCTGAGTTACAGAGTGTTGAGTAGATTTGTTGTTGCAGCATACACGTGTAAAGTACAGAGTTCTGAGTTACAGAGTGTTGAGTAGATTTGTTGTTAGCAGCATACACGTGTAAAGTCAAGAATTCTGAGTTACAGAGTGTTGAGTAGATTTGTTGTTGTAGCATACACGTGTAAAGTGCAGAATTCTGAGTTACAGAGTGTTGAGTAGATTTGTTGTTGTAGCATACACGTGTAAAGTACAGAATTCTGAGTTACAGAGTGTTGAGTAGATTTGTTGTTGTAGCATACACGTGTAAAGTACAGAATTCTGAGTTACAGAGTGTTGAGTAGATTTGTTGTTTGCAGCATACACGTGTAAAGTACAGAATTCTGAGTTACAGAGTGTTGAGTAGATTTGTTGTTTGTAGCATACACGTGTAAAGTGCAGAATTCTGAGTTACAGAGTGTTGAGTAGATTTGTTGTTGTAGCATACACGTGTAAAGTACAGAATTCTGAGTTACAGAGTGTTGAGTAGATTTGTTGTTGTAGCATACACGTGTAAAGTACAGAATTCTGAGTTACAGAGTGTTGAGTAGATTTGTTGTTTGCAGCATACACGTGTAAAGTACAGAATTCTGAGTTACAGAGTGTTGAGTAGATTTGTTGTTAGCAGCATACACGTGTAAAGTACAGAATTCTGAGTTACAGAGTGTTGAGTAGATTTTTTGTTTGCAGCATACACGTGTAAAGTGCAGAATTCTGAGTTACAGAGTGTTGAGTAGATTTGTTGTTTGCAGCATACACGTGTAAAGTACAGAATTCTGAGTTACAGAGTGTTGAGTAGATTTGTTGTTGTAGCATACACGTGTAAAGTGCAGAATTCTGAGTTACAGAGTGTTGAGTAGATTTGTTGTTGTAGCATACACGTGTAAAGTACAGAATTCTGAGTTACAGAGTGTTGAGTAGATTTGTTGTTGTAGCATACACGTGTAAAGTGCAGAATTCTGAGTTACAGAGTGTTGAGTAGATTTGTTGTTGTAGCATACACGTGTAAAGTGCAGAATTCTGAGTTACAGAGTGTTGAGTAGATTTGTTGTTGTAGCATACACGTGTAAAGTGCAGAATTCTGAGTTACAGAGTGTTGAGTAGATTTGTTGTTGTAGCATACACGTGTAAAGTGCAGAATTCTGAGTTACAGAGTGTTGAGTAGATTTGTTTTTTCATTCTCTCTCTTCATGAAACGTCCGTTCTCTTCAACATGTGCCTGGATTTGTAACTGCCGTTTGATAACGGGTTTGGTTAGAAAATGATGTGTTCACTTTCGGCAGGAGAGTGCCACAATATCCCTGATGCCCCAAGAAATATAAAATTCACATCACCAGCAGCAATCTGTCATAAGACCCCATAAGTTCCAAGAAATATAATATTCACATCACCACAGCAATCTGTCATAAGACCCCATAAGTTCCAAGAAATATAAAATTCACATCACCACAGCAATCTGTCATAAGACCCCATAAGTTCCAAGAAATATAAAATTCACATCACCAGCAGCAATCTGTCATAAGACCCCATAAGTTCCAAGAAATATAAAATTCACATCACCACAGCAATCTGCCATAAGACCCCATAAGTTCCAAGAAATATAATATTCACATCACCACAGCAATCTGTCATAAGACCCCATAAGTTCCAAGAAATATAAAATTCACATCATCAGCAGTAATCTGTCATAAGACCCCATAAGTTCCAAGAAATATAAAATCCACATCACCAGCAGCAATCTGTCATAAGACCCCATAAGTTCCAAGAAATATAAAATCCACATCACCAGCAGCAATCTCTCATAAGACCCTATAAGTTCCAAGAAATATAAAATTCACATCATCAGCAGCAATCTGTCATAAGACCCCATAAGTTCCAAGAAATATAAAATCCACATCACCAGCAGCAATCTGTCATAAGACCCTATAAGTTCCAAGAAATATAAAATGCACATCATCAGCAGCAATCTGTCATAATACCCTATAAGTTCCAAGAAATATAAAATTCACATCATCAGCAGCAATCTGTCATAAGACCCCATAAGTTCCAAGAAATATAAAATCCACATCACCAGCAACAATCTGTCATAAGACCCTATAAGTTCCAAGAAATATAAAATCCACATCACCAGCAGCAATCTGTCATAATACCCTATAAGTTCCAAGAAATATAAAATTCACATCATCAGCAGCAATCTGCCATAAGACCCCATAAGTTCCAATAAATATAAAATTCAGATCACCAGCACAATCTGTCATAAGACCCTATAAGTTCCAAGAAATATAAAATTCACATCATCAGCAGCAATCTGTCATAAGACCCCATAAGTTCCAAGGAATCTAAAATTTGCATTATCCTCAACAGTGTGCCATAAGACCCCTGACGTTCCAAGAAATCTAAAATTTGCATCATCAACAGCAATATGCCATAAGATCCCATAAGTTCCGAGAAATCAAAAAGTTTCTTTATCTTCAACAGTGTGTCATAAGACCCCTGACGTTCCAAGGAATCTAAAATTTGCATCATCAACAGCAATATGCCATAAGATCCCATAAGTTCCAAGAAATCAAAAATTTTCATTATCTTCAACAGTGTATCATAAAACCCCTGACGTTCCAAGAAATCTAAAATTCACATCATTCCCAACAGCGGGTCATATGACCACAGTGACGTTCCAAGAAATCTAAAATTTGCATCACCACCAGAAGCAGATATATCCGTCACATAAAGGGGAAGACAGCGTGGAGCGCCGTCACGCGCGGCCCGAGGACGAGCTATATCGAGAAGGCCCCGCTTGGTGAGACGCCTTTGTATCCTGATCTTTCGCCTTTATGCAATTTGTGACGTTTGGTGGCCTCCACGCTCGGCTAGCCCCTCGAGGACTTTCCCTCAAGTTCCTAACACAGATTCTACAGCTCTCATTGATTCACAGCGGCCCACAGTTTCATTTGACATCTCACATCTCGCAATGGTAGCGCTGGGCAAGATTGATCCATTGTGTTACGGGATATGCACATTTTCTGCCGTTAGGAATCACTGAAATCAATCAAACGCAAATTAAAATCTGAAATATCGAATAGATCCCTGGTGGCAGTATCTGTAGGGATTGTGTCAGAAATTTCCTTCATTTGAAGTTTGTGAAAAGCTTACTTTGAAATTTGTGTGGATATTTCATGTATATCAATTTATTAACGTCTTTAAAAGATTAGAATAAAGTACTGAGTGCAATATATATTTCAAATATACATAAATTTCAAATGTGACAAATCAAACCGTATCCATATTTATGAATATAAATATATCATGATTTGGCTTCCAGCTCTGCTTTCAGCAATAGAAGTTCAGCACGTGACGGTGTATGGACGTCCAGCTCTGATTTCAGCAATGAAAGATTTGAGTGGAGCGGTGTGTATGTAATTCCAGTGGGTAGCTTTCTATCAATTCTCTTTCTAATCAGTCTCGTTATTTAGCAGCCCCATCTCTGTGCGCCTACTCGTAGATTTAAACATGTTATCGGCGAAAGGTCTAAAAGTGTTTACATATCTTTCCAGCGAGAGAGAGAGAGATTGAGATTGAAACTACTTTATTTCAAAGTTCATATAAGATTATATAAGATTAAATACAGAATAAATATAAATATGAATAAATGAGATTATATAAATATAAATGTATGAATAAATAGATAAAATAATTGATAAAAATATACATATATGGTAATTTAAACCAACAACCCCATATTGTATATAACTTATAACAAGATTTTCATGTTGTAAAATAGAAAAAAAAATATGTAAATGATTATACGCATGATTGACATGTGTCATTACATCATCATATGTATTGTACTTTGTACAAACTGAGGACAAATAAATAAAACTCTGTAATAGATTAAGAGTTGAGCTAAAGAGAATAGAAGTCAAAAACGTCTGAATTCGAGATAGATGGAAGTCACAAAACAACAAAGTCTAAAGAAGGAGACGGCCACGGCGCCAGTGTACAGTTTCGCCAGACGATCCACGCCCCTCTCGCATGTGCTGTAATGCAATACTCCCCTTTCTCGGGAAAGATATATAAAAGGCCCCCCGTCTTTAGCCAAAAATATAGTCACTTGACAGAGTTCACCATCAGCGGAAGCCCACGTCGGTTGTCACCAAGGTCCTCCTCACCCACCATGTAGTCAGTAAGAACTCTTCTACATCTCCATCTTTCGCTCCTAGCTCAACTTTTATCTGTTCACGGAACTTTCTTAGTGCAACTGTGTCTTCGTTTTTTGTGTATGGACATTCCCAAGCTTTCCACTCTGCCTCGACCACGACTGCCTGTACTTTGTGAGAACTGTTAAAGGTCTTACAAGGTGCAGAGAGGTACTGTAAAACTCCATCCTGACTGTTCCTCTCGGTCAACACAGTATAGCGAGAGTCGACAGGGAACACACCACACACACATATATATAAATATATATACAAGTCGTCATTTGTTGCGCCCACCTCGGGAAAGACTCCGCCACCGGTGGACTGCGAGAGTTCTTTCCCACAGAGTGGACAGGTCGATGTGATGGTTGGCATTACCCAACTCAAGACCAAGATGGTACTTGTGCGAGAGATAGAGAATTAGAGCAGTAGAATACCGACGGTATTCATCTATCGTATGGTAAAATAAGATTTCGATAAGAAGATGTTAAAACCGCCGATGTCTGGACCAATTGTGGAGGATTGCAAGCCACCTTGACCTACCGTCGGGACAATTCCTTTGTTCTACTGAATGGAGGAATTTTACAGCCCTGGGGTCATCTGTGTAGGTCCATTATGGGAATTGAATTCTGAGATAGGTCCTGTGTGTAGATACTGGCGTTACTCTGGCAGCGTGTAGTGCACATTTCACGAGAGTAGACTACCTTGTCAGAACTGCTGATATATTGGCCTTTATTACCTGAGCAGACTACACTTTTATTTATTAAAAAAAACATTATAATAATTATATAACAGAGAAAAATAAAAGATTTTCGCTATTTTTGAATGTATTTTGATGCATTAGCGCGCCATCTGTTATCAAAATTCGAAACTATTATAGACGCTTATGATTCTTTTTTAAAATAAACAATTTCTACTGTCCTTACTGCAATGGAAAAATTAATGGGATGGCCTGGCTCATCAGTGGTCAATTTTTCCATTGCAGTAAAGACAGTATAAATTGTTTATTTTTAAAAAGAATCATACGCGTCTATAATAGTTTCGAATTTTGAATGTATTTTACTATAATATTTGTGTAGAGAAGAAATATTTGTTTAAAAATAGGATTCAAAAAGGTTTTAAATTTTATAATAGAGAGAGATAGTTTGCGTTGTGTGTTGTGGGGTTATCATTTAAAAAGAAACGATCAAACTCAGGCAGACTCCGCCATATCCCCACGGCCTAGATTAATACCAAACTGCTCAATGTGGGTTAAAACTCTTGAAGGATCTTGTTGGCATCAGGATTTCCGCAGGTGAACGGTTGGGATCAAGACGTACAGGCAGAGTAGAATATGAACAAGTTCATTTCCCTCAGTATTCAGCCAAGTCCTTTACTGAATATTGCTGCATCATGGCTAATGAACATATTTTATTTTAATTTGTAATATAATTTTCCTATATTTTTAAAATTCAAATTTATATTTTATATTTATTTATTTTATTAAACAGAATATATATATTATAAACAGATATATGTATTATAGAATCATCATTTGTATTTTGGTACACTGGGTGACTTCACTGCTCTCTTTGATGTGAGAAATAAATAAATGATTCTGGAGGCTACTTAAAGTTATCTCATTATTCCCTTATATAAATTTGTAGGATGGTTGAAACACGCTCTGGTAAGATACAAGACCCGGCACAGGAGAGAATCAAGTTTGAAGAGCCTGCTAAGCCGCAACCTGGTGCAACAATATTCAGTATAATGTTTAGAAATTGTTCTATCAGCGCTATTGTGGTTGTTTATATGCAACTTGGTGAGCTAGCCTAGAGAGAGCTAAGTATAGTGTGTCTCGTTGTTTAAGCAGCATTGCACCAAGCAAAATTGCACCGAGCAGCATTGCATTCTTCATCGATAGAATGCAACACTATGTTATTTTGAGTTCGTTCTTTGCCATTGATTGTGGCCCCAACATGGGCTACTGAAAGATGCACTGTCTAGTGCCAAGTTATTTCCGAAATTAAAGGTGCAGTGGTGCACATTGCTGTGAGATTGTGAAGCTAGTTCAAAGCAATGATCCTTCCTGGGATTGTTAGAATATCCATGACAACGACCCGGATAATTGCAAAGAGTTTAGCTTGGAGAAAGCTGCACAGTCTGAATCAGTCGGAAAAGTTGGCTGCTGTTTTTGGGAAGATGGCAGCGACAAGCTCTTTGAGCCGTCTGATAGATCTCATCGAGGTATACACTGAATGAAGGCGGATGTCTGAATTGTATAAGTCTGAGCTATAGATTCTGACTCTCCCATCTCGATAAGTGGGAAACTCCCAATGTCTCCACGATGTTGGTGTCGAGAGGAGGGCTCTGTTGGGAATCTTTTATGGTTCAGACGATGAAACAACAAATAACAAGTTTACTTACAGCTGAAATGGTTTTAAAGAATTAGGCGATTTTACCTTTCAAGAAAGTATTTTAAATTTATTATTTTCAAAAAGAGAGAGAGAAAAGAACATTTAACAATTTACACTTGCTAATTACATAAACAAATAAATCACTTGTTCGTTCTTCTTTTTATATTACAGTGTTGTCAGTCTAAAAGTATTTTAAGATCATTGCTTTATTATTTTAAAACATTTCTTCTTTTTTTCCAACAGGCTCCTGTTAAGGAGACAGTCATGTTGTTCCTGAGATTCTGTATGTTAAGTCATTAAATAGAAGGAAAACTCTCTATATATGTTCCCCCTCTAAAATATTCATAAGATGTTTCCAACAAAAAATAACAAAATTTGTTTTTACCTTTCGTTCAATTTATTTTGAAAAACATTAAGTGTGGAAGACGAAATTTAAGACAACTTGCCAAGTAGAGAAGATTAACCCAGTTCTCTGGAGATCACAACGTCACCAACTGCCAGGTAACGGACACAGCATTTCGGTAACTGTCCGCCACAACGATGTATGTATTGGAGAGATCAGCTCCTAGTAAGCCTTTCTTTATATCATCACCAATATTTCATCACTCGAACATCTTCATAGGATTTTGTTTTTAATGTTCAAAGGAGAATTTATGAGATTCCTATATACAGTTCCTGAAACATAACCCCGAGTCAACGTTTGCAGACATAATTAATTGTTAGAAACATCGGAGTTTGCGAGTAATCACATCTTAGAGCATTCCTCCTGAATATTCTGGTGAAACAGAGAAAGTCTTGAACCTCCTTATCGTACCTGTGAAGTATCAAGATTTCAGTGTGGAGATTCCCCGCGAGTGAGAAACGCCAAGGAGGCGAGACGTGCCGCCGGGAGAGTGACCTGGAAAGAGTCCGTCGGACGTCCGGTCTGTGAGGCGAGGAGAAGATACTGCGACAATATTTCACACTGGCGTTCCTTTGTGTCCCTCTCTGACATGACATGTGCCTGAGTCAGCACAGCTCTTCCGCCTCACCTGGGTGTCTGTCTACACGTGACCGGCCTCTGTAGGACCGTCAAGACATTCCTCCGCTCAATGACACGCTACAGGTGTGATCACCATTCTGAGAGTAATTCCCAACATCGAACAACCAGAGAACGTAAACAACCTGACATCGTCCAGTCTAGACTCGCCTATAACACGGTGCAATTCTGCTTAAGCACCAGGCAAGCCGATGTATCGGTTTGATGTAACTTGATGCTCTTTTTCTCCTTATAAAAATCTAATGAAAAATAGTTAATTGTATTTTAAAGCGCATATTCTGTTGCATTGTGTTTCATATGTTTGTATGAATCATAAAAGCGTTCATTTAAAAAATAATAATTTAAAGAATAGTTTGATATCTTTTGAAGGCTAACAATAGCAGGAATGACCTTGAAAACGGCCGGCACCTAAAGGGTTAAACAATGAGACACCGTATACTTAGCTCTCTCTAGACTATCTCCCAGTGATATATTGACAACCTTAATGGCGATGATAGACCGATTTCCAAACATTATACTGACCATCCAGTATAGGAAAAATAATGAGGGAAATGATCATGTTCGTAATAATAGAGTTCCAGCAGAGCAATGGTGGAAATTACGGAAGAAAATGGTGAATGTGGCAAAAATAGGTTTTAAAAAGACGAAGAATCCTATGATGGGCGAACCGAGTTGGATGGACAAAACATGGCGGAGATTTGAACAACACAAGCAGATGAACTTGTTTGAAACTGTGTAGAAGAAGGTAGAGTGGGGATCAAAGCAAGATTTTAAAAAGACGAAGAATCCTATGATGGGCGAACCGAGTTGGATGGACAAAACATGGCGGAGATTTGAACAACACAAGCAGATGAACTTGTTTGAAACTGTGTAGAAGAAGGTAGAGTGGGGATCAAAGCAAGATTTTAAAAAGACGAAGAATCCTATGATGGGCGAACCGAGTTGGATGGACAAAACATGGCGGAGATTTGAACAACACAAGCAGATGAACTTGTTTGAAACTGTGTAGAAGAAGGTAGAGTGGGGATCAAAGCAAGAATTGCCCACGAATTATTGTTAGGTTGTCTCAGTATCTTCTTCGTCACACTCCGTTACGTTTTAGCACGGCTCGTGCAACCGTCCATAAACGTCACAAAGCTGCACGTTACGCTACTACTATCTACAACTATCCCGGAAAATGTAACAAGTAGTCAATATGTATACAAGCTGTAATATTGGCACGTAGAAAATTAGGAAAGACAAACTTCAGGATGACACAGCAATTTATTTGAGGAAAGAACAAACTATGAATGATAAAAAAGATAAGCTATGAGGGAAGTTTACAGAGTAGCAAAACATCAACATTTCGATGAAGGACTCAAATCTAACGGCAACTAGCTTCTTCGAAATGATGTCTGGGGATTCCTTCCCTTGTAAAATATAAACATATTGTCAGGAGGACAGTTTCCTAGTATTCCTTCTTTTCCCCCGAACGGTCCGTCCAGTCCAGATAAGAGGCAATACCAGGAAACTGTCCTCCTGACAATATCAAAAATGATACTCTGTTAATAAAATAATAAATACCTTGCTACAATAAGTATACAAGATGGAAAGTCAACAATGTACAAGAAATTAATATACAAGATACAACAAGTGAAAACAGGTTGTTATAGTTGTCGTGTCCAATGAAGAGCCTCAGATGTCCCCATGCATCTCCATCACAGCAGCAGCAATGTCCACTATCTTGGGTGTGTAAAGCTGCTGCTCTGGGTCCATGTCAATTTTCTGCAAGGCTGCGGCCATTGCTGGGCATGAGGATATGTGAGTAGGTGTTATTTCCACACCAGGACAGGATAACAGGTCACAATAAATATACAAGATGTTAACGTGACCACGTACCAAACGTGCTATGTAATTGGGGTGATCGGAGACTCCACGTCTAGACGTAACCGCTAACAAGATGCCATAAAATTTGACGGCCCCATCAACTATGGCTGATGGCTTGGTGCCTGTGATACCTTCACATTTCTGTGTCTTGTTTCCTATTGAGACCACACGCTGCAGCAGTGCCACCTCCATATAAAGTCACACGCTACGTTGACACTGTATAGAGACTGCCACTACATATAACCGCCATGTGTAGCAAGTTTCTTTATTAATGGCAAGCCTCAAGTGTAAACTCATCAGAAAGCCTTAATGAGGACTAATGATGAGCTAAAACTTGTCATTTCAACTGAATAAGTAAACTTAAGGCCAATCCACTCATTGATAAATTGTCCGTATACTTTTGGAATTGTCCTTAGAAACTTGGAGCATTCACATATACCCAATATTACACAATTCCAAGTTGATCGGCATTTCCCAATGGGACGTTCAGTGAGGAAGACTTTGGAGTCAGACAATATGGCTCCAGAACCCCGCGTAGTTCCATACAGCTGTGTGATAACAGAACTATTTGGATGGGGAAAGCGAAGACTAGAATGCTGCTGATTCCACACTAGCTTTTTCAGTGATACACTAACCATGACCTATGCACGAAGGAACGTGTGGCCACTGGACATGCGTCGGTCCTGGAGTCTGTTGTTGGGTGCTGCGCTGCCTGGAGTACAGGAGCTCTATCTATGCTTCCTTTCTTCCTGTGGTGAATCTGTATAAGACCGGTGGTCTTAATAAAGCTGTGTGTGATAACATAACTCCAAACTTATATGCAGATGTCAAGAACAAGTCGATACTCACTTTGAAATACACTCATGGACAAAACTTAAGGAAGTGAAAAGTCTTTGATGTAGGCGGTCGTCTGTTTTTTTATTTTATTTTTTAATGAAGAAGACAGAGGCAATTTTTTGTTGTTGTTGTTGTTAAAACCTGGATATCTCTTAGAGCCACGTAGAACCAAATATTCATGTAAAATTATATATTAGGATTATTTATTTTTAGAATGTTTTCAGAGCTTTCGCGGTTTAAGATTGGGTTGGCCTATGGCATCTCCGTATTGTGTGAAAGGTTCAGGGTCAATTTAGACTTGTAGGATTTGCAAACGAGTGGACAAAACTTTAAAAGAATCATATTTGATGTCGCTGGTCGTCTTTTTTTTTTCTGAAGGAGACAGAGGTAATTTTGTTCACACTTGGTTATATCGTGTGTATTCAATAAGGGTCACTGTAATACTTTCATGGCCTCACCCGGCGATGATCCCCTGGCCACCCATCCCCTCCAACAGTACTTTGTATATATTCCGCTTTATGCGTCCATTGGGGCTCGAAAATCATCCATTTTGGTCAGCAGCCCCGTAAATAGAGATATTTCCGTAATATCTTTCAGAGTTATTGTCTGAATCCCGATATACATGGTAAAAGGTACAACTTCCTTAAGTTTTGTCCATGAGTGTACGAAGTGGCGAAACATCCCCGTAGTACCTATATAACGTACGTATATGTACATGTGGGTGGAGGAGGGAGAATGTTTTCCAGTCAAGCTTAATTAAAAAACAGACGATGTCCAGTTTTATTGGTATTCCACTAAAGGAGGGTGTGGTAGGTCACGTGATAAGATATACAGCCAATAAGAAAATGAGGCATCATCAGCAAAAAGCTAACTTAATTAAGTCCAAGTGCTAGCGAATATTTGGCCAATAAACGCCGGGCGTGGGCGCCTCATGACGTCACACCGCCGTCCAATCAGAGGAGACCAGACGAACCCAGGTAACGACTTGTTTTCCGCCTACTTGCTTTGGAATTTTCAAAGTCAAGAGTTTTATCGAGACTTTAATTTTTTGGACGCTAGTCGATACTGGTGTAGCTTGGCTTCTCTCACACTCTAATTCCTCATGTACATATCTGTCTGCATGTGTAAACATATGTTCGCATATTTTCTGAGACTCCACATATTGTCACCGCTTGCCTACCTAGGATTCAAACAGGACGAGGACAATGTCACAGCCTGAACAACCATGTCAACATATTGTCCCAAGAAGGTGGAGATTATAGCCGAGAGATATAGCTGGACTCCCAACTTCCATATGTGTCCAACACCCTGGAGAGGTTAGACGTGTGCACGGATGGCAGACCTAAGTAGACCTTCAAAGACTCCCTAGAGCGACCGCAAATCTCTGGATACCATTGAGATAGATCCCCACAGAAATAAATTAATGATTTTCCTCCATCAACCGACCAATCGCCCAAAAAGTCCACTTTAGAATGGAATATAGGTTTGTTCGCTCAGGAATAACCTCGCACAGTTTCTCCGCAGGAACAATTTGGTGTTCTGATAGACCTCTATCGCACCAATTGTCTATTACATGATGAACTGTGCGATACTTCGGAATGTATTTCAGTCGTGGTTGCTCGGGTCGCCCCCATTGTACAACCGTCAGAAGTGGTCTGTTGTGTGTTAACTATACCCTACATAGGTGGATTAGTACATTGGAAGATTTGGAGCGTCTAATCCTGCACAATAAATATATGATTCCAGCAGGACGAAAGACATTCCATGAGGCTGTCGAACATGATGGCCTTACTTTGGTCCTGTCAGTTGTCGATGGTCCTATCCTACGGGAGGTTCTCTGTACGTGGTCGACATTTACCACAGAAAGAGATAAGAACTCTAATTTAGGCATTTTTTCAACAAACAGACATTTTTTTCATTTTAAACGAAAATACCTCAGTATCTCGCTTCAGTGGTTCATCTCTTAACACATCAATAGCCGATTTTTGTCGATCGCCCACGTTCGATTTATAGTCCGTAGCTTGCACGGTCGCTACACGGCGGCGTGCTCAGTGGAAGTCTGTAGCTAGCACGGTCGCTACACGGCGGCGTGCTCAGTGGAAGTCTGTAGCTTGCACGGTCGCTACACGGCGGCGTGCTCAGTGGAAGTCTGTAGCTAGCACGGTCGCTACACGGCGGCGTGCTTAGTGGAAGTCTGGAGCTTGCACGGTCGCTACACGGCGGCGTGCTTAGTGGAAGTCTGTAGCTATCACGGTCGCTACACGGCGGCGTGCTCAGTGGAAGTCTGTAGCTGGCACGGTCGCTACACGGCGGCGTGCTCAGTGGAAGTCTGTAACTTGCACGGTCGCTACACGGCGGCGTGCTCAGTGGAAGTCTGGAGCTTGCACGATCGCTACACGGCGGCGTGCTCAGTGGAAGTTCGTAGCTAGCACGGTCTCTACACGGCGGCGTGCTCAGTAGAAGTCTGTAACTTGCATGGTCGCTACACGGCGGCGTGCTCAGTGGAAGTCTGTAGCTTGCACGGTCGCTACACGGCGGCGTGCTCAGTGAAAGTCTGTAGCTTGCACGATCGCTACACGGCGGCGTGCTCAATGGAAGTCTGTAGCTAGCACGGTCGCTACACGGCGGCGTGCTCAGTGGATGTCTGTAGCTTGCACGGTCGCTACACGGCGGCGTGCTAAGTGGAAGTTCGTAGCTAGCACGGTCTCTACACGGCGGCGTGCTCAGTGGAAGTCTGTAGCTGGCACGGTCTCTACACGGCGGCGTGCTCAGTAGAAGTCTGTAACTTGCACGGTCTCTACACGGCGGCGTGCTCAGTGGAAGTCTGTAGCTGGCACGGTCTCTACACGGCGGCGTGCTCAGTAGAAGTCTGTAACTTGCACGGTCGCTACACGGCGGCGTGCTCAGTGGAAGTCTGTAGCTTGCACGGTCGCTACACTGCGGTGTGCTCAGTGGAAGTTGGTAGCTAGCACGGTCGCTACACGGCGGCGTGCTCAGTGAAAGTCTGTAGTTAGCACGGTCGCTACACGGTGGCGTGCTCAGTGAACGTCTGTACTTAGCACGGTCGCTACACGGCGGCGTGCTTAGTGAAAGTCAGTAGCTTGCACGGTCGCTACACGGCGGCGTGTTCAGTGGAAGGAAAACAGAACCAAAATGACTGACACAATGATCGGCCAAAAACAAACTCTATTCCAAGTTGTGGTTACAAAATAACCGGCGTGTCTCATCGTTCCTTAGATATAGAGTTTGAAACACCACGCGCTGTTTTTTTTTTTTTTTTTTTTTTCAAAAAACTATTATTATTCTCAACAAATAGAACAAAAGTGGAATTTTACTAAGATCAGGGAAAAAAATTATATTTATTCCGATAGATGGCATAAGCACGGTCAGGAGATGTCTTTCTCATAATTTTATTCTTCTCTTTTAACAAAAAATTTCTGATCGGATGAGCTGCCGTTCTTTGAATCAGTTCATAAGTGGATCACACAGTTATTTCTAGAAAGAATCAGTTCAGATCAGAGCAACTACCGCTCTGTTTTGTTTTTTTGATCATTGACATTGCTCACTCCTTAAAAATAGCTCTTTGATTCAGCTCGAATCGCCCGTCGCTACAAAAGTCGCGGATCACCGCGGGTAGATATCAAGGAAGAAGATCTCCGAAGAGACGCCGAGAAGGAAAGCGTGCCCAAGAACGCCGCCAGACAGGGGCGGCCAAGGTCGCGACATTGTTTCTCCCCACGACAAACTGTTTACGAAACCCGAGTTTAATTGGTACCGGAAGGGTTCTCCTCCTTTGTGGCCGTGGTTCTTTCACCACCGGGGGTTGCAGCAGCTTCCGGGCTTCCTCTCTTCCTTGAGCCACCGTCTCCCGGGTATTGGAGTCCACCGATACCTCGTAGCATGGTCCACGTACAGATTGGAGGCAGGGAAGAAATTCTCCAATGGCACACTGCGTTCATAGAAAGGAATATGTCAAGTAATACATACATGAAAGTGTGTTTTATAGAAATTTTAATAAATTGTTCGTCACATCCACACATTCATCAATGGTAAAGTACACGTAAATGCATTAAAGCAATGACCTGTGTTCTAAATCCCAACATCGAGTTTATAAACGTCAAAACTCCAGAATATCCTATTACATTATCGTAAAGCTAGAGGCTGCCTGGTCGGCTTTCATAGTTCTTGAAAATAAAGATACTTGGGCCAGCGAAATGTTTTAATTTTTGTTTGCTCCTGAAGAGAACAAAAGATTTTTGCCGAAATGTCAAGACAATAAAAAAAGATTTACTGGCCGAAGTGACTTTATTTTCAAGATTCCTATTACATTGTCATATAACTTGTCTGATATATTTGAAATTGAAGTAACAAACTTGTCTTCTGGAAGTACGTTAGTAAAATGCGCACTGCTGAAGACAAAGATTTCTTACATTGTGTTCGGATTTAAATATTGACGTCGAAAATCTCGCACTCAGCTCCCACTGGGGAACAACCAGATACGTGGTAGCCTGGCCTTGTCGGCCTCCTGGCGGTCAGCGGTCATGGAGGAACAACACACCCGATGGTACAACAACGATAATTCGATCTCCGTCTCTGACCAGAGCTGGGAGCCCCGATGTCTACTATTGGCCAGTTGTGCCGGTCTCCTCCCTAGTGGACGTCTTTCTCTCCCTATTCCTTCACATCATCATCCTAAAATATGAATAACAAGACTATCAGAACCTTCTCTTCCTTGATAGCTATAACTATAGATGGAAATTTTGCCGGGAGGAAATTGATCTAAAGAGACAAGGGTCGCCTCTCCCGTCAAAATAGACGTCTAAAACCAGACGCCATCTATTAACCGTCGCCGCAACTACCGTCTGGTTTTAGACGTCTATTTTGACGGGAGAGGCGACCCTTCTCTTTAGATCAATTTCTTTCCGGAAAAATTTCCATCTATATTTTAGCCATAGATATGGCCCAGCCACTTTGCCAGCTAAACACCTCTTTGGCAGATTGTCAAGATTCCATTAGATCCCGTGTGGATCTCATGGAATAAAGTCCGCTCTAGACTGACGAGGGCCATTAGCACGAAACCATGGTCTCTAGGTGAACGCTTTTCAGTTTGCCAAAGCTGGTGTTGTGACTTTGTCACCGACCCGAGGTCGCTAGTTGCGGTGACCGTCAATAGATGGCGTCTGGTTTTAGACGTCTATTTTGACGGGAGAGGCGACCCTTGTCTCTTTAGTTATAACTATGTGAAAAAATAGTACAAATATGAAATTGTACCGGAATAAGGTGACTGATTTAAGAAAAAGATATCTCCTTATCGAATAACTGGAAGTTGCTGATAGCTTCCGATAGATGGCGCGAGCCATCAGCAACTTTCAGTCGTACGAAAGGGAGATGTCTTTTTCTTAAGTTATAACTATGTTTAGCTATCTTTGAAGAGTCCAACGAGTTAAGAGGTTGAGAAATCATATTGGCAAACAATCTATCCGGGTGTAACTTTTAGAAGCTATATGGAGTTAGGTCTGAACTGAGTTACTCATAGTTTGAGTCAAAAGGCGATCCATCAATTCTATATACAGTTACGAGCGTCATTCCTCATCTCCTAATCAATCAACCAACTCTGTCACCGTTTGCTTTTTTTTTTTTTGGAATGGCGCCCTCCTATTGGTTGGCTACGGTCACGCCACCTTTGCCCCCCCCCCCCTCACTCGCCATTTAACTATTGTGTTGGAGCGGGTCGCTCCCTAAATAAATGCATATATTAGATAAACACCAAATGGAATCCTCTCTTTCTCTTTCCCAGTAAGAGACGCCTACGGAAGCCAACAGTACATAGACAGATAAAGCACATAGGCTATAGTTATTAACTAACATATGCAATTAATTAAGGCGCCAATTTATAATTGTAACAAATAGTATTTGAATCAAAACATTCAATCGGGTAAAACACGGGCGTTGCCCGGGTCATTCGGCTAGTTAATTTATATAAAAGGACGTACCTGTGGATCTGTAAAGAAAGAAAAAAAAAAGTTTGTTCTCTAAATATTTCGAGATATTGCTCCCTCTTTATCAATTTATTGCACAATAAACTTAATTTACAAATTAATTGTTTCCATGTGATCTACAAGAATTTGTAAATTAAGTTTACTGTGCAATAAATTGATAAAGAGGGAGCAATCTCTCGAAATATTTTGAGAAAAAAATTGTTTTTTCTTCTTTACAGATCCAGGTACGCCCTTTTATATAGAGTTACTCATAGTTTTATCGCGGTAATATTCAAATCAATCTCGGCTAATTTACTTTTATTCAGTCTTAAATTATAATTACAGAGATATATCAATAAGTAAGGCTAATTTATCTCTGTTTAAAGTGAAATAAACAATATAAAATACATTCAATATAAGCCTTCTGCTTCTCTCTCACTACCTAAGTTCCGTCTATTTACAAGTTGAAAAATGACTTCTGTATCAGGTTGGACTTTTGGTTTTGGCGCAGTTTGATGACATAGAATTCACACACACAAGCCTTTATTAAGACATTCCGTCTTATACAGATGATTCTCCTGTTATAAACGAATCTAAAAAGAAATGAGAAGCAGGGGAAGAAACTGAATCCTCGCTCATAAAAGAGAAAAAGAAGAAAAGGAAAGAATATCTATGTACAAAAGTTGACGTAGAATTCCTCTCAGATTATTTCATATCTATCGTTGTAAATTCAAAAAGTAAGGTCCTCTACAATATACGGTTTTTCCGAACTTTTTCCCGTTTGGAATTCCATCAATTTTCCGTCCTTTTATAATGCCCACTTCACAACGAACCACGGAAATTTCAGGGAATTTTTATCAATAATTGGAGCAGTTGAGAACTCTACTGTTACTGTGGCAAGGAAATCCAGGACTCGAGAGACCTACTGCTGGAATGTCCACTCTTCTTTAGCGCTAGACAACAGACAGTAAACAATGTTGTAGATCTATTTGTAAATATCAGAGATAATTGTCAGAGATTTAACCAATTTTATAAGAATGTATAAGAAATATTTGTGCTTTAACGATTTCATTTCATGCATTTATATGGCGCACATTATTGCCTTATAATTGATATAATTCCGAAATATATATAAACTAGCCGAATGACCCGGGCAACGCCCGGGTTTTACCCGATTAAATGCTTTTATTCAAATACTATTCGTTACAATTATAAATTGGCGCCGTGGATGTCATTCTTGTATAATATATAAATGAGTTTTAAAAATTGTAAAAAAAAAATCGGCCGGGAATCGAACCCGGGCCGCCCGCGTGGCAGGCGAGCATTCTACCACTGAACCACCGATGGTTATGAGAAATGGCCATATTTGGGTATTTATTCCATTCACAAAGCAAACGGTGACAGAATTGATTAAGAATTGTTGCTTGATTATGACGCTGATACTTGTATACAGTATTTTAATATGAAAAACAATAGAAAAAAATATAAAAATAATTCAGGGAACAGGTTGAATCAATGATTAGTTGATTTCTGTTCCACTAGTTGGCGCTCTGTCATCTAAAAAGCACATGTGCTTTTGGTCAGGATATTCCTTCTTTATTTTTAATATATATAAATATATTCGTGCTAGATGTTGATGTTTAGCATTTTGAATAGTACCTATCGTGAAAAGAGTTAACATAGGTAAAGAGAGGCTGGCTGGTTGAAGATAACGTTTACAGTGTGGGAAGGTATTGGGACACACACACCGAGGTAAGTGGACAGCGAGGGCCCTAGAGCCATCCTGTCACCTGGGGGTAAGTAGAAGTTGATTGGATTGTGTAGCATCTTGTAAATAAGTTACTGTTGAGGACCCTCACGTGGCCTCATCCTTTAGAGTATAGTAATATTGCAATATTACAACAACAAACAGCTTTATTAAGACCATTTGGTTTTATACAGATTCTCCAAGCAGAAATGTAGAGTTATAAAGATAATAAAGTCTCCAGGGCTAAGTTTCTTGCTCAATTTTTTTATTCTCTAGCTTTCGGACCTGTCAGTCCTTCCACAGCAGAAATGTAGAGTACATGTAGGAATAACAGTAATAGTACCAGTAATCAGTAATGTTATTTACAGTATATCAATTAAGGGATAAAAGCTTAGCTATAGTGTCTTGGCAATATTACAACAACAAACAGCTTTATTAAGACCATTTGGTCTAAACAGATTCTCCGAGTAGAAATGTAGAGTACATGTAGGAATAACAGTAATAGTACCAGTAATCAGCAATGTTATTTACGGTGTATCAAATAAAGGGGAAGTAAGAAAGGACTTAGTGTCTTGGTAATATTACAACAACAAACAGCTTTATTAAGACCATTTGGTCTAAACAGATTCTCCGAGTAGAAATGTATAGTACATACAGGAATAACAGTAATAGTACCAGTAATCAGCAATGTTATTTACGGTGTATCAAATAAAGGGGAAGTAAGAAAGGACTTAGTGTCTTGGTAATATTACAACAACAAACAGTTTTATTAAGACCATTTGGTCTAAACAGATTCTCCGAGTAGAAATGTATAGTACATACAGGAATAACAGTAATAGTACCAGTAATCAGCAATGTTATTTACAGTGTATCAAATAAGGGGGGAAAGTAAGGAAGGACTTAGCTATAGTGTCTTGGTAATATTACAACAACAAACAGCTTTATTAAGACCATTTGGTCTAAACAGATTCTCCGAGTAGAAATGTATAGTACATACAGGAATAACAGTAATAGTACCAGTAATCAGCAATGTTATTTACATTGTATCAAATAAGGGGGGAAAGTAAGGAAGGACTTAGCTATAGTGTCTTGGCAATATTACAACAACAAACAGCTTTATTAAGACCATTTGGTCTAAACAGGTTCTCCAAGTATAAATGTAGAGTACATGTAGAAATAACAGTAATAGTACCAGTAATCAGCAATGTTATTTACAGTGTATCAAATAAAGGGGGAAAGTAGGGAAGGGCTTAGCTATAGTGTCTTGGCAATATTACAACAACAAACAGCTTTATTAAGACCATTTGGTCTAAACAGATTCTCCGAGTATAAATGTAGAGTACATGTAGGAATAACAGTAATAGTACCAGTAATCAGCAATGTTATTTACGGTGTATCAAATAAAGGGGGAAAGTAGGGAAGGGCTTAGCTATAGTGTCTGGGCAATATTACAACAACAAACAGTTTTATTAAGACCATTTAGTCTTATACAGATTCTCCGAGTAGAAATGTAGAGTACATACAGGAATAACAGTAATAGTACCAGTAATCAGCAATGTTATTTACGGTGTATCAAATAAAGGGGAAGTAAGAAAGGACTTAGCTATAGTGTCTTGGCAATATTACAACAACAAACAGCTTTATTAAGACCATTTGGTCTAAACAGATTCTACGAGTAGAAATGTAGAGTACATACAGGAATAACAGTAATAGTACCAGTAATCAGCAATGTTATTTACAATGTATCAAATAAGAGGGGGAAGTAGGAAAGAACTTTACATAAACTTATATACAAGCAGTCGAGAACATGCAGTTCTTAAAGAACAAGAGTTTTATCAGAATTGACAGAAATATATATCAGGCAGTAACTAGAACGTTATTTAACCAAGTAAATAAAAAAAAGTTGCTTATGTCTTATAAGAGTCTTATAATGTGTTTGTAATCCATCCAATTATTGCCAATAGAACAATATACTCCCATTTAATCACCTCGCAGGGTTGGATAAATATTGATATGATCAAATCAGCTTCAATAGAGTCCTGGGAGTTATCAAATCGGCCTTTCTGCTATATGAAAACTGATACAAAAATAAAACTGAAGAAAAAATGATAAAATCAAATAAACCTCTCTCTCTCTCTCTGAAGACTGTATATATTTTATATATATGTATATTTATCAATCCTTATATCTATAAAAATGAAATCCAAAATCGATGTTTGTTATCGCGTTGCGCAAAATCTACAGAATCAATCATTATGAAATTTCGCATGTACGTAGCTGAAGATTTCATTTAACATATAGGCTATTCAAAAAACTAAAAAGGTCAATGTCCTTTTTTTAAATGTAAAACCAAAAAGCGTTAGTTCCAGCATTTTACCGCTTGACGGCAGCACTGTTCGCGACGATAAATGAATTTGATTGGTTAATAATTTTACACGTAGTTTGTTTACACGATGAATGTTTTTAAAAGGTAAGATTATCCAATCGCCGTGAAACTTTAGGAAGTTATTTACTATACTACTGGGAAGGTTTCTGGTTATTTTATATTTTTTTATCTATTTATTCATATATTTATCATTATATAATCATATTATTCATATTTATATTTTATCTGTATTTAACCTTATATAATCTTATATGAACATTGAAATAAAGTAGTTTCAATCTCAATCTCTCTTTCTAATGTTTAAACAATTTCTAAACGATAAAAATGTAAAGATATTTCGAACAAAAGAATATAACGCCTGACCAGCCTTTCCTGTATCATGGTGGAAAAATGCAAACAAAAATTGTCATTTATTCCTAATGCTTACCTATCAAGGATTTCACCACAAGATCTGTGAGAATACTTCATTCCTTAAACTGAGTAAAGAATTAAGAAAAAGACATCTCCTTATCGTGCAATTAAAAGTTGCTGATGGCTTTCGCCATCTGTCGGAATAAATTTCAACAAATCGTTTGAGGTTCGCACGATCTCCAGCCAAGTACCTGTTTCGTGATTTTTCAGAATGCTTGAATGACCAGCTTTTTTGGTCGTTGAGGTACAACTTTTACCACGCTGATGAGGGCCAACAAGCCCGAAAAGCGTACGTGGTTAGATTTTCTTGATTAATCAGGAATGGGCATTTCACTAATTCTAGAATAATAGAAAATCAACGATTAGGTAAAATTATTCCGACAGATGGTAGAAGCCATCAGTAACATTTTGTTGCACGATCAGAGAGAGAAAGGAGATGTCTTTTCTTAATTATTTCCAATGTTTTGTCGATAAAATATTGAGAGATTAGTTGCAATATTTGCAAGGTGCAGGGGAATCAGAGGTCCCGCCCCCACACGGCCCTCGTCACTGTCAAGACCTCCTGGACGCGGCAGTAAAAGTTATGAAGAACAGATTAGAGCCAGGTTTAGTGCGGCCTTTATTGCTGACGGCGCCAACCCCCGCAGTAAATCTTAGGATTGATCGCTGGAAAACCTCGCAAGAGACAGAGAGAGAGAATTGAGCCGAATTGTTTCTTGGTTTACAGCTGCCATGTGGAATGGCCTCCAATTGTTGATTGCATACATAGCATGGCAGTAAACACAATAAATTACGGCTGGAACAAAAGTTAGGAGCTGAACAGTTAAAACAAATAGGTGCCAAGAATGTAGACAACCACGAATTCTTACCTTTTGTGAGTGTATTACATGTATCAAATGATATTTTCACTTTTTAATAACTTTATTTTCAAAAAGGTTCAAAGTTTTTCTAAAAAGTGTAAAACGAATGGTTTATTTACATCTTCTTATTTACACAACTTCTCAAAATAGTAATAACAAAAGAAAAACATATTGTGTAGAAAATTCTGGTAATCGTTTCACAAAACACTGATGCGAAATTCGGTAGAAGAATTCGCAGTGATGATTCTTTGTGGGCTGTTGCAAGGATTTAAATCAAATCACTAAATATCATAAATAAGAGGGTAAAAGTCTCCTTCAAACTAACTTTATTAAAACATGTTAAGAGGACAGAGTAAAACACCCAACTGGTCAGTAGCAGACCAGGCCGTGCTCTCTTCCTTTGTTGGCGGCTGGCGCCGCCGGGGCTTGTTTGTTTACAGTCACCCGAGCCGTCTGGGCGACGTCCCGAAGTGGATCTCCATTATTCCCCACATATATTTACAATTGCAGTGATAGAGCTTTAAGTGTCGTGATCTTTCTCACTCCCTCTTCCAATTATAAATGATCCAAATTGATTTAGGATAAAATTCTGTGATGGTAGAGATGATGATATATGATGTTGAATGTGTGCGAGGAATTGAAGGATGAAGGTGTACGTTGCAGGTGTGCTGGATGAAGGCGCACGTCCTAGGTGTCTGTATCCTCCTCGCCCGAGCGGGGTGGACTCTGGACTGTCCACCGCAGTCCAACCTGAGCTGCAGTACGAGGACCACGGACTTCCTGCAGTGTTCCTGCCGTCCCGACTGCTTCCAGTTCGGAGACTGCTGCCTGGACAACTCCACCGACGGCCAGCAGCCGCCCGGGACGGAGGTGCTCTACCGCTGCGTGACTCTCGAGACTTTCACCGTCCAATACCTCTCTCTCTACCTCGTCAGCAGATGCCCCTCGTCCTGGCAGAACGCCGTGGTCCGGAACTACTGCCAGGAATCTAAGCTATTCGGCTATTTCTTCTCCATCCCAGTGTCAAACAACGTCACTATTTATAGGAATATCTACTGCGCCATATGCAATGGAGATCCGGATGTCACCTTCTGGCATTTCAACTTGAATTGTCTAAGTTACGTGAGTTCGCAAAATGCGAGCAGCGTTTTTGAAATCTGTAGGCCTCTTATTGTGGTGCCATCGCTGTGGCAAACTCGAGTGCCGAATTGTATTAAAAATATGATTCAAGCTTGCCCAGAGTCCCATGCAAATCTTGATATCGGAACACGGTGCACGACGTACCTGTCTCCAGTCGAAATCAGCTCGGAATGTATTACCTACAAGAATATCTTCTGTGCCAGGTGCCATGAAGCCAGAATGGAGGACTTGACTTGTCCCAAGGAGGAATCATTTGAACCGAAGGAGAAAGCATCCCCTAACGCATTTTCTTACTCCTTCCTCCTCGACGTCGACCTCAGCCAAAACTCCCCGTTCGTGGGAGAGTCATCAAGATGCGGCCAGGGAGAAGCTTATGATCCCTGGGACGAGGTTTGCCGACAAATTGACTTCGAACTTTTCACGGATTCCGCAGAATGCATTGGACGTGTTGAAACAAACTTTCGATTTGTCGATAACGAAACGATAATCTTGGAGAATGGCAAAAAAGTGGGGACCGTCGATTTTGAGGAAATTAACAGCACAGCTGTTCGGCTCTGCTTTCTTGAGAATATGTTCGAGGACCGCTTCGGTGTTGAGCAGGGAATTCTGACCGTGGTCTGTCTGACAGTGTCCATCACCTTCTTCGGCATCAAGTTCTGTCTCGAATGTCTGCATCCCGACCGCTGGACGTTCCCTAAGCTTCTGATCCAGAACATCTCGCTCAGCACGTGTGGCGGACAGGTGTTCTTCCTAGTGGCTTATATCTCCGGGTTGGATCACGTTGGCTGCTTCATGGTCGCTGTTATGATGCACTTCCTCTTTCTGTCATCCAACTTCTGGACAAGCGCGCTCTCCTTCAACATTTGGACAACCTTCAACAAGACAAATACGACCATCGCCAAAAAGTATTCCTTCTACAAATATGCTCTGTATGGATTCGGAATGCCAGCTTTAATAGTCTCTGTGAGCCTTGCGGTAGAATGGTATGCTCCCGGAACTGCCTGGAGAGCTGATTACGGGCTCCGATCCTGTTGGCTGAGCAATAGAAAGGGACTTCTGATTTTCTTCGCGGTTCCGACGTTTGCGCTGTCTCTGCTGAATCTCTATTTCTTCGCCACCACGACTTTCAACTTGGTCGTTACCTCCAACTCCTGCAAGCTGGCGCGGGAAAACATCAAGAAAGCGGACAAAGTGCGCTTTGCCATGTACTTGAAACTTGCCCTCATAATGGGTCTGACATGGACATTTGGCTTCGTAGCAACACTGCTGAACTCTCAGTTTTTCTGGTATCTCTTTGTTTTCTTCAACAGCTCGCAGGGCGTCTTCATTTGCATAGCGTTCTCCAACCTGACCGACCTTCTCTGCTCCCAGACCAACTTCCGCAAATCTCTCTCTTGGAAAAGCATCTCGTCCCAGGGCAAGAGCACAGCGACTTCTAACGTATGAGTGAACTCGTACTGCACCTTTACTTTACGTTTGCTACCTTTTCTTTGATCCTCCTTCACATATTTGATGCAGTCAACCTTCGAATGACTTTAAAATTTAAGTGATTCGTATAAACTGAGAATTTGTTATGCAAATTACTGGATAAACTGTTTTACCGTTACTATCTTTTTTCTTCTTTTTTTTTCTTTCCTTTCCTCTTTCTCTTCCCTAAAACTATTTAGAATGGTCTTAGGTCGAACCCTCCCTCTATCTGGATTATTTAAATATCAAATATTGAATTATGTAATCCTCCCCAAAGATGTGGGCCAGTCAATATTGTGTCAATGTATAAATAGTGTTTAAAATTGGATATTTTGTGTGTGATCCATTATAATGAATCATATAATTTACACACATATTCAAATTAAAGATATATCGACCAGTAAATCTTTTATGGCCGAAGTATCTTTAATTTGAAGAACTATGAATGCCGGCCAGGCAGCCTCTATCTTTACGATAATTTACATACACACATACAGATTTATTAAGACCAACCATCTTTAATATTTTACACAAATAAATTTACTGGCAATGCGTTTCTTTTAAATATCATCAAATATTGTCTCTACAGACCTTACTGCAATGATATGAGTTATTGAATGAGAGGGCTTGGCTCATCAGTAGTGAACCCTCTCAGCGATTTCGCCAAAGTTCACTACTGATGAGCCAAGCCCTCTCATTCAATAACTCATATCATTGCAGTAAGGTCTGTAGAGATAATATTTGATGATATTTAAAAGAAACACATTGCCAGTAAATTTATTTGTGTAAAATATTAACGATAGATGGCAATTAAATTTATAAATTTAATTTACCAACCATCTTATTCTCCTTGAGGAAGGTAGCGCTGGTACAGTGAAATATGTTTCAAATGAATCGAAACTCTCTGCCCCTACTCAATTTTCCTGTCAATTCTATCGTAGTGCTTGTGGACACAAGGTATTCCTGAAGTAATCTTTGGTGTTTTCGTGTGATACATTTATAGTGACACTTGACGTCTGACATATGTAAAATGTTGCCGGTTTCTGAAGAGTGCTGGGGTATATCATAGAACATTTTGTCCTTAGGTTCGTTGATTCTAATTTGAGCTGATGTTTCACCCAGCGCCACAACCTCGGAACGTAATTCTGTATACTAAGTTGGTTTTCTGGTTGGATTTCGTTTTCCTGTTCAATTTGGTTATCGGATTTCTAAGGAGCTGGCTTATGGTTTGATGGTTCGGATTCCTAGTTTACTTAGGATGTATGCAATCTTCTCGTTATCATAATAGGGAATAAAACACTTTGCTCTATGAACGAGCCATTTAAATCAAACAACATGACAGAAACCTAAGGACAAAATGTTCCATGATAATGTTCTAGCATTCTTTACAAACCGGCCACATTTTAAACATGTTAGACGTCACACATGTGCCACTATCAAAATATAATATATTATTTATATGAAAAAACAATGGAAAAATAAAAAAATAGATATTAAAAATAAAAAAGGCATATCCTGAACAGGAGCACATAAATACCCATTTTTTGTTTTCTCAAGAAGCCACTGTGACCAAAATCTTTTTGTGGTACAGCCTACTCCACGCTGACGAGCGCCAACAGCGCGAAACGCGTTCGTGGATGGCTTTTCTTGATTTATCAAGAAATTGGGTTGGCCAAATATCAGTGAACAGGCTAAATCAATGTTTAGTTGATTTCTGTTCCACCAGATGGCGCTCTGCCATTTAAAAATCGCATGTGCTTTTGGTCAGGATATGGCTTCATTATTTTTAATATATATATCACACAAAAACACCCAATATTACCTCTGGAATCCCTTGTGTCCACAAAGACCACAATAGAATTTTAACAGGGAAATTAAATTACCAGCAGAAAATTAAGATGCATTAGAAACAAATAGCTTTTTTCACGGTACCAGCTAGCCTTCCTTCCTTCTAATTAAAATATCTAAAATTTGTAATAAATATACAGATTATATATCCCATTTTATAAAATATATAATAGTTTATTCCAAAATTATGAATACCCATGACAATGGGTGTTTTCAAAATCTTTTAATGTGTGTGTGTTTTGCTTTCAAATGGCCACTACACAACCCGGCAGATCTTAGCTTTCTATAAACAGCCCACACTTTCTCTCCTAGCTTTAACTGGCCAATGGCTTGGCTCGGGAGACCGCTTGTTCTCACAATAAAACTCATTGTTTAATTTTATTGAAAGCTTTTATAAAACGTTTAACAATTCCAACTATGATTATATAAAAGGGCGTACCTGGATTGGTAAAGAAAAAATAAATAAATTAAATTTACTGTGAAATAAATTGATAAAGAAGGAGCAATCTCTCGAAATATTTTGAGATTTTTTTTCTTTACAGATCCAGGTAGCCCTTTTATATAAACTTAATTGATGGATCGCCTTTTGATTCAAAATTCCAACTATCGTTAGTGAATTCAAGTTCTGGCAATATTCCAGCGGTATGGTAAATTAAACTGAAGAAACCGCTGGGAGGGTTCACCACTGATGAGCCAGGCCCTCCCATTAATTTAGCAATGCATTAAGGACAGTAGAAAGTTATTTTATTTTAAAAAGAATGATACGCGTCAAAAATAGTTTAAAATTATTCTAACAGATGGCGCGCCGATGCATCACGACAATATGGAGAATAAACGCAAGCTTTCGTATTCTGTGCATTTCTCACTCCAGTCACTAGCGAGGGCCGAGTATCTGTCTTTACTGAGATGGTTATCCCCTCTTAGAGATAGATGTTTATAATGCGGCTTATGATTGTAGAACGACATTTGAAAATGATCCCGCATGTGTTTCTTTTTAACGAAAATTCGAAATTTATTTTAAGGGGGGGGGGGAAGAAATAACGTTTATTTCTAACCTTAGGGATGAAGTATGAAAGGATGAATTGTGAAGAGTAATGATAAACGGAAAAATAAAATGGCATCTACCCGGTAGGTAAGCGGAACACTGTGGGTTCGATTCTCATCCCTGGACACTTTTATTTTCCGTTTATCATTACTCTTCACAATTCATCCTTTCATACTTCATTCCTAAGGTTAGAAATATTCGTTATTTCTCCTTAAAATAAATTTAGATTTTTCGTTTAAAAGAAACACAATAACTTTCAAATGTCGTTCTACAATAGATGTTTATCTCGAAAACTTTCGCTTATATCTGTATTCTACAATAATAAATGAAAATAGTTTACAGAAAAGTGAAATATTGTAAATAAATATCCCCAGGGTATAGTTGTGCCTATGTCATTTTTAAATAAAGACATTGGTCTTTGATCAAAGGGCTTTCCAAAAGTGTAAATTAAAATGTTAAGCAACTTTGTCATTAACTTTATTTTTATTAGATGTTATATGTGCCAAAATTGACCCTTATATACTTGTTTTTATTTATATTTAATTATATATTATATATTTTTAAAATTATATTTTCAATTGTTCACAAATATATGCGATATAGTTTAAAATCAACTGTGATTAATGTTTTAATGAATGATATTGTCGCGATGAAAAATAATTAACTAGGCCTTCGAATTACTTTAAATATTTATTTAATGAGTTATATGAGAGATTTTAAATATAAAATAAGAGTTACTATTTACATGAGCCAAATCGACCCAGCCGTTAGAGCAAGAGGGGAGAACTGAGATATATCCTCCTTCCACGTGACGCCACTGTTTACCCCCGACCGGTCGGTCCAGATAAGGGGGAATACCAGGAAACTCTGTCCTCCTGACATCACTCCCTCCACAAGAGAAACAGCGTCCCGCTGTTTACTAGTCGGTCACATGACCTTGGGCAATCTGTTCTTGGACTTCAGGGTCATGGTAGGGCTTCATTCTCACTACATGGACGATATCTTGGGTTTTTCGTCTTCTCCTAGTATTCGTCACGCCTTCTACTTGATAATTTACACTCGATATTTTTCTGATCACTCGATAGGGTCCGAAATATCTCTTCAATAACTTCTCCGATAAGCCAACGGTACGGACTGGGGTGAACACCCACACCAAATCACCTTCCTTGTACGTCACCTCCTGATGCTTCTTGTCGTAGCGTTCTTTGTCTTTGCTCTGAGCCTGCAGGATGTTGAGACGGGCTAACATTCGTGCGTCCTCAGCGTTGGTCACAAGATTGCCCACATAATCTTCTGCAGTTCCTGCCGGCTGGTACGGCAGTATAGAATCCAGCGGTGTTTCAACTTCTCGGCCGTGGACGAGGAAGAACGGGCTGTATCCTGTTGTCTCTTGTCGAGCGGTATTGTAGGCGAAGGTCACATATGGTAGGATGTTGTCCCAATTTTTCTGATCAACGTCAACATACATCGAGATCATGTCAGTCAGGGTCTTGTTAAGTCTTTCTGTCAAACCATTCGTTTGAGGGTGGTATGCCGTGGTGAATCTGTGAATTGTTCCGTTTAGATTATTTATTTCTCGTATGGTCTGAGACATGAAATTTCTTCCTCTGTCCGTGATGATTTCCCGAGGAGCGCCGTGCTTGAGTATGACGTCTTCAATAAGGAAGGTTGCTAATTCAGTAGCCTCCGCTGTTGCCGCGGCCTTTGTTATCGCAAATCTGGTGAGATAATCAGTCGCGACTATTATCCATCTATTTCCCGTGTGAGATATGGGAAATCTTCCCAGATAATCAATTCCTATCTTTTGAAAAGGCGAGGTCGTTGGAGGTATTGGGACTAGTAGTCCAGGAGGTTTCTGAGGCACGCCCTTCCTTCGCTGGCATTCTTTACAATGAGCAATGTATTGGGAAACTGTCCTATAAAGTCCAGGCCAATAGAATCTCTTTCTAACGCGGTCATAGGTTTTGGCAAATCCCAAATGACCGGCCATTGGAGTGTCGTGGACATCTTTAAGAATTTCGTGCCTCATTTGTTTTGGGACTACTAGCAGCCATGGTTTTCCCTCAGGGTAGTAATTTTTCTTATAGAGAACGCCTCCAATCATCTGATACCCTTTTAAATTTTCATTTGCAAGTTTTTCACGGATCCCAACCAAATGAGGGTCTTTACTTTGTTCTTCTGCAATGTCTTGGATGGAAGTAATGTGCCCTTCTATCTCTGCGGTGTCAGCCAAGGGGCTTCTTGACAAACAGTCAGCGTCTTTATGCTTGCGTCCGCTTTTGTAAACGATGTTTATGTCGTATTCTTGTAGTTTGAGGGCCCAACGAGCTAAGCGGCCGGATGGATCTTTCAAGCCTACCAGCCAACATAGCGAGTGATGGTCGGTAACCACAGTAAAGGGTCTGCCATATAGGTACGGGCGGAATTTACCAAGGGCCCAAACAACTGCGAGGCATTCTTTTTCTGTAGTGGAATAATTCTTTTCCGCTTTGGTTAGTGTTCGTGAGGCATAGGCTATAGGTCTCTCCGCGTCATTCTGGATTTGAACAAGAACTGCCCCTAAACCATAGCCGCTTGCATCAGTATGGACATGAGTTTCCGCACCTTCTATGAAATGTCCTAACACAGGCGAAGATCCCAATTCCTGTTTGAGAATCCGGAAAGATTCATCTTGTTCTTCGCCCCAAATGAATTTTTCATCTTTCTTTAAAAGGCTATTCAAGGGTCGAGACTTGTTAGCATAACTTTTGATGAAGCGTCTATAGTATGAACTTAACCCAAGAAAACTTCTGGTCTCACTGATATTACGGGGTTTTGGAAAGTGGACAATGGCTTTCACTTTTTCTGGGTCTGGCTGCGTTCCAAATTCATTAACGACGTGCCCGAGGATAGTTATTTGTCTCGAGGCGAAATGACACTTTTTATAATTCAGGCACAGTCCGGCCTGCTGAATGCATCTCAAAACTTTGTATAAACGTGTTAAATGTTCTTTAAAGGTCGATCCATAGACTACAATGTCGTCTAAGTAGCATAAACACATGTCCCATTTCAATCCCCGTAGGACGTTGTCTATCATTCGCTCGAAAGTTGCTGGTGCATTACATAGACCAAATGGCATTACATTAAATTCATAAAGCCCATCTGGAGTGATAAATGCCGTTTTCTCCCGGTCCTTATCGTCTACTTCGATTTGCCAGTAACCCGATCTCATATCCATAGTGGAGAAGTACCTGGATCCAGAGAGGGTGTCCAGCGCGTCATCGATACGAGGGAGAGGGTAAACATCTTTCTTTGTAATTTTATTTAGACGACGATAGTCGACACAGAATCTCAACGAGCCGTCCTTCTTCCTCACTAATATAACGGGAGAGGCCCATGGACTTGATGATGGCCGGATGATTTTAGTCTCCATCATTTTCTCTACTTCACTCTGAATGACACGTCTTTCGGCGGGAGACACTCTATAAGGACGCTGTCTGACAGGCGGATAATCACTCGTATCGATTTTATGTTTTATTTCGCCAGAGACAGGGAAGCTCTTTTTCTCAAAGTCGAATATATCAGAAAACTCATTTAGGCACGTGAGTAATCTGTTTTTCTTTGTTTCCTCCAAATCAGTAGAAATCATTGAAATTAAACATTCTCTCACATCTGGGGAAGTTACTTCGTCTTTTCCAGCTATTTCAGAACAAGCGTCAAGATTAGATATGCTCCCTACTTCTAGATCTTGCATTGTTCCTATCTTCATGTCCGAAGGTATCACTTGAGACTGGTGAGTACTGTTAGTCACCCACAACACCGCTCTGCCATGTAAGAACCTAACGAGGGAAGAGGGAATAAAAAGTCCTTTTCCAACTGCAGGCGTTTGGAACCTGTAACGACTACATCTCTGCTGCCAAATACATCCTGGCTGGTGACAACAATCTTGCCAAAAGATTTCGGCGGTATGACACAGTCCATAGCAGCACAAAGTTTCAGGTCTTTCCATTCGTAGGATTTTTCAGCTTCGCTTAAATACAATTTGTTTTCCCCACAATCTATAATGGCATCTGTGGCTTTGAAGAAATCCCAGCCCAGTATAACATCATGGCTACATTCAGCGGCTACTACAAAATCAAAAATAATATCGAGTCCTTTGATTTGAACTTCTAAAGAGCACTTACCAAGGGTCACGATAGGCTTCTTGTCCGCGGCTCTTAGAAGTGGTCCATTTTCTTTAAAAACTGGGGCCTTTATAGAACGTCTGAAAGCTTCAGAAATTACTGAGTAATCAGCGCCGGAGTCCACAAGAGCTTGTACATTTCGTCCTTGTATGTTGACAGATATCCAGTTCTTTTCCATTGTAGCGGCTATACGGCAGGGAGGATTTTCGTCTGTGGCGGCCACACCTCCAGAGGGCGCGCCATCTAGTTTTCCTCACTGCGGCGACTGGGTGAGCGGCTGGGACGGCGAGCAGGGGATTGTGAGGTTCTTCTGGGAGCTTGGAATCTTCCGCGGTGGGGATATGGCGACGGGTTTCTAAATCTTCCTTGGGATAGTTCGCTTCCTGATTCGCCCATGGTGTAATTTTCCGTTCTTGGTCTTCCGAAATCGACTGTTTCTCTTCCAAGTCTGGCATCCGCAAAAGCTTGACGTCTGTCTCTGCAATAACGTGCAACGTGGCCAGGGCGCCCACAGTGGAAGCAGATCGGTCTGTCATCTTCAGTACGCCACTGAGTCCTTTGATTATTTGGTGGCCCTTCGGTTCTTCGTCGGTAACCTTGATCGTTCTGGGGGAGGTATTGTCGCCGAGGGCGGAAGCTCTCGGACTGACGAGGGGCAGAGATAGGAGCCAATGTTTGCTGGATTTCACTACGGATGACATCCCGTAGGTCGGGAGGTGGAGTGTCGATATCCTGGGCGGCGAATGTAGAAGGAGGAGCCATAAACTTCTGCACCTCCTCTCTTACTATTCTTCTAATCAGGGCTTCTAGGTTCTCAGGTTCAGCGGTCGAGATGGTGGTAACATTGGGCAGTCGGTTGAACCTGGGCGGTGCAACACGCATCCTCTTGAATGCCTCGAATCGGCGGCAGAACGCAACAAATTGGTCCACCGTGCTGATGTCCTTCCCAACAAGTGCCTGATACACTTCCTCCGCTACGCCTTTAATCAGGTGGCTCACCTTTTCTCCTTCCGACATTCTGGGGTTGCTCTGTTTACAAAGAAGGAGGACTTCTTGTATGTAGCTCTCGACGTTTTCCCCACTCGTCTGCGCTCTAGTTCGAAGAATGTTCTCGGCTTTTCTAGCCGTGTCTTCCTTGTTCCCAAATATTTCACAAAACTTTATCTTAAATTCCTCCCACGAATTCAAGATTTCCTCGAAGTTTTCGAACCAGCACTTCGCTGTGCCAGTGAGGTAGAAGATGACGTTGGCCAGACACATGGAGTCATCCCACTTGTTGTAACGTGCCACACGCTGGAAGTCGCTCAGCCAACGCTGCGAATCTTCCCCACGTTCCCCCGAGAAGACAGTGGGATCTCTCCACCGATGGCAGAATGGTCGGTTTTCTTCTCTTTCCATTTTCTTCCGAGCGGGAAATGCAACCACTGTAGATAGCTCTGGTTGCAATCCTTGAAGGCGACGACTTCGTCTGGTGACTGTCTCGTTACCCGGCGTCTCCACCACAATATTTTTATGGGAAGAAGCTTCTTTTCAAATATTGAATGCATTTGTGAAAATTGTCATGTCAAAATGTATTTATTTTATGTAAAATTATTTCTTAAAACTGTATCCGCGTGTATTTAGAGGTACATAGCATTTTAAATCAAAAGTTAGTAAATGTGATTTAAATATGTATTTTTTTCTGTAAATAATAAATATGCTATTTAGCCATAAATTAAGCATGAATTATAATATATAACCTATATACATATATACGTATATATCTATTTATAATTATCATTTTGGAAATTATTCTATTTTTGTAGTCACCCAGCTCTGTATGTGTATTAAAAAATAAAGAATATATTTTAAAATGTTGACTTTGCTTAGAATTTTTAATGAAACTGATTCCAAGAATTATAATCAAACATTATAATTATTTATAACACAATATAATACGACTTATGATTGTAAAACGACATTTGAAAATCATCCCGCATGTGTTTCTTTTAAACGAAAAATCGAAATTTATTTATAATTTAGATTTTCGTTTAAAAGAAACACATGCGGGATGATTTTCAAATGTCATTATATTTATTGATTTACAAGAGAGAGAACAAAATATAAAAGATAAACTAATATTGAACAAAGGAACTTTTTTTTCGGTTAGCGCCTATTAACTGGTGATCTTACAAAATACTCTGTGTCTATAATTAATCAATTAAAATATATATACAACAAAAAATCACATTATCTAATCAATTATAATTGATTTTAAATAGTACAGACTGTGCAGTTTTGCATGTATTGACAAGATGTCAATAAAATTATTTTAATTGTCATTGTCAATTATAATTGAACTAGACGAATGGCCCGGGCAACGCCCGGGGTTTACCCGAGTGCGAATATATTTTAAAAACGTTGACTTGGGTGGTCATAGCGCCCGATTTTAAATACGTAGTACGATGCGATTTACATTAAAAGTAACCTGTCTATAGCAGCCCCTCTCTATAACACCCTATTTTGGTGAGTCCCAAGAGGGAGCGCTATAGACAGGTTTAACTGTATTTGATACACAGTGTCAAAGTTTTCTCACCCCTCTCAACAAACAGGGATGATAGTGTTATAAATAGAGAGCGTGTGATCTATTAATTTACATATTATACTAAAATTTCCAATTATATTTGACCATATTTAAACCTGTTATAAAACTTGTATCATTTATGCAGCTATACCATCCCTGTTGGTGTTTTTGGGGGTAAAAAAGAGAAAAATGTTATATAATATATTTTTTAATATTATCTTTATGCATAGAAAGTACAAAAGTAAAATTTAAGGATTAAGAAGAAATGCAAAAAACAAGAAAGGATCAAGAAGGCACTAACTACGTTGCCAAATTGTTAATTAACATATGCTAGCTAATATTATCATCATCAATTTATATTTATTCATATATTTACATAATTATTTACACAGAGAAAAATTATTTGAATTAATAAACCCAACAATTCCCCCCTTTTAATTCAATCTCAATTTTTCTTCATAAATATAAACAGTTTAAAAAATCAAACATAGATGGCGTTACCTCCCCATTGCTTTCATCACCGTCTGGCGGCGCTGCTTGCGAGTTATATCTACAATTCTGCAAATAACTCTAAGGATATTCAAGATATTCAAGAAATTATTTTTCGAAAACCTTTCCGGGGATATACCTAATAATATCCCAGAATTTCATGACGATTGGATGTATGGTTTTTGAATAACAGGGTTGTCTAGAGGGGGGCAGGGAGGACACGTGTTCCCTGGCAGCCAATGAGCGCGCATTCTATCCGTGAGCTTCAGACAAACAGACAAACAAACAGACAGAATAAGGCAAATATATAAGTAGATATGAAGCTTCTTTTTTTCCCTACTGTGAATGTGTCCAAACAACACAACTAGCTAAAAGAAATATAATCGTATATATTAGATAGAATGTTGTCCCTGGCCCCCATCCAAATAACCATCAAATCTAGTGAGAGAAAACCTTTTAAATAATAATTAATAAAATAGTTGTTTTTTTAAGATTTTATTAAATTCTACAAGAAAGTTGAAAGTAAATATTGTGGCGAAGAAATAATTTATATTTTATTATTTAATTTAATTATTAAATGCAAATATTCAACAGAATGGCGCTCTGCCATCTAAAAAGCACATGTGCTGGTAGTCAGGAAATACCTTCTTTATTTTTAATATCAACACCTGACCCACTTATCTTTTTTCTATTGTTTTTTCATATATTACTCTGTATTTATAAAATCATCATCAAAATATTCCTTTGCCTGCTTGTTCAAGATTCTCTAGCTGTAGATAGTTTTGTTGATAATTGTCGACTGGTCGTGCTGACGTCATCAATAAATACGCTTACATCTTAAGATATTCCAAGACTAATTTTTTACGCTACAATATTGTCACGAGGACAGAGTTTCCTGGTATTGCCTCTTATCTGGACTGGACGGACCGGCAAGATTCAAACTCACGATCTCCTGTTTACCAAACAGGTCGTTCGTGAGTTCGAATCTCGCCGGTGTCTCCAGTCCAGATGGGAGGGAATACCAGGAAACTGTCCTCTTGACAATATTTCATCTTCCGACATTGAACAATTATATTTATACGAGTCAAAATAAAAGCTGCGGGAGATGATCATCGTATATTGAGTGAAGAGATCTTCTTCTTTCTTATCTCCACTCAATCATATTAAGGTATCAAGCTTGTAAAGTTGACAACCATCATGACTGGGTGAAGTAGAATGTGTCTGCCTTTGTCATTAAGACTGAGAGCACTACTCAGTGGCAGGCCGACTTAGCTCCAAAAGAAATGGCCGTCTCTGGCATGAGGTACAGACGCCATGTGCAGCCGCTCCTAACATGGAGTACAAACGCTGCTCATCCTGTATCCCTAGATTAGGAGCCCTTACAGGGTACTATCAGCCGGGCCAGCTGAGCCCAGGTGTTTTAGTGAGCTTGTTACTGCTCCCCCTCCTCCTTTTTCATCCGGGCTTGGGACCGGCAAAGGCGGAGTTGAGTGAAGAGATAAAATATTGAAGCGAAATATTTATTTTGATGAATAGATTATTAATTTTGATATTTATATTTTGCTATTCTGTATACTTATTTCCCTTATTGCTTCCCTTGTGTTTTATAAATTTTAGTTCGCGCTTTAAATAAATTTCTGTGTCAGTCTGAAGTTTGTCTTTCCTAATTTTCTACGCGATAATATTTAATGAAGCATCAATAAAAACTTGCTAATCAGTTACTTCATATTAAAATATCAAAAAGTTTGAAATTCTTGAAGATGTCCCCGCCGCTTTTATTTTGATTCTTATATGTCTGCACTCATGGACAAAATTTAAGAAGGTTGTACCTTTTATCATGTATATCGGGATTCAGACAATAACTATGAAAGATATTTGATAAGGAATGAGCTGTATTGGAGAGAGAAGATAACCAAGTGTGACGAAAATTGTCTCTGTCTCTTTCAAAAAGAAAAAAATAAACAGACGACCGGCGAATTTTCACTTCCTTTAGTTTTTGTCAATACTGTAATTGTTAAGTTAAAAGGCGAAAGCTAAAATATACAAGGTGCGTTCATTAGTTTCCAGGACTGCTCTGTATCTTTGAAAAAATAAAAAACTAATTTAATATTTTTCAAAATATTCCCCTCCTGCCTCAATACACCTTCTTTTTTTCCTATTGTCGAAGCAGGAGATAAAATCACTTTTTGAGAGGTTCCTCAAGGTTGCCTTCGATTCAGCTTGTATCATATCAACGTTGTCCAATTTCCTTCCTTTTAACTTCATTTTCAATTTAAGATAGAGGAAAAAGTCATTGGGGGCTAAGTCGGGGGAATAGGGTGGATGAGGGATCTGTATGGTTGAATGCTTGGCCAAGAACTGCAAAACAACATGGGCTATGTGCGGCCGCGCATTATCGACGTGAAGTATCCGGTCATTGTTTTGCCATCTTTCAGGTCTTTTAAGGCGCACTGCCTCCCTTAAGCGCCTCATTATCCCCAAATAAACCTCTTGATTAATTGTACGTCCGAAAGGAATAAATTCATGGTGAACCAAACCATTAATATCAAAAAATGTAAAAAGCAATGTCTTGACTTTGGAGTTTGAAAATCTTGCCTTTTTGGGTTTCGGTTCCCCTCTTTCAATCCATTGGCTGGATTGACGTTGGGTTTCCGGGTCATACTGATACACCCATGTCTCATCCCCGGTAATGATTTTTTGCATCCATTCTGGATCGGTCCGAGTCATTTCAACCATGTTTTTGCAGACATCCATTCTAACCTCCTTTTGTTCCTTTGTTAGAATCCGAGGAACAAATTTTGAAGACGTCCGGATCATGTCCAAATCTTTTGTTACTATTTGATGACACAGTCCTACAGATAGTCCAGTCTCTGAAGATAAGTCTTTAATAGAAATTCCTCTGTTAGATTTAATTAATTCCTTTATTTTAAGCTTGTTTTCCTCGCAACGTAATGATCTTGGACGCCCAGTATGCGGATCATCGTTTACCTTTTCCCGACCTTTTAGGAAGCGTGAAAACCATTCAAAAGTTCTTGAACAGGATAAAGCTGCATCGCCAAAAGCTTCTTTAATCAATTCATACGTCTCAGTATCACTTTTTTTCAATTTAAAACAAAACTTAACGCAGATTCTCTGCTCTTCGAAAATGGCCATTTTAAAATTAGAAATGCGAACCTTACAATGAAGATGTTTTGTTCTATTTTTAGATCGGCGCGTGCGCCACGAGACTCGTGCTTTCAGTCAGGTGTGGTCGAATGTCCAATATTTAACTCTGTATAAAAGTATTTTCTTTAGCTTTTTTATTTATTTTATTTTTCAATCAGTCCTGGAAATTAATGAACGCACCTTGTATATTCTTCTCTTTTTAGTGCATTTTAATAAATGATTTTTAAATACTATTTTTATTATTTTTTAAATTAATTTTTATAGTCCTGAATTCTATAAATATTTAAATTTATCATTATATTATTTTAATTTGGTTAATTTTCATTTAAATTATTATAAACTAGCGGACGTACCCGGCTTCGCCCGGGTTTTACCCGAGTAAAAGTTTGTCTAACGAATCTCTCGATAAAGTGAACATTTTTTTCCCCGTCCCTTGAAAAATACTCGATAAGTTGAATAAAATCAATATTAATTGGTTCCCTCGGTAATTGGAAGTTAAAGGAAGAGTATCTTGCCTTGGAATTGTATCATTATTCTTGTATGGATGTACCCGGCTTCGCCCGGGCCCGAGTAAAGGTTTGTTTAACGAATCTCTCGATAAAGTGAACATTTTTTCCCGGTCCCTTGAAAAATACTCGATAAGTTGAATAAAATCAATATTAATTGGTTCCCTCGGTAATTGGAAGTTAAAGGAATAGTATCTTGCCTTTGAATTGTATCATTATTCTTGTCTCAAATAAATTGCCGTGTCATCCTGAATTTTGTCTTTCCTAATTTTCTACATTACAAAATCATCGTATCATCAGGATAATATTTAGAGCAGATTGTTGAATTATAACAGATAAATTAGAATATTTATCTCGATTATTTCTAGACGAAAAGTTATTTCAAAAATTTTATTTGCTAGAAACCTTCCCAGTACTATACTAAATAACTTCCCAAAGTTTCATGGCGATCCAATGAGTGGTTTGGTCAGGCATAAAGGACAAACAAACAGACACACATACATTCATTTTTATATATATAGATGAAGATATATATTTCTGATAATCTCCCCACAATTATTTGAAACTCTAAGTCATGCTACCAATTTTTTATGGAATGCCAGTAGTTCATTACACCACAAACAGTTGCCTCTATTTTCTCCTTTTAATATACATATATATACAAATTCTATTCTATTCCAGACTATCGTGGCACCTGAAAGTCAAATTTTTCTACACGTGCATTGACGTGGTGTACAAAATTTTAAACTTCTACATGGTCTGGAAGTTTGATAAAAATTGATCATAAATTTTTGAAAAGAAATATAGAAATTAGTTCATTCCTGACAACTCAGAAGTTTTAAATTCTGTAGATTTGCATTTCTAGCAGGATCTAGCGAGTGTGCAAATTTTCAGAATTCTATATGGTTTGGAAGTATATTAAAACTTTATCACAAAAATTGAAAAGAAATATAAAAATTATTCCCGTCCCAACCACCTTTTTATGGAACTTCAGCCCCTCATTACGTCAAAGAAACGGCTGCGCCTATTGAAAGGAAATTCTCTTCTCTCTCCTATTTTCGACCCTCGTGGCGATCTATACAGGGTGGTTCATAAGTCCAGAAAATATTTTTCGATGCCACTCTGAAAGAGACGTTTTCTAAAGAATTGGTAAGTAATTATACTGGCCAGGAAGGATCAGTTCAGAGTTAGTAGGCATGCGTTGACATGGTGGCTAACAATTATTTCTACAAATCTACATTTCTTTATTTGACCCTCTTTATAATTAAGCATTTTGATATCTTAGTATCTTCCTTGATACCTACAATCAATTTCGTGGTTTATGTTTTTAAAATTATAAATTTTTAAAAGATGTTTTCACGTTTCTTGTGCAGGATTGAAAATTCAGCATGCTCATTATCCTACACAAATTAGGTATATTATAAAAGTTTAAATATATAGCGGGTCGCGTTTTTTAAATACCATTATCTCAATACTCTCTGACCCATATTGGCTACAAGATTGGAAGCCTATCTCTGATCTTCTCCGCTCTAGTCTTCAATCGATATTTGACTATATCTTTATTAAATTAGTACTTTTATAAGATACCTTTAATTTCATCTTTAAAATTGAGGTTGAAGTTAATTAAAAAATTGATATACTTAATTTTCAAAACATTACATTAATAATATTAATTACGATCTCATATCGTAATATTTTGATATTACGAATATAATAATATATCTGAAGGGTTCAATATAAGCGTTAAAAATTGCTTAGAATATAGTTATAAGTAAATCTCTTGTTTCAAATTAAAAAATATACACATAACATAATTTTAAAATGCTATAATAATTTTTAACTATTAGTTTCACCGCCACTCTGTGTTGTGACGACGATCTAAATTCTATAGAGGTAGTCACTCACCTCTATTCTTGGTCGGCGGGGTTGAAGGTTCAAAGTTAAGGCGTCGTTGTTTATAACACTTTTAAAATATACGACGAAAACAGGAGGGAAAATTATATTTATTACAATTTAAGCAAATAAGTAAAGTATTATTTACTTATTTACACTAAAAGATATTTATAAAAAGAGAATCGTAGATCAGGGCAAATTCTAGTGTTCGAAAAAGTTGTTTACAAGTTCTACAGTTATTGTTTCCTCATTTTACCGCTGCATCCCCGTGGCCGCTTCCGCCGGCTTCCCATTGGCTGCTTCGGACGTCTTCTTTTCCAACATTTCTCCCACCTTTGAGTTGGCGTCTCGACGACTCAAACATGGAAAGGAAAAGTTCAGTAGATCCAATCGGTTGGGTCTCTTGATGGGCCGTCCGTAACTTGACACAACATTCGGGGTATCAATGTGATGTTGCTCTTGTTGTAAAGTCAAAGGGTCCTCTTCAGTTGTCAATCGAACTTCTTGTGTGGGAGATCGCTCCGTTAGAGGGTCTCGACATCTTATCTCGGGCGTTATCTCTAAATTGTAGAGTTTTTGAATAGGTCGTATTTTATCACCTGATGAAGTTTTCACTTTCGCAACCCTCACAAGTCCGTCTTTTCCTGGATAGAGTTGGATTATTCTGGCTAACGGCCAGTGTAGTCTCTTTAAACTCTCTTGTCCAATGAGTACCATGTCTCCCACCTTGAATGGTATGGTAGTCTTCAGGCGTCTCGTTTCTTGTCTCAGGAATCCAAAATATTCGATACGAAATCGTTCTCTAAGATCTTCTCGTACACGTTTGATATATTGATATTTGCGGGAGAGGGTCTGGTTATCAATCAAGTCCAGGTCTGGAACGCCAACCTCTCTGACCTCATGTAAGAACAACGAAGGTGTCAATGGAGCGAGATCCTCACTTTCTTCAGTTAGGTAGGTCAGTGGGCGTGTGTTCATCAAGCTTTCGACGTCACACATCACCGTGGAAAGTTCTTCATATCCCAAGGAGGTTTGACCGAGAATCCTAAAGAGCAATTGTTTCATCATTCCAATCAAACGCTCCCACCATCCACCCCACCAAGGAGCACCAGGCGGTATGAATTTCCAGGTGATGTTTTTCAATGTGGGATCACATTTTAATCTCGAAAAATCAATCTTCTTTAAAGCATTAGCCATACCTTTGAAATTAGTCCCATTATCCGAATACACAATCAATGGTCGGCCTCTTCGAGCAATAAATCGGCGGAAAGCTTGGAGGAAGGCTTCCATAGACAAAGATGTCACAAGTTCCAGATGAACTCCTCTATACACTGCACATGTGAAGATGACAATCCATGCTTTCTTCTTATTCTTTAAGATAAGATGTCCAGTTAGATCAACTCCTACTATTTCGAAAACTGCAGCATCTCGTACTCTGTCTTCTGGTAATGATGTTGACTCGACGGTAGCTGGTGTCGCGGTGAATCTTTTACAGCGAATGCATTGATTGATGATCTTCTTGACGGTTTTCCTGGATCTTAGTATCCAATAGTTTTCTCTCAGAATACCGAGGAGAGTTTGTAGACCGGCGTGCCCGTGGGTTTCATGGTTCCACCTGATGAGCAAAGAAACCAAAAAGTGATCTGAGGGCAATAAAATGGGCATTCTAAAATTAGCAAAATCTTCTCTTCTGCAAATTTTAGTTTTTATTCTCAAAATCCCTGAAGAGTCTACTAGCAACTTAAAGCCTTGTAGTTTCTTATCTTCATGCCCTGAAAACGATTCTCTCTGGATAAGTCTTATCAGTATTATTTCTGACTTAGTGATTTCCTCTGTACTGAGATCTTCTGAAATTATCTTTCTTCTATCAATCTTGGCGTTGTTGAAGAATCTGTATATCCAGGCGGTGATTCGTACTATTCTCAAAAAATGGGAATAACGTCCAAATAAATTTTCATTTTCTCTTGTCGTACACAAGGTGTTCAGGATGGTCTTGCGCCTTTCAGAATAAACAATCTCCAAATCAGGGATAATGGTTGATTTGGGCCACTCTTCTTGGGATACCTTTAACCATGCAGGTCCCTCCCACCATCTTGTCTCCTTAAGTGATTCTGCTGAACATCCCCGAGATGGGAGGTCTGCCGGGTTTAATCGGCCTGGTATGTGGCGCCAAGATTCGGGGGAGCTAAGATTATGAATTTCCTTAACACGGTTCATCACAAAGGCTGCCCAGTTGTCTTCCCTTTGGATCCAACAGAGAGCATTGGTCGAATCGGTCCAATAAAATCTTGGAATTTCCTCAAATTCCAGATCTTGTATGACGTTAGCTGCCAAACGAGCTCCAATCAGACAAGCCAAAAGCTCCAATCTTGGGATGGTGAGTTTCTTCAGTGGAGCTACTCGTGTTCGAGCCTGTATCAATTGGATGTCCACTCTATCTTCCTTTTCAATGCGGAGGAAAATACAGGTTGCATAGGCAAACTGACTGGCGTCGCAAAAGATGTGGAGAGTGGTTTTCTCTACATAGGAGTCCTTAAAACAAAGCCATCTAGGAATTTCTATGTTAGGCAAGTGTTTCAGTTTGCTAAACCACTTCCAAAATCTTTGTACTAAACATCCAGGTAGGACTTCGTCCCATGTCAACTTCTGTATCCAAGTTTCCTGTAATATCAGCTTGGGAATTAAAGTCACAGGACAAGCAACTCCTAATGGATCAAATATCTTGCTCGCTATTGAAAGTACTTTTCTCTTGGTGGTTGGTCCAATTAATTCAAAATCTTCCAAACCAATTGTCAGTGTGTCTCTATCAGTATTCCATGTTATTCCTAAAATGTTCACTTCCTTATTCAGTTGGTTCATAAGAGAAAAGTCTGTAGCGTTACTCACCCAATCTCGGAGATTGAAACAAGCTGTAGAGAGCAGTTCAGTAGATTCTTTCACGAATTTCTCCGTTTCTTCAACATTCTGAAAACTGGATAAACAATTGTCAACATAAAAGGATGATTTCAACTGTTCAGCTGTGATTTTTAAATGTTCAGGAGCCTTATCTAAGTGGAGAGATAAGGTAGCCTTTAAAAGATACGGACTAGTGGTAATTCCAAAAACAACCCTTTTATGTCGATACGTGATTAATCTTCCGTCTTCTGTGTGCCACAGGAATCGTAAATAATCTCGGTCTTCTTCTTTTATTCCAATTTGTAAAAATGCTTTCTCAATATCGGAAGAGACACCCACTTCATATTTCCGGAATTTATTTAAAAGTCTTGGTATAATTTCTATCAAATTGGGTCCCTTATCCAGACAGTCATTCAGGGAAAGTTTACCTCTCTTCCGGGCCGACGCATTGAATACTGGCCGTATTCTAGAAGTTTGACTGTTCCTTTTATACACTGGTCGATGTGGCAGGTAGTGTACACCATCTAGTTTATCCTCTCTGGCATACTCGATTATCCCCTGTTTCATCCATTCTTCAAAGATTTGTCCATACTCTTTCATGTCTCCAACTTCTTCAAGTTTTCTTCTTACAGAACTTAGTTGGTTTTCGGCTAGGTCTTTATTCGAAGGAATCCTTTCCTTGTCTTGCACCCAGGGTAGAGCTACCTCATAGCGCCCCTCGATATCTCGCGTCGTGGTGTGGGCGAAATGTTCCTCCATTTCAGCTTGTAATGACTGAGTCTTCTTCTCAACCTCCGCGTCAGAGACTCCAATTGCATCTAATTTCCACAAGTTTTCTAGATCCAAAGATAGAAGTGTGGTCACGCAAAGGGAGCTGATGTCATCTCTCACCTCCGTTGGAGGAATCTTTCCCATCACAGTCCATCCTAATTTGGTACGGATTGCCACCAGTCCAGATGAGATCCTTCTCTGATCATCAGTTAGCAATCTCCCGGCGATGTCCGCGCCTATAAGGACTTCTATACGGTCTCTCATCAAATCAGACACGTCGAGTTCTTCACTCCCTTCTAAAAATGATCTTGGACACACCGGAGGTATGCTTCCACAGATAAGGGGTTGACCTAGTGCTTCAAACTCACAGCGATAGGAATTATTGATGTCAGATAAATGAATGGTATAGACCTCATGTTCAACTACGTCGGTACTCGATCCTCCAAACAAGGAATGCCGGAAGAACTCTCTCCTTGATTGTTCGTATTCCATTTCCATTGCTGTGCTATGTAAAATATACGATCTTTGGGATCCGGTGTCTATTATAGCCCGTGCCGTCTTCTCCGTTCTGTTCCCTTTGAGGGTCACTCTCAAAGTAGGTAACAAGACGTCTGGGGAGGTTGATAAGTTGGCGAGAGTTTCATCTTGCACCGTTGGAGACTTGGAAGATCCTCCTCTATCTAAAATCAGTTTTGTGCACATGACATCCAGGTGGGAAGACATGTTGCAGATCGAACAACGGACTACATTTCTGCAAAATTTACTTAAATGAGAAGGCCGAAGACATTTATAACAAACGCCTTTTTTCTTCATGAGTGATCTCTTTTCGTTTAAACTAATATTAGCTGCAAAGTCACACTTAGGGCTTCCATGGTTGTCTTTACCACAAAATACACATTCATTCGATTTGTGAACTGAATTCAAAAGTTCTGAAGCTGTCGCAATTGGTTTTTCATTGTAGAATCTTGTCTTTGGATGTTTGTTTACTAAATTAGGTTTAGAAGTTGATTCATTCCCGGTACCGATTTCGTTTCTAAAACTCTTCTCCCGTGCAGTTAATTGTCTTTCCAGAAAGGTAATCAAGTCATTAATTACATAACCTGTCGGGAGTTCTTTGTTCAATTCCAAATTAAGGTCTGCAGGTAGAAGCTTTATTATTATCGGGCACAACAGTTGTCCGTAAACATCAATGGACACGTTTAGTGACTCGAGACTTCTTATTTGAACAGAAAGGTTGTCAAAAAGTTCGCGGAAGGTTCTTACATCGCTTGATGTTTTGAGTGGTCTCATTGACAACAAATTGTTCATATGTCGGCTAATCAAAATGTCTTCTCGCCCAAATCTGTCTTTAAGCAATTTTATAGCTTTCTCATAATTGTCCGCAGATAAAGCGAAACCTTCGACTGTGTTTAGTGCAGTTCCGCCGAGATGTGACTTCAGATAGTTAAATTTATCGATCGGGTTCAGTGAGTTGTTCTGGTGTATAGCTGCATCAAAAGAATTCCAGAACGTCAGCCATTCACTAAAGTTTCCATAAAATTTCGATATCATCAATTTCGGAAGTTTCACAGTCGTGCAGGAAGGTACATAATGTCTCATTTCGTTTTCGTCTATTCGTGAGTTCGAATTCGGTATATTTTCGCCCTGAAAATCTGATTGGCGAATCTTTTTATTTGCCCTAAATCTCCAAGTAATATATTTCTCTCGATATTCCTCTACGCCCTGTAATTCCCTCTCTAAATCGTCAGTTTCAAGAAGCGTTTCTATTTCGTGATCCACTAATTTAAGTTCGTTAAATGATTCATTCAATTGTTCTAATAATTCTTCAAGTTCAATTCTCATTAGCGTGTCAAGTCCACTTTCAATCTTATTGCATGTTTTCGTTAAATATGATCTGTTAACAGCACGCTTCTTTTTTAAACGTAGAATTATTTCTTCCGCCATCTTGTAAACAAAGCGGCAAGTAGGGTTAGCAAGCGAGTTCCAAAATGGTCAGCTTAAAATGATTCTTTTTTCAGGAATTTACCTTCAACAGTCCCGGCTGGGATGCCAAAAATATTGCGATTTCACCGCCACTCTGTGTTGTGACGACGATCTAAATTCTATAGAGGTAGTCACTCACCTCTATTCTTGGTCGGCGGGGTTGAAGGTTCAAAGTTAAGGCGTCGTTGTTTATAACACTTTTAAAATATACGACGAAAACAGGAGGGAAAATTATATTTATTACAATTTAAGCAAATAAGTAAAGTATTATTTACTTATTTACACTAAAAGATATTTATAAAAAGAGAATCGTAGATCAGGGCAAATTCTAGTGTTCGAAAAAGTTGTTTACAAGTTCTACAGTTATTGTTTCCTCATTTTACCGCTGCATCCCCGTGGCCGCTTCCGCCGGCTTCCCATTGGCTGCTTCGGACGTCTTCTTTTCCAACAATTAGGGTTCTCAAAAAACCTAGTCTTTCATCGTAAAATATTGCGTTAAAGTTATTATGCCTAATATCAGATATTTTGTATCTTGAATAAAAAATTACAAAAGGAATATTTTCCCCTCTAAAACTTTTATTAATTTTGTAAACAGAAACCAATGATTATGCGAAAATTAATTTTCTACGCGCTATTTCAAGTGTAAATAAACTTTAAATATATCTGAAGGGTTCAATATAAGCGTTAAAAATTGCTTAGAATATAGTTATAAGTAAATCTCTTGTTTCAAATTAAAAAATATACACATAACATAATTTTAAAATGCTATAATAATTTTTAACTATTAGGGTTCTCAAAAAACCTAGTCTTTCATCGCAAAATATTGCGTTAAAGTTATTATGCCTAAATCTATGTTGTGTATGTATATACTTTAGACGTTCAAGTTAAAAAAAAATAATAATAATAAAAAAAACTATTTTAGAAATATTCTTTGAGTGCCAAAAGCCATTTCGCTAAAATAAATTGTTTACCTTAAGAAGTTGCGCACATTTTTGAGTTGGCGCACCAAGTGGCACCGAGTGTCCTTTAGGTTGATTGCTATTTATAAAAATGAATTTAAACATTTTATATGGAACAGATTTAGCACAAATTAGTTCTTTAATTATTGGCTCTACAACTTTAGTAATATGCATTTATATGTGGGCAACACGCGCAAAATATGAATTAGTTGCAGAAATATCAAAATTAAATTTATATCCTGTAAAAGGATTACCTGGGATTGAAGTTCCTTCTGTCGAGATTACTCCCATTGGTCTTAAACACGGAATTTTCAGAGATCGTATGTGGGTAATCAAAGGCCCTAATGGAAGACATCTCTCACCTATTGAGGAACCTTCGCTGTTGCTGATCAAGCCACAAATAAAAGATAATCAAGTGTGGCTTGATGCTGATGGCATGAAAACCCTCAAGTTGGACATTATATCAGATTCAGACAAAGTGGAAGAAATCAGAATTTTCAAGACTTCAACCAAAGGTTTTGATTGTGGAGATGAGGTGGCGGGGTGGTTCAACAAATACCTGAAGAGAGAGGATGTGAGGATCCTTCAGTTCATGGACAACTTCAAGAGGCCTGCGACGGACCCGTTCAAGAGGGCCAACAAGCCTGAGATTGTCTTCCAGTCCGGTTCAGGTGTCAGCTTGCTGTCAGAAGCCTCCGTGGCGGATCTGAACAGCCGGATCAACATCCGGGTTTACTTCAAGAACTTCCGGCCCAATGTGGTGGTGAAGGGGAATCAGCCGTACGAGGAGGACACCTGGAAGAGGCTGAAGATGGGGGAGGATGCGGAGCTGGTGCGGCTGAAACCATGTGAGAGATGCACCATGACCACGGTGGACCCCTACACTGGCAAGAAGGACCCTGGAGGGGAACCTCTGAAGACTCTCCGTACCTACCGCCTAGTGCAGAACCCCCAGCTCCGCAAACTGCTCCGGGACATCCCCATCTTTGCCACAGAGTGTGCGGTCGTACATCCAGGAGTGTTGTCAGTTGGTGATCCAGTCTCTGCGCAGAAAGACAGCTTTGTCTACTGAGCATCACACTGATTTGACAGCATTGGGAGGTTTGTGTTGACAGCCAGGGGGTTGAATCCAGGGGTTTCTATTGGGTCTGGCAGTGGTATTGTACTTCTTTCTCAACTCTCAAATTTTGATTCCATAACTGGAATCCACACTGGATTCCACAACATCATAACTGATATTTTTCCAAAATTTGAACCAATAATTTTAAATACGTAGTTTTAAACCCAAGGTTGATTCTATGTCTGTCCTCTCTGGAAACAAATCTCGGCCTGAAGACTTCACCATTTCAGTGAAGTCCATTCATTGGCAGGATTAAGAAGATACATAAAGTATGAGGTAAGGTACAATTTGGATTATAGATTAGAACTACAAGGTAATAAGACCAAATTCAAATAAATAGTGTGTTACGCTTCAGTAACAAGGCTGCTATAGAAATATCACACACTATTTATTTATTAGGATTTGGTCTTATTGCCTTGAATCACAAAGTATTTTATTATTTAAATATTTCTTAAACTGATGAAGATAGAGAGGACATTCACCAAGTTTTGATGAAAATAATTTTGTTGTTTTGGCCAATGAAATTTTCTAGGAGACTTCCTAGCAAGCCAACTTTAATAAAGGTGTTTTATGTGTGAATTCTGACGGTGTTTGTGATGATTTCAACAGTTGAGCGGTATGATGGTCTGTGACTAGCACAACTTACACAGCCATGATGGTTAATTTCTCACCAGATCTTGGAGGAACATCCTGCTTTCTCAAGATCTTTCTGAAGTTCAGCTGCTTTCTGTTTGATCCAATACATTATAGGATGTGTAAGGCCGGTGATGGCAAAGAAGTGGGAAAGTTATTCCTCAAATGTCAAGGGTTTTAGGTGGACTATTCTAAACCTTGTAATCACTGCGCAAGAGATTAGAACTCCAAATTGTGCAATTGTCCATTGCTGCTGTTCCAATGGTGTACTTTCCAGGTTTGTTCTGAACTGGTGTTGGTAGTCTGTATCGCTGAGTGGTGCTTATTTCGGATTTTAGAGCACTTGGTTTGGCTAATACATCAGCCCTTTCATTTCCAGGAACGTGAGCTAGTTGTTGTTGTTATGTTCAATGAAGAGCCTCAGATGTCCTCATACATCTCTATCACAGCAGCAGCAATACCCACTATCTTGGGTGTGTAAAGTTGCTGTTCTGAGTCCATGTCAATTTTCTGCAAGACTACGGCCATTGCTGAACATGAGAATATGTGAGTAGGTGTTAGTTCCACACCAGGACAGTTGTTGTTATGTTCAATGAAGAGCCTCAGATGTCCTCATACATCTCTATCACAGCAATGTTCTCTGTCTTGGGTGTGTAAAGTTGCTGCTCTGAGTCCATGTCAATTTTCTGCAAGGCTGCGGCCATTGCTGAACATGAGAATATGTGAGTAGGTGTTAGTTCCACACCAGGACAGTTGTTGTTATGTTCAATGAAGAGCCTCAGATGTCCTCATACATCTCTATCACAGCAATGTTCTCTGTCTTGGGTGTGTAAAGTTGCTGCTCTGAGTCCATGTCAATTTTCTGCAAGGCTGCGGCCATTGCTGAACATGAGAATATGTGAGTAGGTGTTAGTTCCACACCAGGACAGTTGTTGTTATGTTCAATGAAGAGCCTCAGATGTCCTCATACATCTCTATCACAGCAATGTTCTCTGTCTTGGGTGTGTAAAGTTGCTGCTCTGAGTCCATGTCAATTTTCTGCAAGGCTGCGGCCATTGCTGAACATGAGAATATGTGAGTAGGTATTAGTTCCACACCAGGACAGTTGTCCTATAGGTTCTTGTGCCATCTGGATGTATTGTCGTTCCTTTATAGTGTTTCATTCTGAGTCTTTTTCCAACCCATTTTCCAATGAAGAGAAAAACCAATATCTCCAGCAATGCTACCATGTCCGGGGTAACCGCCGCGTCAGGAGCTGCAGCCCGGGCTCCTGATGAGAAATCTACTATGAGGATAATCTACAAAAGCTCAATATAAATGGCACCCAGAGGAAAACTGAAGAGCTGCCTTGTCTTCTCCATGACAACAATGTACATGTGAGCTAGTACCCATTGGGAGATTATTTTTCTTTCTTTGTTGAAGGTCATTAGGGTTTTAGCTATTTCCTTGAGATGAGGATCATGACTTGGGATTCTGTGAAGATGGAGATGCATGGTGCATAGAGGTTTGTGGTTGTGGTGCTTATCTCCATACGAAGTAATTGGGTATGTTTCCTGTTGATGGGAACAGCTGAGTCACACAAGGTAAGACTTTGTCTGTTAACATTAGCTGGGCTTAGTAGGACAGTCTTCATGGTGACCCTACCAGGAGTGCAGGACTCCAGACAAACTGTCCAGGGTCACCTCCCTGCCAGGCAGTTTACAGGAGGACTGTGTTTGAGGTAGGGGCTTGTGACTACTGTCAGTGCATCACTGGGCTGCATACACTCATGGACAAAACTTCAGATAGTGGAAAGTCTTCAATATTTTTGTTGGTCTATTTTTTTTTTAAGGAGACAGAGGCAATTTTGTTCACACTTGGTTATCTCGTGTGTCTACAATAATGGTCACTAATATCTTTCATAGTTATTGTCCAGATATACATGCTAAAAGTTACAACTTCCTTAAGTTTTGTCCATGAGTGTATACACACTTGGTTATCTTGTGTCTTCAATAAAGGTCACTATAATATCTTTCAGAGTTATTGTCTCAATCCCGATATACATGCTGAAAGGTACAACTTCCTTAAGCTTTGTCCATGAGTGTATACACACTTGGTTATCTCGTGTGTCTTCAATAAAGGTCACTGTAATATCTTTCAGAGTTATTGTCCAGATATACATGCTAAAAGGTACAACTTCCTTAAGTTTTGTCCATGAGGGAAGACAGAAGCAGCTTTGTCCTTGCAAGATCTCATTGATGCGAGTGGACTGATACATAACCAACCACAACTGAGGCAATTCACATTGAAAAACAAACTCTACAGGTTACATAAGACAAACTTGTCCCAAGATGGTTGCTAAACAGGTAATTATATTTACTGACCTTTATTTCTCTGCTCCCACCAAAGAGTGCAAGTAACCAATTGGGACTTTTTTTTTTTTTGCTTATCCCTAGTACACGTGGTACAGGCCATGATAATCATGTTGGGTAGTTAGCGGCTGCTTTTACTGTAAGCACACCACATGTCTACACATGTGAAAAGCAGTTTGACTTTGCACTTACAAATGTGCCAGAGCCCCGTTTGGTTACTTGCATTCGCTGGTGGGGTTGGACTTTTGCAAGAATTAAGGGCCATTGGAGCATTTTTTTTTTTAACAGAAAAAAGTGTCCAATGCGAGAATCGAACCCGGGTCGTAGTGGTCGAAAACCAAACGGTTTAACCAGCCTTCCACCGACCCCCCATGGGACTTTGGCATGTTTGTAAGTGCAAAAAGTTGAACTAATGTGTGTAAATATGTGTGGTCCACTTACAGTAAAAGCAGTTGCCAACTACTACCCACCATGATTATCATGGCCCGTACCACTAGAGATAAGCAAAAAAAAAAACAAGATTATCATAGCCTTTAAAACACTCATACTTACCTATATTTCTCTGCACCAGGTGAAAACAAAAAGTAAGAACTTAGATGATCTTGAAGGTAGAGGTTGCCTGGCTGGCAAAAACACCTTTCTATAATGATAAAGCACAATTTGGATTATAGATTTTAATACAAGAAAATAAGACCTAATCCAAATAATTTAAATGTTACCTTTCTATAATGTTTATTTTTTCCTGACAAGGACAAAAGTTTTTTGTTGAAACGTTGAAAAAAAATTCTTCTGGCCAAAGTGTTTGTTAAATAGATGAATAAAGAAAAAGATATCTTCTAATCATTTTTTAATTATCCCATTGTATAACTATACAAGGTCATGGAGACTGAATTCATGGATTAAATTTACAATCTTGGAAGGGTTGGAATATAGGTCCTGTCTTGAGGCTTCCATATATTCCAAGACGTGGTCTGGTGAGGAGTCTTTGGTCCTGTAGATTGTGCATTGTGGGAAGTCACCATCCTGTTAAAGGAGCAGTCTTGTATGGCTGCCAGTTTTGAGGCCTGGAAATACAGGTTGCTCACTATCTGTTCATCCCACATTCCAGAATAGCTCCAGGCTTTTGGTTCAGATACCAATGATGGAATGTTGACTCCTGTATTTTTATCTGGATGTTTCTTTTTGTATGCATTTGAAAGAGTTGAAATCAAGGTCTGAGTTAGGCATTTCTGCTGATTTTGCAATCACATCTTGTGTCCTTCAGTCCTATGTGGGATCCACTGGAAGGTGATAAAACTGAAAGTAGATGATGGCTTGTGCCATCTATCAGAATAAATACACACACACACAATGATTGATTTTTAATTATTTCAGGAGTATTGGCCAAATACTCTTTTTTTGATAAATTAAGAGAACCCAAACACACAGGTTTCAGAATGTTGGCCCTCATCAGTGAGGCTGTACCTCAACAACCAAAAAGGCTGGTCTGTTTGGTCAATATCCTGGAATAATAAAAATCATTTGTACGGTCAGGAAATGACTTTCTGTTTTATATATATATATATGCTTGAAAATAGAGCAATCCATATATTACAATATTTAAAAATACCTATTTTGGATCATAAAGTTTTTATTTCCGATATTTCGTGAGGCAACTCGCCAAACTTCCTCTGGGAACAAAAACAAAAACGCGAGCTTCTCTAAAGCCATTTTGTTCCCAGAGGAAGTTTGGCGAGTTGCCTCACGAAATATCGGAAATAAAAACTTTATGATCCAAAATAGGCATTTTTAAATATATATATATATATATATATAATTATCCACTATTTAGCTAAAGGAAATAAGACCTAATCAAAATAAATTAATAGTGTGTGACGTTTCTGTAACAGCATTGTTACCATATCATCAGACAAAAGAATAAATGATAAAAAATATCACAATATGTTTTTAAATAGTACTGTAGGGGTGTTGGTGGAAGGATGGTCTAAACCGTTGGTTTTTGACCGCTACGACCCGGGTTTGATTCCCGCATTGGACACTTTTTTTTTTTCTGATTAAGAAAAAATGGTCCAATGGCCTCCGATTCTTGCAAAAGTCCACCCCCACCAGCGAGTGCAAGTAACCAAACGTGGCTCTAGCACATTTGTAAGTGCAAAGTTGAACTGCTTTTCACATGTGTAGACATGTGGTGCACTTACAGTAAAAGCAGTCGCCTACTTCTACCCACCATGATTATCATGGCCTGTACCACGTGTACTAGGGATAAGTAAAAAAAAAAAAACTGTTATCAAGAATTTATTAAAGAACATACTGTGATATTTTTCCTCATTTATTCTTTTGTCCAATGATGGTGACAATGCTGTTGCCGAAACGTCACACACTATTAATTTATTTGGATTAAGTCTTATTTTCTTGTATTATAATCCAAATTGTGCTTTATCATCCCAGTATATAGTTCCACTTATATTTCCATGAAGAGTCAGGAACTGCTATGGGAATGTCCACTCTGACATTTCTACAATCCATTCAATGATGAAGCCAATATTATTGCGAGGACAGCACATGCACCTCATCACTGTGACACATACCGGAGCTTACAGCCACAAAGAAACACCGTCAATGTAATAAAATCAAATACTCATATGGTGCTAATACACTAGAACCTCCCTGTAAAGGACACCTAGTTGCAGAGCCAAAGTGTCCTTTAGGGAGAGGTGTCCTCTTACTGGAGCATTGGAAAATAGTAAAAATGGTAATTTTACAAATGAAAACTGTCCTTTGTAGAGAGGTGTCCTCTAGTGCGAGTATCCTCTCATGGAGTTTCTATTGTATTTCTTCTTTCTTATCTCGCTCAACCAAATTAGGGTATCAAGCCTGTAGAGTTGTCAACCACCATGACTGGGTGAGGTAGATTGTGTCTGCTTCTGTCATTAGGACTGGGAGCACTACACAGTGGCAGGCCGACTTGCTAACACTTACTATTATAGAATAAAGGGTCGGTGGATGAGTGGTCTAAGCTGTTTGTTTTTGACCACAATGACCCGGGTTCAATTCCCGCATTGGGCACTTTTTTTTTTCTGATTAAGAAAAAATGTCCCAATGGTCCCTGATTCCTGCAAAAGTCCAACCCCACCAGAGAGTGCAAGTAACCAAACGGGTCTCTGAAACACTTGTAAGAGCAAAAGTCAACTTGCTTTTCACATGTGTAGACATGTGGCGCACTTACAGTAAAAGCAGTTGCCAACTTCTACCCGCCATTATTTAATTATCTATAACACTTGTACCAGAGGTAATTAAAAGAAATTACAGAATCTCTTCTTCTTTCTTATCTCCACTCAATCATATCAAGGTATCAAGCTTGTAAAGCTTGAGATTTTTAATGGTGTCTGCCGGGGATGAGTAGAGCTCATCAATGGACGAGTCAATAATATGTCTTGGGGTTGCAGGTTGAGAATTGTACTTAGTACATAGTGGGAAAACCTTGCAACCATTCTGGAAAGTCATTGTCCGTAGATGACCAGACTTAAGTCTGGAAATCAAAGACTGTTGTTCTCTTGGGAGGACAGAGCCGGTGCTTGTCCCTCCTGCTCTGTACCAGTCATGTGCAGCATCAGATTTCCATTCCTGCAGGCATTGGCTTTTGATGGTACAGAGGAGGTCTCTTTTGTCAGAATAAGGATATCAAATGTCAGATCCCTTTAATGAAATTATTTTAAAAATCGATGATGTCTGAATACAACCCTGAGATAAATTTTGAACTATATACACAGTAGAACTACCTCTCTGACAACACCTAGTTTTACAGAGCCAAAGTGTCCTTTGAGAGAGTTGTCCTCTTTCTTTCTCAGTAATGTAAGCTAATTATAAACACAAGGTAATAAGACCAAATCCAAATAAATAAATAGTGTGTGACGTTTCGGTAACAGCATTGTTACCATCTTCAGACAAAAGTATTGAATGAGAAATTTTACCACAGCATGTTTTTAAATAGTTACTGTTATCAAGTGTGTAATATCTGCTATCTTGTTTACACACTTGATAACAGTAACTATTTAAAACATGCTGTGGTAAAATTTCTCATTCAGTACTTTTGTCTGAAGATGGTAACAATGCTGTTACCGAAACGTCACACACTATTTATTTATTTGGTCTTATTACCTTGTGTTTATAATCCAAATTGTGCCTCATCAAGTAAGTTACTTATATTTCTATTCAGTATTACATAAGTAACAAAAGGAATCAAGGTTTTTACAGAAGGGAGAAACATATGCGAGACACCAAAGCAACAGCTAACTACTATGTAGCCATGTTGTTGTGTGGAATAATGGTGTATCACACTCCATGCCATCAGAAACTTTGCCGGTCCCAAGCCCGGATGAAAAAGGAGGAGGTGAAGCAGTAACAAGCTCACTAAAAAACCTGGGCTCAGCTGACCCGGCTGGAAGGGCTCCTGATCCAGGGATACAGAATGGGCAATGTTTGATCTCCATGTTAGGAGCGGCTGCCCATGGCGTCTGTTCCTCGTGTCAAAGGTGGCCATTTTTTTAAAGCTAAGTGAGCGGTCTGCTACTGAGTAGTGCTCCCAGTCTTAATGACAAAGGGAGACACATTCTACTTCACCCAGTCATGATGGTTGTCAAACACCATCAAAATCTCAAGTTCTACAAGCTTGATACCTTGATATGATTGTGTGGAGATAAGAAAGAAAGAAGAAGAGATGCCATCAGAGATTCTACTGCAGTATTTCCTCCTCTAATAGACTTACTGCTGCTTCCACATCACCACTGAACCCCTGTCTGTCACTCCATATACCTCTACTGTCTATGTATATTGTTGGTGTGTAAACACATATAATTATAAATCATTCTGAAAACAGAGCAATCCATACTTAAAAAACTGATATTTTAGATGCGGTTTGCTGGAATCCTCTCAGCTATTTAAATTTCGAAAATAATAATTTTAATAAAACTTAAATCATTAGATAGTAAAAATACATATATTGGATTGAATAAAAGATTTATTTGTCAATATTTCGGCTGGTTGAACGCCAACCTTTATCGAGGTATTACATTTTTGTATATACAAGCGGCACTGAGTTTGTGTATAAAAAAATGTAATGCCTCGATAAAGGTTGGCATTCAACCAGCCGGAATATTGGCAAATAATTTTTTTATTCTCAATCCAATATTTGCCTTTTTACTATCTGATAAATATATATTATGCTTCAAGCAATTGCTCTTCTGCAAACATCAAGTTTTAGAGCAATTATAATATGATGTGCATTTGAACACAGTCTGTTATAAGATTTTGAATCTATTTTAGATTTTTATGAGAATTTTTAAAAATTAAACAAAATATATATCTCTATATATATAAAAATGAATGTTTGTCTGTCTGTATGTCCAGTATACAAATTCGCAGTAGTTCACTAATTCAAACCAAAATTTCCATACATAGGTAAAAGAATATGGGGAAGACGATAGGCTATTTTAAAAAATATATAAATCAATTATTAAAACTATATATTTTTAGTCAGAAAATGATGATGACGATATTGCTGTATCATGTTTGATTATCAGATACAAAATTATATCGGGAAAAATTCCAAAAAGCAGAGACCACGGGTGAAACCAGTTCATTATTTTGTATGCAGGAACAAAATTCTAACAGAAAAACATTCATTTGAGCAGAAAACAAAAGCCAGATCATCTTTCTATAAAAATATCGCTTCTCAGACACAAAGTTTGGAGCTGGACGTTTCACAAGAGTAACATCCACGGCGCCAATTTATAATTGTAACGAATAGTATTTGAATAGGGTACATTTAATAGGGTAAAACCCGGGCGTTGCCCGGGTCATTCGGCTAGTATATATATATTTTTGCTTATCCCAAGTACACGTGGTACAGGCCATGATAATCATAGTGGGTAGTTAGCGACTGCTTTTACTGTAAGTGCACCACATGTCTACACATGTGAGAAGCAGATCAATTTTGCACTTACAAATGTGCCAGAGCTCCATTTGGTTACTTGCACTTGCTTTTTTTAATCAGAAAAAAGTGCCCAATGTGGGAATCGAACCCGGGTCATAGAAGTCGAAAACCAACGGTTTAGACCATCCTTCCACTGACCCCCCCAAACAAAATATAAATTAATGTATCATAGCAATAAGGGCAGTTGAAGATTGTTTGATTTTACAAAGAAATATATTTGCCGAAGAGTGATTGATCGAAGCATATTATCTATATATATAAAATTGAATGTCTGTCTGTCTGTCTGTTTGTCTGTGGTCTGTGTGTACTCTATAGATTCAAAAACCGTACATCCAATCGCCGTGAAATTTTGGGATATTATTAGGCATATCCCCGGAAAGGTTTACGAAAAATAATATCTTGAATATCTTTAATATCCTTAGAGTTATTTGCAGATTTGTAGCTTTAACTCGCAAGCAGTTCCACCATTGAGACGGATATAGGCTTAAGTTTGAAGTTTGCTGCTCCTGATGACCTTGGGTCATCGTGTGAGTCACAGCATGATGCTACAAAAACACTCTCTCTGGGGATTTTACAGCGTCGACAACCTGTAAGATTGCCTCTCTCATATATTATACTTTAAACATCTGCTTAATTAAAGCATTTTTCATTTGAAAGAGACTGCTCTCTTAACCCCCTTTAGACAACATTAAATGATATCCCGTGTCGTTTTTTTTATTCAACTTATCGAGTATTTTTCAAGGGACCGGGAAAATATGTTCACTAGATAAAACGATGATTTTGTAATGTAGAAAATTAGGAAAGACAAAATTCAGGATGACACGGCACACAGGGACTGGGAAAAAATGTTCACTTTATCGAGAGATTCAAATTTACGAGTTTCAAATTATCAAAAAATTATAAATTTATAGAGAATTGTTTTAACAAATGTTCGTTAGACAAACCTTTGCTCGGGTAAAACCTCGGGCGAAGCCGGGTTACGTCCGCTAGTATATTTATAATTGTATGTAATTCTGCTGTCCTCAAAGCTTATGTCCATAGTTCATCTAAAATACCCATTCCAAGAGTCTAGCATCAGTATCACTATAAAAGGAAGATCGAAAAAGGTATAATATAACAGCAGTATGGTAGATTAAACTGGCGAAAATGCTGGGAGGGTTCACCACTGATGAGCCAGGCCCTCCCATTAATTTTTCCATTGCAGTACGGGCAGTAGAAATTGTGTATTTTTAAAAAGAATCATACGTGTCTATAATAGTTTTGAATTTTGATAACAGATGGTGCGCTAATGCATCATAAAAGAAATATATGCATCTAAAATTTCTCATAACATATTTATTTATTATCAGTTGCGACACGCTATATCCGATCTGGATGATTGCGCGTGAAACTATTTACAATAATTGTAGTAGAGTAGGTAACAGAATTGTCAAAAAGAAAATAAACAATTAAGAAAAAGAGCATTGAATAAACATATACATTAAACAAATAAGCAACAACATAAGCAGATAGAAGAAGTCGCAAAGTATTTATTTACAGTATGTTAAGCAATGATGGAAGTTGATTTAATGAAGTTATCTGTAATAATTAGTATCGTGGAGAGAGAAAGTTGATGAAGTTGAGTTATTTACAATTAGTTATGTTCTAAAGTAACTTATGTAAACATATGGTGTGTAAAAACATCACAGTGAGGGTTTAGTTAACCATGGAAAGTGTGTCCCAGGTGGTGCTATCTCCTCCAGATGTTGGTGGGAGATGTAAGCCCTATCTAGGGACAGACTAGATAAGTAACTGGCAGTATCACATTGGGTACCATTTCTCTCACATACAGAATTACTTATTTTAATTTGTTGATAAGCCACAATTTGGATTATAAACACAAGGTAATAAGACCAAATAAATAGTGTGTGACGTTTCAGTAACAACGCTGTTACCATCTTCAGACAAAAGTACTCATTGAAGACCAAATAAATAAATAGTGTGTGACTTTTCAGTAACAACGCTGTTACCGAAATGTCACACACTATTTATTTGGATTCGGTCTTATTACCTTGTGTTTATAATCTATCCTCTCTTAGAATTAAACCAAACATTTTCAACAGACCTCAGACTTCATTAAGACTGGGAAGACTTGGCTGTGGTTCCCAGTGGTTCACTAGTTGTGATGGATCAACATATGCCAAGTTGAATGTCATTAATGATTTGTTTGCAATAGGTCTTTCTTATTTATTAAATTTTATCTCTACACAGACCTTACACTATGCCATTTATATTTAGCTGTAGTAGATTATCCTCGTAGTAGATTTCTCATCAGGAGCCCAGGCTGCAGCTCCTGACGCGGCGGTTACCCCGGACACGGTAGCATTGCTGGAGATATTGGTTTTTCTCTTCATTGGAAAATGGGTGCCGTTGCCACGTTAGTCACCTTGGAAACGAACCAGAATTTGGTTGAATATTCCAAGAGTCCAGGGGTGACCGCAGGGAGGTGTGGTCGGACTTCTCCCCTCCAGCAATGGCCGCAGCCTTACAGAAAATTGACTTAGACCCAGAGCAGCAGCTTTACACACCCAAGATAGTGGATATTCCTGCTGCTGTGATGGAGATGCATGGAGACATCTGAGACTCTTCTTTGGACACGACAACAACCTTGCACTGTGATGATAAAAATTGTTAGATGAGAGGGCTTGGCTCAGCAATTTCACCAAAGAGAGGGTTCACCACTGATGACCCAAGCCTATCAGTGTAGGGTCTGTAGAGATAATATTTACATATTATATAATCTAAAATACAAATATTTTATTTTTTTTAAAAACATATATTTTATTTTTTCATTCATTGACTGTTCTGCATTTTTGACCATATATTCAAAAAAATATCACTTTTAATTATTATTGTTGTAAATATGTATATTTAACCCTACCTATCTTTTATCCACGATTATAGAATTCATTATATAAATTCTATATTCCTGTGATATAAATAATTTATATGTATATTTTTACTTCAAGAGATTCAAAATAAAAATCTGCTTGAAAGGTAAATAATTATTTTTATTTTTCCACGACTGCACCTCTTTTCAACAATCAAACACACAAAAAATTTCTAATCTATAACATACATACAAGGTAATAAGACCTAATCCAAATAAATAAATAGTGTGTGACATTTCGGTAACAGCATTGTTACCATCTTCAGACAAAAGAATAAATCTCTAATCATTTATTTTTTTGTATGATGGTAACAATACTGTTACCGAAACGTCACACACTGTGGTTCACTATAGCCATGGTTCGTTATAACAATAGTTCACTGTATTATAAAGGGGGTTGGTGGAAGGCTGGTTAAACTGTTTGGTTTTCGACCACTACGACCCGGGTTCGATTCCCTCATTGGGCACTTTTTTCTGTTAAAAAAAAAAAAAGCTCCAATGGCCCCCGATTCTTGCAAATGTCCAACCCCACCAGCGAGTGCAAGTAACCAAACCAGGTTATCTTGTGTGTCTTCAATAAAGGTCACTGTGTATCAAATAACTTTCAGAGTTATTGTCTGAATCCCAATACAGTCGAACCTCTTTAATTCAACACCCCAAGGGATGATGATTAGCTAATCATCTAACTCACGAAAATAACATTTTTAAAAAATTGCTTTGTAATATAAATTAATGATATTAATTAAAACCATTGTATGTGTACTTTTTGTATTTATTTTTTTATTTTGATGATTAACTTTTAGTATCAGGGACAAAATGGCAATAATACATATTTTTGAAGCATAAATAATTACAAATAAAATTTATTCTAATTGAAGAATATAGCAGTTGAAAGGAAATAAATATGGAAAATAAAAAGAAAATTTAAAAATAATATTTTAAAATAATCATGAATTTATATATCTTTTTAAAAATTCCTTTATAGATGTCTGCTTTTTCACTGAAATCCTATTCAAAATGTATTCCAGATGGCCTATTTAAAAAAAAAAAAAACATGCATGTCTTTCTTCCTCTGGAATGTGTTTTAAATAACAAAGAGCTTTTATTGTATTAAAGGCATCCACTGCTGCTGCAGGTGTTATTGATTTTGTGTTTAAATATTTTATAATAACATGGAAATGGAATATTGAAATAAAATGTTATTATAATAATTGTGGCTACATTTTATGAAGGTTTATTTATTTAAAAAGAAATTATTTGCAAATTTGAAAATGAAAAAGAAAATAATATTAATAATTAGCGCACAAAGCCTAAATTCCTGCGTAAAAAAAAACAAACAATAACACTCACGACATTGCGCAACGGCACTGCAAAGTGAAACTTAAACTAAGAGAAACCAAAAGTGCGCAGGCGTGATCCTATCGGTATCGGCGGGCGCCCGCCGATGCCGATCGTCGCCGCCGTAATACCGTTTAGCGGTAAAGTTGTATGTAAAAAAACATTCAACTGTCGAAATTCAAATTTTTAAATGGTCGAACTATCGGAAGTGTCGTATTATCGATACTGTTGAATTACGGTTTGTTATTTGATAGGCTGGGGGTCGGGATATCAGAATATGATCGAATTAAGGTAGAGTGTCGAATTTGCGTGTGTCGAATTAACGAGGTTATACAGTATCTGTCAATTGGTCTGAAGCCATGCTGGCCCTTCAGTCTGGTTGATTGTACCTTCTTTCTTATCTCCACTCAATCATATCATGACTGGGTGAAGTAGAATGCGTCTGCCTTTGTCATTAAGACTGGGAGTACTACTCGGTAGCAGGCCAACTTAGCTCCAAAAAAAATGGCCGCCTCTGACATGAGGAACAGACGCCATGTGCAGCTGCTCCTAACATGGAGTACAAACGCTTCTCATCCTGTATCCCTGGATTAGGAGCCCTTACAGGGTACTATCAGCCAGGCCAGCTGAGCCCAGGTTTTTTAGTGAGCTTGTTACTGCTCCCCCTCCTCCTTTTTCATCCAGGCTTGGGACTGGCAAAGGTGGAGTTGATTGTACCTTGGTTCAGCACTGATGGTCAATTGGATTTGGTCCTTTGCCAAGAGTTACAGCTACCTGGCTACCTGCCAGCTATGTTGTTGTTGCTTCTTATCTCCTTGCACAAAGATTACACAATTTCCAAGAATCCATGTTCCTTTGATGATAAGCAGTGGCCTCTCCAAAAGGTCCTGTTTAGTGCATCTAATGCAAGCCTGAATATGTTCTGGAGCTGCAACGCAAGCTGCCAGCTATAATTCAAGGTAATAGGACCAAATCCAAATAAATAGTGTGTGATGTTTCGGTAACCGCATTGAATCCAGTAATTTTGTCTGATGATGGTAATAACTGTTACCAACCTAGGCTCAGCTGATAGTACCCTGTAAGGGCTCCTAATCCAGGGATACAGGATGAGCAGTGTCTGTATTCCATGTTAGGAGAGGCTACACATGGCTTCTGTTCCTCATGTCAGAGGCGGCCATTTCTTTTGGAGTTAAGTCAGCCTGCCACTGAGTAGTGCTCCCAGTCTTAATGACAAAGACAGATGCATTCTACTCCACCCAGTCATGATGGTTGAGGCATTACCGAAACATCATAATATATTTATTTATTTGGTCTTATTACCTTGTAAATATAGATAAATAATTCTTCCTGAATTGAAATTAGACGAAAAACATGGTGAAGGAAGACGAGTTTCTTTTATTGATGCATAGGTGCAAGCTTTTGGGTAAAAATTTCTTATAAGTCACGCTTCATTGCTCGCCTGTTGAAGGGTTTTTACCCGAAAGCTTGCACCTATGCATCAATAAAAGAAACTTGTCTTCCTTCACCATGTTTTTCGTCTAATTATTACTTTGAGTTTATAATCTATAATCCAAATTGGGCTTTATAACTACCAGGTGTACTTCAGGCATTATGTCTTTTGTTGTGTGTGTGAATACACTTCTAGGTGGTAGATGGAATCATCCGGTTTTTTGCTTATCCCTAGTACATGTGGTACATGCCATGATAACCATGGCGGGTAGAAGTAGACAACTGCTTTTACTGTAAGTGCACCACATGTCTACATATGTGAAAAGCAGTTCAACTTTGCACTTACAAATGTGCCAGAGCCCCGTTTGGTTACTTGTACTCGCTGGTGGGGTTGGACTTTTTCAAGAATTGGGGGCCATTGGAGCATTTTTTTTTTAAATCAGAACAAAGTGTGCAATGCGGGAATCGAACCCGGGTCATAGTGGTTGAAAACCAAAGGTTTAGGCCATCCTTCCACCGACCCCCACGGAAACATCCGTGGGTGACACACACACAGTAGTGTGGGTGATGTAAGAGTTGTGTCCACCATGAGACAGGTTCACATGACCAATATTGGTTGGTTCCCCTAGTAGCTTGAAGTTCCACATTTTATTTCATAGTTTACAGGTGTTACATTCCTGGACAGGACCCACCCATTCCAGGACACCTTGTCCTGGCTATTTACACATGGCAAGTTGGTGGAGTAGAGGTGTCCGACTATAGTGGTGTCGGAAGCAATCAACTTAGAACTAAGCTGACTGGGAACAGTCTTTAATGATGAGTCCCATTTCTTACTGTGTCCTGGCGACCATCACAATTGTGTCCAGATATATCCTGGGCAGCATGTGGATCCTGGCCTTACTTTAGAACACCACACAGGTACATAGCAGGGTGTTATGACCTGGGGTGCTATTTCATTTGATAGCAGGATCCCTTGGTAGTAATTCCTGGCACCCTGACAGCACAATGGTACTTAGATGACATTCTACGGCCTGTTTTGTTTCTATTCCTCTCACATCACCCCGAGCTTATTTTCAACAAGATAATACCTGGCCATACACTGCACATGTTACTATGGATTGTCTTCAATCTCGCTGAAGTCTTCCGTGGGCAAGCAAGATCGCCTGAGCTCTCATGCATAGAGCACATCTGGGATGTGATGGGAAGGTGATTGTAACCATCCCAGAATGTTGACTATTTAACCCGACAGTTGGAGATGGCAAGAAATCCCGCAGCACACCACCCGGAATCTTAATCGGTCCATGACATCAGTCTTGGCATCCAGGCCAGTGGGGGACATATTGACTTTCTTAATTTGTGACCATCAAACTCTGGAATAAAATAATGAACACAAAGCAATAACGCACCATCTATACATATAAAATGAAAGGATTTAAAGCACGGATGTTTCTTTTATACATAATACAAACTTCTACTGCTCTTACTGCGATGTTAAAATACATTGGGAGGGTTTGACTCATCAGTGGTGAACTGTCCCAGCGGTTTCGCCAATTTAATCTACCAGACCGCTTCTCAGAGCTCTAATACTGTATTGGATCTCTGAGAAGTGGTCTGGTGGATTAAATTGGCGAAACCGCTTGAGGGTTCACCACTGATGAGCCAAGCCCTCTCAATATATTTTTTCATCGCAGTAAGGACAGTAGAAGTTTGTATTATGTATAAAAGAAACATCCGTGCTTTTAAATCCTTTCATTTTATAAATAAAATAATTGTCATGAAATTTCAATCTTTTTCATACATGTTCTTTACAAACACCAATTTTTGTCCCAATCAGACAACTCCTCCTTGGTGAGTCATTTTTTTTGTTATAGAGTCTACCTTCACCAAGAATGCAAGTGTATAAGCAATACAGCCCAATACAACAGTACTTGAAGGTGTCTGGCGCTGCGAGACATGTTCTCTCCCAATACTTCCCATCATTTTTGAAAAAGAGAAAATCACACTGAATACTTTTCTATATAGACACTTACCTAGAGAACAGTCATTATTGGGGTCAGTGGAAGGCTGGTTAAACCATTTGGTTTTCGACCACTACGACCCGGGTTCGATTCCCGCATTGGACACTTTTTTCTGTTAAAAAAAAAATGCTCCAATGGCCTCCGATTCTTGCAAAAGTCCAACCCCACCAGCGAGTGCAAGTAACCAAATGGGGCTCTGGCACATTTGTAAGTGCAAAGTCGAACTACTTTTCACATGTGTAGACATGTGGTGCGCTTACAGTAAAAGCAGTCGCTAACTACCCACCATGATTATCATGGCCTGTACCACGTGTACTAGGGATAAGCAATAAAAAAAAAACGTCATTATTTCAATCTGGCAAAATAATCAATAATACCCACTGACCAATATTTTACAAGCTATGATATATATTTTGCATGTAGAGGGGTACTCATCAACTGTGCAACGTACACTCATGGACAAAACTTAAGCAAGTTGTACCCTTTAGCATTGTATATTGGGAGGAGCTCTGAACCTCAGACAGCATCAAACAACACTAACAAGATTTAGAACAGGCCATCTCAAGCCATTGAAGATAGAAAATAACAACAAAATCTTCCCCACTTGCCCAAAATGTAGCTTGGCACCTGCAGCTCCAGAACACATTTTGCCTTGTATTAGATGCACTAAACAGGACCTTTGGGAGAGGCCGCTGCTCATCATAAAACAGATTGAGGAGCATGAACTCATGGAATTTGTGTAATCTTTACACAAGGGGATAAGAAACAACAACATATCAAGATTCGGGCAATAACTCTGAAAGATATTACAGTGGCCTTTATTGAAGACACATGAGATAACCAAGTGTGAACAACCTCTGTCTCCTTCAAAATAGCAGACTACTGGCGACATTGAAATATGAAACTTCCTTATGTTTTGTCCATGAATGTTCTATAGACTTCAGTTAAGATAGTGATAAAGCACAATTTGGATTATAGATTATAATAAAAGAAAATGAGACCTAATCCAAATAATTTATTAGTGTGTGACGGCAACAACATTGTCACCATCATCAGACAAAAGACAATGTTGTTGCCGAAACGTCACACACTAATAAATTATTTGGATTAGGTCTTATTTTCTTTTATTCAGTTAAGATAGTTCTGCTAAAGTGTCTTAGCAACCAAGAAGCCACAACTAAGTGGATACAGAGTGTGTGGGGTAGACTGTCACCAACAACATGAGACAGAGTGTTTGTAACAAACTTCTTTTATTGAAACATATTCCATCCATGAGGAATTGTTGCATTTTCTTACAAAACTTTGCTGAATTAGCTCCATCATTTGTTGGGGGGAGAGAGAATAACTTAGAGAAGGTGTAAAGAAATCATTGTAATCATTTATATATATAATATATACACAATTTATTTAAATATACTTTTATCCAGCTAAAAAAATAGAGAGAGGGGGGGGTGTGATTTGAAACTAACAGACAAACAAAACATAAGGGGGGTCACTGAGGGGCTGTGGTCAGGATTTGCCGCACCTCGTCCATGATGCTGGAGAGGAGCTGGCTGTTGGAGCCCTTGGCGTCCACACTGATGCGGTTGGAGGACTGCGCACACAGGGGGATGGTGCGCTGCGCAGGGCAGGGGCCGCTGCTACTCACCAGCAGCTTGAGGAGCAGACACAAGTGATGGTCCTGGATGGAACGGGAGTAGAGAGAGGCTGAGAGCCCCACCTGCTCCACCACTGTGAACCGGGCGTGGAAACACAGCCGGGACAGTGCCTGGGAGAACTCCAGCTTCTCTGGCAGAGCCACTGTCAGGGTGGAGGAGGCATTCAGCTCCGAGCCAGACAGAAGCTCTGAGAAGGACTCCCTGCGGTCCAGGGAGCTGAGCAGGTAGGTGGAGACTGGCAGGTGGAGGGTGAAGTCCAGCTTGTCCTGGGTGGTACCGCCTTCCTCCTGGAGACACCATTTGTCTGACTGTAAGAATCAGTAGAAAATCTTTGGATGAAATAACAAATATCCAATGTAGATAGAAATCTTGCCAGCAGGATCTAAAAAAATAAAGGAAATCTCTCCTGTCAAAAAAAACATCAAAACTAGATGCCGATTGACAGTCGCTACACACTAGCGGACTCAGGTCAGTGACAAACCCACAACACCATCTTTGGCAAACTGAGAGACCATGGTTTCAGGCTAAGGCCCTTGTCAGTGCAGAGCAGGCTTTATTTCACTAGATCTCCAAAGATGAAATCTTCACAATTTGCCAAAGATAGCTGGCAAAGTGGCTAGGACAAAATATAGACAGAAATTTTGCCACAAGGATCTATTTGCATAAGGAGCCAGAAGATAAAGGAAGACAATGTTGCTGGGAAGTTGGTGAGATAACCAGCTGTCAGGAGCTCACAGAGTAGAACAACACCCAGTTCCCCAATCTACATTGGAAGTAGCTTAACATTTTGATAAAACAAACTTCAATAAAAAAAGGCATCTTAAGTACAAGGTAATGAATACAAAAATTATTAGTTTGATAAAAAAATTCTTTGTGAAAAATAAAATTGACAGAATTGTTAAATTATATTAAACTATTATTTTTTAAAATTTGATTAGAAATTAATTATCTATTTTTTATAGAAGAAACACAAGTCATGGAGAAGAGCATTTTTATAAAAGACTACAATCATACAAGCTTTGGGGAAAGATGTCCTTCTACGGGTACCTTTGTCTTTCTTATCTCCACTCAATCATATTAGGGTATCAAGTTGTGATGGTGTCTGTTTGACAACCATCATGACTGGGTGAAGTAGAATGTGTCTGCCTTTGTCATTAAGACTGGGAGCACTACTCAGTGGCAGGCCGACTTAGCTCCAAAAGAAATGTCCGCCTCTGATATGAGGAACAGACGCCATGTGCCAACTGCTCCTAACATGGAGTACAAACACTGCTCATCCTGTATCCCTGGAGCCCTTACAGGGTACTATCAGCATGGCCAGCTGAACCCAGGTTTTTTAGTGAGCTTGTTACTGCTCCCCCTCCTCCTTTTTCATCCGGGCTTGGGACCGGCAAAGGGTACCTTTGTTATGTGTGTGAATGAAGAGAACAATTTTATAAATTATTAATACATTGAGTTATTCCAACTTTAGATGGTGTCCTCACCTGCAGGATGTAGGACAGAGTTCCTCTTAGCTTCTGTCCCACCACCACCTGTTCCACTGAGAACATGAACTGGCCCTCGCTGGAGGACCCGGCCGGCAGCTGGAAGGGCACCTTGATGCCGTCAGTCCCATTGGTCATCTGTCACATCAGAATGTTGTTGTCAAGATGATTGCCAAGATTGAACAAACTCCAGGAGTCCATGCTCCTCGAGCACCACATCAAAATCTTGTTGTCCCCTTGTGCCAAGATTGAACAAACTCCACGAATCCATGCTCCTCAAGCACCACATCAAAATCTTGTTGTCCCCTTGTGCCAAGATTACACAAATTCCACAAGTCCATGCTCCTCGAGCACCACATCAGGATGTTGTTGTCCCCTTGTGCCAAGATTGAACAAACTCCACGAATCCATGCTCCTCGAGCACCACATCAAAATCTTGTTGTCCCCTTGTGCCAAGATTGAACAAACTCCACGAATCCATGCTCCTCGAGCACCACATCAGGATGTTGTTGTCCCCTTGTGCCAAGATTGAACAAACTCCACGAATCCATGCTCCTCAAGCACCACATCAAAATCTTGTTGTCCCCTTGTGCCAAGATTGAACAAACTCCACGAATCCATGCTCCTCAAGCACCACATCAAAATCTTGTTGTCCCCTTGTGCCAAGATTGAACAAACTCCACGAATCCATGCTCCTCAAGCACCACATCAAAATCTTGTTGTCCCCTTGTGCCAAGATTGAACAAACTCCACGAATCCATGCTCCTCAAGCACCACATCAAAATCTTGTTGTCCCCTTGTGCCAAGATTACACAAATTCCACAAGTCCATGCTCCTCAAGCACCACATCAAAATCTTGTTGTCCCCTTGTGCCAAGATTATAAAAATTCCACGAATCCATGCTTCTCGAGCACCACATCAGGATGTTGTTGTCCCTTTGTGCAAAGATTGAACAACTCCAGGAGTCCATGCTCCTTGAGCGCCATATCAAAATCTTGTTGTCCCCTTGTGCCAAGATTACACAAATTCCATGATCCATGCACCTCGAGCACCACATCAGGCTAGTTGCAGTGGTATATATATAACTTGGAGGTACAGGCTGTTGGTACAATACACTGTACCAACACTCCAGCTTGGCTGCCCCCCCCCCCCCACATGGTCATGTGAACCACAGAGGCAACAAACAAGGTACTAATGAAATTGAGGGAAATTAATGATGAGACTCATGTAAACCAATGATGTAATTACAGCTGGGTTATTTCTATGCTGTCCTAGGTTGAAATTGGAAGTTTGTACTTAAGTCGTTGTTTATTTCAACACACGAAACGTGATATTCTAGCAAGGGATAATTGCGTCAATTTACATTTTTTTAAACAGAAACAGTTATAAACATATTATACAAGAAAAAGTAATCAAAATAAAAAGAGAGAAACAATAATATATATTAGGAACCTGAACCTTTCAGGTTTGAAAGATAATCATAAATATATTTACAAAAATACTTAAATCTGTGATAATTCTCTCTGCTATTTACAAATTGATATAGATCTACAACATTATTCATTGTCTGTGTATTGTCATTGTCACATGATTGTATCCAAGACTCAGTATAAAGTTCAGCACATGTGAGAACTCACGTTGTTGCGGAGCAGCTTGGTGTTGAGGGTGTCCAGCACGTTGAACTCCAGGTCCTTCATGTGGCAGGCCGAGAGGTTGCGGAAGAGGATGGAGACCTGGAGGTTGTGGGGCCTGTGCTGGTGGACTTTGGTCTCGTAGGTCTGCACAGCTCTTCCCTCGCACCCTGGACTGCATTGGTGGACTGTGGACTGACTCACCAGCTTGAGGTGCTCGTTCTGGCCCAGGAGCTTGTAGGCGGAGGCCGGCTGCACACACTCTCTCTTTGTTCTATCTGTTCATTATTTGAACATCAACTTGGGCTCATTTAACAGGCATCCTGACCTCCTAGAAGGCTGGGTGCTCCTAATGACAGCATCATGGAGACTAATTATACTGAGAACTTGGGTAAGCTCCACCAGGATTCCACATTCCAATAGATCCTCTCACACATTGGACATTGATGCCTTGGCAAAGGCAGCTGCCCAGCCCTGCCTTAACTTTGACCATTTCAAGTCCAAGAAGACACCAGATGAAGAATCCATCATAACCTCTTGTCTGACATAAACATCTCCAATGAGAGACCACCTCCTTGAGACCGGAGGTTGCCGCCATGTTTTTGGGGCAGTCTTTCATGCTCCCATGATATCTGTATACTACCAGCCTGCCTCATCCATGACTGCTGTTACTTGTAGTATGACATATATGTGAAAATGTACTGGGATCAGGTGTATAAATTAAGAAAAAGGCATTTGCAGTTGCACAATCAGGAGATGCCTTTTTCTCAATACATGTGTGTTCCAGAAGAAATCTGGAAAGATAACAGACTTTCGGAATAGACACCACTGGTATATGGTAACTATCAGAACACAAGTCAGCATGGGGGGAGTGGTTTCATCCATCCATCAGCAGTTACCGGGGGCATGGAGGGTGTCATGGGGGTCTGGGCCACACTGGAGCCTGGCTCCTTGGAAGGTGTGGTGATTCCGGGTGCTTCCTCGTAGTCCGTCCGGTCCTTTGGCTCCTCCTGTTGTTGCTCCTGCTGACGTCTCTCCTTGGACTTGTGTCGCTTCTCCTTCTTGCTGGGCTTTGAGGACTTCTTCTTCTGCTCACACTCCTCCTTTAGTGTCTCCCCTCCCACTCTATAAGTCAACATGGTGTCCTGTAACTTGTGGCTACGTTTTCTCATTCTAACTCCACACAGAGGTTGTTGGACTTCTACCAATCATAGCTGCAATTAATATAAAGCAATAGTGTGTCATATATACTTAGAAAATGTAGGCATTAGAGCATGTATGTTTCTTTTGCAAAATTACAATTTTTACAATTTAGCAACTCTCCGGTAAGAGGACACCTTTCCATAAAGGACACTTTGGCTCTGTAATTAGGTGTCTTTTACAGGGAGGTAGTCCTACTGTATTAAAAAAACTGACAAATATTCTCAAACTTCTACTGTCCTAAAAAGCTTATGTCCATAGTTTACTTAAAAACCATTTCTGAGATTCCACCCTTCAGTGTAGTGTATTGAGCAGAATTGTCCAATACAGTATTAGAGCTCTAAGAGGCGGTGGTCTGTCAGATTAAATTGGCGAAACCACTGGGAGGGTTCACCACTGATGAGCCAAGCCCTCCCCCAATATTTTCCATCACAGTAAGTACAGTAGAAGTTTGTTTTACATGTAAAATAAACATTTGTACTTTAATGCTTTCATTTTCTAAATAATTGTTGCAATTAGTTTCACCCTAACATGTGACTTGATGAAACAAGGTAATAAGACCAAATAAATAAATAGTGTGTGACGTTTCGGTAACAGCGTTGTTACCATCTTCAGACAAAAAGTACTGAATAAGAAGTTTTACCACAGAATGTTTTAAAAATTTAAAATTTCTCATTCAGTACTTTTGTCTGAAGATGGTAACAACGCTGTTACCGAAACGTCACACACTATTTATTTATTTGGATTTGGTCTTATTACCTTGTGTTTATAATCTATAATCCAAATTGTGCCTTATCAATGATTTGATCAACTAAGTGTAACTATGTAAATGGGAAGAAGAACAACGTCGGGGACTTACTTCCTTCTTGGCAGGTGGCTGGGGGGTGTCCTCCACCACTAGGGGGAGAGACGAGGGGGGCTGGGTGGCTGCTGCCTCCTCCGGCTCGGGGGAGATGAGCAGGTACTCCAGGTTGTTTGGTTCCTCTTCTGTGGGAGACTCCTTCTTCTTCTTCTTTTTGTGGGACTTCTGTCAGCACACAGGATTGGTTGGTTCTACATGCTGGGTAGGGACTCCTCTACAAGATTGGCTCTGCATGAATTAAGGGAGTTGAGACCCCTCTAACACACACCAGGAGTTGTCCCTGGGTGAAAAAAATGAAGGTACAGTAAGACCTCCCTTTAGCGGACACAAAGGACAGTTTTCATTTGCAAAATTATCATTTTTAAAATTTAGCAACTCTCCGGTAAGAGGACACCTCTCCCTAAAGGTCACTTTGGCTCTGCAATTAGGTGTCCTTTACAAGGAGGTTCAACTGTATTAAAAAACTGACAAATATTCACAAACCAAGTTCAAGCTGGAACTTCAGGAATTGATCTTGTGGCAGAAGTTACTTTGTGTGTGTGAAAAACTATCTAGATTAAAAAACTGGCTTTTCTTGTTTTGGGAATGTCAGGAAATATGAAACCAGTATAAGGTGTCTAGAACACCAATGTTATAGCCTAGAGTCTGTGGCTTGTTTAGAATGTAAGAGACAGGGATGCCCACCTTAGATTTCTTGCTTGTGCTAGATTCCTTCTTCCTAGTTCCAGAAGCCATGGTGTGGTTGCGGTAAGGTTCCAGATCACTGAGACAACACACAGCTGCTGGGTGGTGGCCAACTGGAGAGACATGGCAGCACTTACTCCAAGTTGATGTTGAGAGCCTGGTGTGGGTCATCTGGGTTGGCGGGTGGCTCCTCGTCATCAGTGGACCGGGCTCCTTCTGGCATCTCCTCCCCCAGGATCACCACCTGCTGGGGCAGCTCTTCCTCCTCCTCACTGGCTGGCTGCTGCTGGTCGCCTCGTTTCTTCTTCTTGTGCCTCCGCTTCTTGTCTACACCACCTACAGTCTCCAGTCAGAGAACAACTTTCTAATGTGAACAATCTCTGGATATTATTAAAGCTTCAACTTCCCTAAACTTGGATAGAATGGTTCCACAACAGTAACAGCAAAGCCTATTTTTTATTATCAATTAACATTATCAATAATGTTTTTAATACCCATTTTTATTATCAGTATACACCTATCCCCCGATTTACACGGTACTTGTTTTACACGTTTTCGCTTTTACACATAAGTTTTTTTTTTTTAATCGCACTATACTAAATGCTACTGTGATTGAACACATGAGCTGTGTACACATCTCATGAGGAATCCCGAGCTTATGTGCTGACTTGCTGCACACGCACACTGTCTGTATTTCTAATTTTAAAAATTTTTTAATTTTCGATTTACACGTTTTTCTCAGGAACGTATCTACCGTGTAAATCGGGGGATAGGTGTATACTGATACAGTTATATCAGTTATATACCGATAATAAAAATGGGTATTAAAAACATCTGGATACATGTACTATTTGGATTAGAAACACTATCATAATACATGATATCATTCAGTACTTTTGTCTGATGGTAACAGTATTGTTACTGAAACATCACACATTATTCATTTATCTGATTTTGATGTCTTATTACCTCATGTTTCTAATCTATAATCCAAATTGTACCTTATCATCATAGCTGTTCACTAATGTTATATACTACCCCTTATCTTGAAATATAATTAATTGATAGCAATGATTGGATTATAGATTAGAAACAAGGTAGTTAGATATAAAATCCAAATAAATAATATCATTCAGTACTATTGTTTCATGGAATGGGGTGTAGAAGTGCAGCTTTCGTTGATCATGGTACCATGGCACACTCTGGTGAAAGTCTGACTTTGCCTGTAATTTGAGGCTGTTCCTAACATGGAAGCCTTTGCTGCCGACTCTAACATGAGTACAGACGCAGCTCCTCCGTATCCCTGGAGTGGGACCCTTGCTGAGATCTATCAACCGGGTCAGTTGAACTCAGGATTTTAAAGAGGTCATTCTCTTCTTCTAATAATGCTGCTGTCAGAGATATTCTTTTGTCTGATAATGGCAACAAGGATGTCACCGAGTTATTTGGATTTGTTACCTACTGGAAAGAAACCCTTGCTCCTTGCTGAGGTCTATCAACTGAGTCAGTTGAACTCAGGATTTTTAAACAGGTCTTTTTTTCTCCTCTTCTAAAAATGTTGCTGTCAGAGATATTCTTTTGTCTGATAATGGCAACAAGGATGTCACCGAGTTATTTGGATTTGTTACCTACTGGTGAAGAACTAACTGTGAGTGAGGTTAGACAGAAGGAGGGAATCAACTCACTGGAAATCTTCAGGGAAGTAGAGAGCTCGATGTTCTTGATGGGGACCAGGTCCTGGTGGGTGTCCTGGGCACAGCACGGCTCTGTCACTGGTTTGGAGATCAGTTGTTGGTTGGGACATCAACCAAACATCCCTCTCCTCAGGGGACAGAGAGTCACTGACATTGGAGCTAAATAAAAAAACTGCGGTTGAAGTAGCCATATATTTTCCCTACCTTCAATGTGTCATTACAATGGAACTGCTGCACACTCAACTCTTGTGTTCCCCCGTAAGGCAAGTAATTGCTCTTTGTAAGTTTCAAAGCCAAACTGCGTTTCACAACATGTGTAAACATGTGGAGCACTTACAGTAAAAGCAGTCGCCTACTTCTACCTACCATGATTATCATGGCCTGTACCACATGTACTAGGGATAAGCAAAAAAAAAAGTAATTGCTCTAACAATCTCTCAACCACATTTTCTATATTGGGGTTCTTTGTAATGTTAAATGCATCTAGATAAGTGCCGTCTCTGGCAACTTTTACTTTAAAACTTTCCATCATTTCAATAATAATTTTGAGGCTGACAATGAAGAATTTGGCAATTCTAATTTTATTTAGTTCCAGAAATCTTGGGTCAATCCCCTAGCTCTTATAACACTCAAAAGTTTTGTGTGGGAATATTCAAGTTTGTTCTTATATATGTTTCAGATTTGTGTGACACATCACCAATTATTTTTTAAATTTCAACATTTGAGGGGGAAAAGAAAGTGGGAAATTTCCAACTATGAAGGCATTTACGAATTGTTAAATAGGAATGTCAATATTCACATAGGATGTCATTCTGATGTCAGGACATCTCCAACTGAGGTTGACACCTTCTCCATAAACATCACATCCTGCCCTCCCTTGCTCCAGCAGTCCACCAAATCTTGTACCACTGCTAGCAGAGAACTTTCACATAACCAAGCTGCCGAATTCATAACCTTGGCCCAGACCTCATTTCTGGAAGTGCCAATATGGAAATATTCACTGACTTAATTGTCAATGGTCTGCAATCAGAGGTACCAACCTCGTAGCGGAGATTGTTGCGGTGACGGCTGGAACCTTTCAGGTAGTAAGGGTTGCTGGCTTGTTCCTGGATCCTGGCTTCCCTTATCTGGGGACACATTGTTGGTTTACAATATTTGTGGCAGGGCAATGTTAGTTTACATAGCAAATATTGGTTGTGCTGTCTTAGCAAGGAACCACCCAAGGGTATCCACACAGCTGCTCAAATTCTGTGGACCTACCTCTGAAAGCTCCTCTTCAGTCATCTCCTTCTTGTTGAGGATGTTGTTGGAATTCCTGGGCAAACCACTCAATGATCACACCCCCAGTCAAGTTTTCACAATACACTGTGCATCATGTCTAGTGGTTGGACACAACATATGTTAAACACACCTACGATAAAGGATCCTGAGCCTGTTGCAACCCATTGTCTGACAATTTTGTTTGTGAATAAAGTCTGAATAAACACAAGGTAATAAGACCAAAATCAAATAAATAGTGTGTGACATTTCAGTAACAGTGTTATTGCCATTTTCAGACAAAAGTACTGAAGGGTACTCTGAAGATGGTAACAACGCTGTTACAGAAACGTCGCACACGATTTATTTGGATTAGGTCTTATTACCTTGTGTTTATAATATTTAATCCAAATTGTGCCTTATCAAAGTCTGAGTAAAGGGGAGTCACCTTGAGAGTGCCACCACCATCCTGGAGTGTGTGCTGACTTATAGTGGCGGCGGTGGTATCATTCCCTCTAATTATCCTTACGTCAATCACCCACTTCACGTACTGCTTTTTGTTTTCAATTCTTCAGACTAATTTGTGTGGACTAATGGATGTAATTTAGAGAATAAACTGAAATGCATCTCAAAAGGTAATGATTTATGGCTATTAATTGACCCTGCAGTGGCTTCAAGCTCATGGGAAACCTCTACAACCAATGGTAGATCCTCCTACTAATTGGATGGCTAAGATCATAATTATAAATATTTGTGAGAAAACCCAATGGCAATCAGCGGTAAATATGGACAGGTGGCCTTAATTGCATACTGTGCTCTACTGACAGATGGCGCAAGCCATCACAACTTTTATATATATAGTTGCCCAATCTCAGGAGAAGTATTTATGTTGCTGAAGCTACTAAGAGATTCAAAGATCATATTAGTTTTAAAACTTGCAAACCACAGAAATCAACCATTTGCGTTCTTGCTGTGAGTGGCTATAGGGGGTCGGTGGTAGAAAACATTGATTTTCAACAGCCATTCCTGCTTTTTTTGAAAACATGGGATACTCTACTGTATTAGGCATAGCTGGTGTCGGTACAGAAAAAGTTAAATGCCCTAATAGATAGGTTTAAGGACAAAAAAATAAAAATTATAGCCCAAAAAAAATAATATTAATAGAGCCTGGGTGATCCTAACTGAGCCCCCAGCTGGTGTCAATGGTAGGCTGGCTGTTCAGAACAAGACCCACCTGGAGTCTGCCGACCCGCGCAGGAAGATGTCTCCACCGGCCATGTAGTCCTCCTCATCCTCTGACTCCGAGGGCGGCTCGTTGATCCACTGGTCCAAGTCCAGCCCCTCTGGGATGGGCACCTTGCGCTGGGCCTTGGGAGCCACGGGGTTGAGCTCCCCGGAGAACAGAGCCTCCAGCTCCTGGTACACCCCTGTCTCCCCGCTCTGGTGGAGCTCTGCAGCCAACTCCAGGATCTGGAGGATGTTGGCCGTCTGTACATCACTTCCTGGTTACTCCACTGCTATGTTAGACATGGTCTCTTATCTCCACTCAATCATATTAAGGTATCAAAATTCGAAACTATTTTAAAGGCGTAAGATTCTTTTTGAAATTAAACAATTTCTACTGCCCTTACTGCAATGGAAAAATTAATGTCTCAAGCTTGAGACTTTTGATGGTGTCTGGCGGGGAAGAGTTAGACATGGTGATTTACAAAGGTGAACACAACTTGCTGTTGGTATAATCCACTCTGTGTGGTACTATCTCTGGGGAGTGAATGGCAGGTCATACAACCTATATACTTCCACACAACTACACAAGGTGTTCTTTCCTATCTCCACTCAATCATATTAGAGTATCAAGCTTGTAGAGCCTTAACAACCATCATAACTGGGTGAAGTAGAATGTGTCTGCCTTTGTCATTAAGACTGGGAGCACTACTCAGTGGCAGGACGACTTAGCTCCAAAAGAAATGGCCGTCTCTGACATGAGGAACAGACGCCATGTGCAGCTGCTCCTAACATGGAGTACAAACGCTGCTCATCCTAGATCCCTTACAGGGTACTATCAGCCGGGCCAGCTAAGCCCAGGTTTTTTAGCGAGCTTGTTACTGCTCCCCCTCCTCTTTTTTCATCCGGGCTTGGGACCGGCAAGGTAATAATAAGGAACAATTTGAATTATAGATTATAAACACAAGATAATAAGACCAAATAAATAAATAGTGTGATAGATGAGAATCTCTGTATATGAATCAAATAATGCAATAGGCTTCTGGAGATCAAGTTTCTTTTCATTTTTTATTCCAATATCAAGCTTTCGAGCATTACTGCCCTTCCACAGGAGTATAAGAACAAACAATAATGAAACACAATTTGTATCTTACGGCATTTCATTATTGTTCATTGTTGTACTCCTGCAAAAATGTGGTAATGCTGAAAGCTTGAGATTGCAATAAATAAATGAAAAGAATCTCACATCTCCAGAAACCTATTGCATTATTTAATTAAAATAAATAGCGGGTTACATGGATTTGGTCTTATTACTTTGTGTTATCAATCTATAATTCAAATTATACCTAATCATTTCACACAGCTAGAGTTATTAAAGATGTCTCCTTACATTTCTATCACAGCAATGTTCTCTATCTTGGATGTGTAATGTTCTGGGTCCATGTCAATTTTCTGTAAAGCTGCGGCCATTGCTGGACATGAGAATGTGGGTAGGTGTTAGTTCCACACCAGGACAGTTGTTGCATGTCCTATAGGTTCTTGTGTCATCTGGATGTATTGCCATTCCTTTATAGTGTTTCATTCTGAATCTTGTGATTGTTTTTGTTATTCTTCTCTGTGTTTATGTCGCATATTTGTCTATTCCTTTTCTTTTCTGTTGGATTATCTTGGATTTTGCCAAAGCATCAACTTCAAACACTCACATTTGTTCTTTTATTTGGCTCATCTACTTGGCTTCCTTTGCTAGTTCATCCGCTATCTCATTACCCCTGATCCCAACATGGGCAATAAAATACTATAAATCCCCTATATCTAGCCACGGCACACCTACCCGCTCCTGCACCTCCAGGTGTCCACAGCGCAGGTAGAAGGGCAGCTGCTCCAGCATGAGGCTCTGCAGGCTGGAGTCCTCCTCTGCAGCCATGAGCCGGACGTAGAGCTTGGTGGAGTTCTGCACCAGGACGGCCTGGATGTGGGCAGGCAGGAACAGGGTCCGGGGGTGGAGCAGGGTGCTCAGAGTGGTGTGGGGGTCCGGCAGGTGCCTGCACCACAGTTGTTGTACATGGCTGTACTTGTGCTCCAACATCTCAACCACAACAATATCTACACCTCCAATAATACCTGTCAATATTTTTTTTTTTTTGCTTATCCCTAGTACACATGGTACATTACCATTTTTACTATTTAACAGCCCTCTGGTAAGAGGGCACCTCTCCCTAAAGGACACTTTGGCTCTAGGTGTCATTTACAGAGAGACTCCACTGAAGAGCTAACTGTAAAATAGAAGTCAACTTACTCGGAGAACTCCCCACAGATCCAGGCTGCAGCGTAGAGCACCTCAGCAATGGAGGAGTCCGAGCAGTTGCCCATGGTGGGGATGGACTTCTCCAGCAGGGTAGCCTGAGGTCCACACCGGGGTGATATCCCAGGACTTGGGGGAACATGGGACAACTCACCATCTTGGCCACAGCGTAGGGCCGCACCGCAGCCACCCGGATGGCTACATCCATCATCTGGGAGGCGATGAGAGCTCCGTGCTTGGTGCCCTCCAGCTTGGTCATGTCCACCAGGATGTTGATGTAGCTGCACACATGCTATCATCTCACCACCACCTCGATTCTCCTTCATTTGTTCAACCCAAGTGTTAAACTAGAGTTATAGAGGTGTTTTACTGTACTTCCTTGGATCTTGACTAAGGACTACACTTGACAAATACAATACTCAAGGTTAATATTCAAACTCAGTTATTAAAGCTGCAGCTTTAGATTCCAAAAACATTTCCTCTAGAGATTCAGCAAAGGCTGAAATCAGTCTGAAAAAAAATGACAAGAAAAATTGTCATGACAAAAAAAAAATTGCAGAAGAAAAAATAATTAAGCCAAAAAAAAAATGTATTTCTCTAAAAACTTTGACAGTGCTGGTTCCAAGTCCGGATGAAAAAGAAGGAGAAGCAGTAACTAGCTCACAAATAAAAAAAAAAAAACCATATGAGTGATAGCATCATGTAAGGGCTCCTGATCCAGGGACACAGTCTGCAACTACTGTACATGGCATCTGTGTGTTCCTCATGTTAAAGGTGGCCATTTCATAATGGAGCTAGGTTTGTGGCCTGCTACTGAGTAGTACTCCCAATCTTAATGACAAAAGCAGATGCATTCTACTTCACCTATCAAGATGGTTGTCAAAATCTGAAGTACCAATCTGAAATAAAGATTTAAGGGCAAAAATTCCAAATTTTTATCACATAAGCATTTAAAAAAAAAGGCAGGACACATCACCAAGATGTACATGCAGATAACTGGGTTCCTACCTTTCAAAGTTGACAATAAACTGGTAGTTGTTCTGGGAGCAGATGTCAATGATCTTGAGCAGCAGTTCATCGCGGTAGAGGGAGCCCTCTGCATGGTCCATGTGGCTCATGAGCTTCATCACAATCTCCATCAGGTTCTTCTTGGTCACCTGCCAGGCACAGGTTGGACTGGGGACCCCACACCTCCGCTGCTCCCACCTACCATGCCATACAGCAGGTCCAGCGCCCGCAACCTGATGGACTCGTCGCGGTCATCAAGGCACTGCATGACCAGGTCCTTGTGGGTCTGGACACTCTTGGGGTGGGTCTTGAGGATCTTGGACATGGCGAGGAGGCCCAGGTACTTCACTGCACCAACAATGGTAAATATTTCCGCAACAATGAAACTTCACCCACAACAATGGCAAATATTTCCGCAACAATGAAACTTCACCCACAACAATGGCAAATATTTCCGTAACAATGAAACTTCACCCCCAACAATGGCAAATATTTCCGTAACAATGAAACTTCACCCACAACAATGGCAAATATTTCCACAACAATGAAACTTCACCCACAACAATCTTCGGCAACAATGAAACTTCACCCACAACAATCGTAAATATTTCCACAACAATGAAACTTCACCCCCAACAATGGTAAATATTTCCACAAGAATGAAACTTCACCCCCAACAATGGCAAATATTTCCGTAACAATGGAACTTCACCCACAACAATAATAAATATTTCCACAACAATGGAACTTCACCCACAACAATGGCAAATATTTCCGCAACAATGAAACTTCACCCCCAACAATGGCAAATATTTCCGTAACAATGAATCTTCACCCACAACAATCGTAAATATTTCCGCAACAATGAAACTTCACCCACAACAATCGTAAATATTTCCACAACAATGAAACTTCACCCACAACAATGGAAAATATTTCGGCAACAATGAAACTTCACCCCCAACAATGGTAAATATTTCCGCAACAATGAAACTTCACCCCCAACAATGGTAAATATTTCCGTAACAATGAAACTTCACCCACAACAATGGCAAATATCTCTGCAACAATGAAACTTCACCCACAACAATGGCAAATATTTCCGCAACAATGAAACTTCACCCCCAACAATGCTACTCACAGTTCTGGTCAGAATCTTCAATGAGGATCCTGAGTTTCTGCACACAGAGCTGCAACAGACAGAGAGAGCAGTTAGCTACCGTAGTAGCTAGGTATGCAATATGCCCCACAGCATTGTAAACTGGGATTATATTTCAGGTTTGTTATAAAAGGAAGGTTCACTATATCCCAGGTTCATTTCAGCAAGGTTTTACTGTATTTAAAATGAAATTATATATGTTAATTATATATTTTCTGGGGGGTCGGTAGAAAGCTGGTTAAACAGTTTGGTTTTCGACCACTACGACCCGGGTTCGATTCCCGCATTAGACACTTTTTTGTTTTAAAAAAATGCTCCAATGGCCCCCGATTTTTACAAAAGTCCAACCCCACCAGCGAGTGAAAGTAACCAAACGGGGCTCTGGCATATCTGTAAGTGTAAAGTCGAACTGCTTTGCACATGTGTAGACATGTGGTGCACTTACAGTAAAAGCAGTCACCTACTTCTACCCACCATGATTAACATGGACTGTACCACGTGTACTAGGGATAAGCAAAAAAAAAAATATATATATATACAGTTAAACCTGTCTATAGCGTCCCCTTTTGGGACTCACCAAAATAGGGTGCTATAGAGAGGGAGTGCTATAGACAGGTCACTTTTAATGTTAATCGCATCGTATTACATATTTAAAATCGGGCACTATAGAGAGGGAGGCGCTATTTAGAGGGGGCGCTATAGACAGGTTTAACTGTATATAAAGTTGTCTATTTTTGTTCGAATAAAAACTATATAACTTCATATAGATTAAAATTTTTAGAGGATAACAATTTATAAAAATAAAGGTCACCTCTCCCGTCAAAATAAACATAAAAAATTCACCTTCAATGGATACCCTCACATGTTGGCATTGAAGGCAATGAAGCTGCTGATGTGCTAGCGAAAAAAGGCACAAAAGAACCCTTGCCACAGAAAAATAAACTTACTTTTAAAGAAATAGAAACAATAGCCAAAACAAAAATAAACAAGAACTGGAGGATCCCACCTAAGCACAGTTGGTACAGTGGAGTGGACCCAGGAGGAGCTCTGAACCTCAGAAATAGACAGCATCAAACAACACTAACAAGATTTAGAACAGGCCATCTCAAGCCATTGAAGATAGAAAATAATAACAAAATTTATCCCACTTGCCCAAAATGTAGTTTGGTACCTGCAGCAGAACACATTTTGGCCTGCATTAGATGCACTAAATAGGACCTTTGGGAGAGGCCGCTGCTCATCATAAAACAGCTCGAGGAGCATGAACTTATGGAGAGAGAATTCGTGTAATCTTTACACAAGGGGATAAGAAACAACAACAAATAAACATCAAAACTAGACGCCAACTATTGACAGTCACCAAAAACTAACAGTTGGTGACAAACCACCAGCTTAGTTTGCAGTGATCTGACTTTGACTTCTATTTTGACGAAAGAGGTGAACTTATAGATCATTATCCTCCTGGCAAAATTCCCATCTATATATGAAGCAATTTATAATACAATATAATGCGCCTTATGATTGTAAAACGACATTTGAAAATTATCCCGCATGTGTTTCTTTTCAACAAAAAATTGAAATTTATCTTTAAGGAGAAATAACAATTATTTCTAACCTTAGGGATGAAGTATGAAAGGATGAATTGTGAAAAGTAATGATAAACGGAAAAATAAAAGTGTCCAGGGATGGACTTTTATTTTTCTGTTTATCATTACTTTTCACAATTCATCCTTTCATACTTCATCCCTAAGGTTAGAAATAATTGTTATTTCTCCTTAAAGATAAATTTCAATTTTTTGTTGAAAAGAAACACATGCGGGATAATTTTCAAATGTCGTTTTACTATATATGAAATGTTATGTATTTTTTAAACTAAATTATTCTTAAACAAAAATGTTTGATAAATGTTGTCTGTAGTGTTTATCAAGAAACTTGATGTAGAAACAAGTGGAGGCACAGACCTGGACGGAGGAGGTGTGGTTGGGCATGCCGGAGGAGATGGAGATCAACACTGCACCACCACAGCAGGTCAGCGGGAGCTGGGAGCAAGATGGAGGTACAGAACTCACCGGCAATCACAGTGTTGATGCACTCATAGAGCAGGGACATGGCAGACGTGCTGCCAGAACACCACAGACCAGGTTGGACACACACACTACACGGGGAGTCATCCAAGCAAAGAGCTGGCCCATGCTAAAGCATCGTCCTGGTGGGCTGCAAGCATGTGTGTGACCAAGGGATATACATACTGCGCACGCTCCCACGGACAGCTGACACAGAAAGGGACTCAAAGATGGAGAGAATAGGATTTCTACTGGAGGGGAGACAAAACACTAAAATCTACCAAACACTAAGTTTGTATACAACTGTAGTCTATTTCCTCTATTTGGGAATGATGGGACATCTGTACATGCAAACTCCTGGCAACAAAGTCATAAATTGAGGCATGTGTCATGAGTCAGTGGACTTTTGAAGGCTAAAAGTGCCTTAAAATAGCCATGGTACACGCACTTATGTATTTATATCATTATTGAACTTTAAGTGAACATGGACAGAATTAAGTAGGGATGTACAATATTTGGTCAAATATCAACTTTCAAGTAGCATAATAACTGACCCAGCTGTTTTTCTGGTCAAATTTATCTGGAGTCAAACTTCTGTAATTCAACACAGTCTAAGGGATAGGAGTTTTGTGCTGAAGTAAAAGTCTGTTCAAATAATTCATTGCAGCAGTAGTGGTGGACATTTTTGTAGGGTATTTTGTTGTCATTGTATAAATCCAAAAAGTTTAATTATAGTCAGTTAAAGAGAATAGCCGAAGGGTCAAAAAATGGTTGAATTATAGTCAGGTTAGAATTAAATAAAGTGTTAGTAAGTGGGCATCCAAGGCTGACAGAAGGGGATGCACTAAAGAGATATTCTGTGTGTTCAGGCAAGTCTCCACCTAATTAGAACACAGTGGTGTTCTAAGTCAGACTTTCACCTAAGTGTGTCTGGATCAAGGTATCATGATGAATGAAAGCTGCACCATCTCACCCCATTCCATGAGATCACTCATAGAATTTGTGTAATCTTTGCACAAGGGGATAAGAAACTACAACTACTACAGAACACAGTGCAACTGTCTGGCCATTGGAATGTCAGGTGAAAGTTGGTCTGAGCAATCCACCAACTGGTGAGAGACAACCTAGTGGCAGCAGCTCATGCTACAGGGGGCACAGTGGGGTGGGTCATTACCTGTGGATTAAATTTGTGAGTGGCTCAATCAGCTTTTGGCCCAGGCGCGGTTCTAAGGGGGTCAAAGCACCAAACTGGAAAAAAACCAGGCAGCAGCTAAAGCACTAAGGTACGGTGAAGCAGCGGTGCAACTAAGGTCTACCAGGTGTGTCAGTCTACCAGGTTGGTTACCTGTGGATTATGGCAATTAGCGGCTGGCTCAGCCGGCGGCCCAGCCGGGGCTCAAAGTGAGTCATTACACTGAACTGCAGCACACAGCCCTCCTGCAGCGGCGGGGCTACGCTACTGGATACCTCCACTCAACTACTGGCAGCCAGATTATGATGGCTCCACTTTGTGGCAGGACTCTACTGTACTGGATCATTGTTTATGGATACCTCCATTAACTACTGGCACAATCCAGCTATGATGGCTGTACTGGATGGTTGTTTCTGGAAGGATTCCACTCAACTACTGGCAGCCTGATTATGATGGCTCCACTTTGTGGCAGGACTCTACTGTACTGGATCATTGTTTATGGATACCTCCATTAACTACTGGCACAATCCAGCTATGATGGCTGTACTGGATGGTTGTTTCTGGAAGGATTCCACTCAACTACTGGCAGCCTGATTATGATGGCTCCACTTTGTGGCAGGACTCTACTGTACTGGATCATTGTTTATGGATACCTCCATTAACTACTGGCACAATCCAGCTATGATGGCTGTACTGGATGGTTGTTTCTGGAAGGATTCCACTCAACTACTGGCAGCCTGATTATGATGGCTCCACTTTGTGGCAGGACTCTACTGTACTGGATCATTGTTTATGGATACCTCCATTAACTACTGGCACAATCCAGCTAAGATGGCTGGACTCTACTGTACTGGATGGTTGTTTCTGGAAGGATTCCACTCAACTACTGGCAGCCAGATTATGATGGCTCCACTTTGTGGCAGGACTCTACTGTACTGGATCATTGTTTATGGATACCTCCATTAAATACTGGCACAATCCAGCTATGATGGCTGTACTGGATGGTTGTTTCTGGAAGGATTCCACTCAACTACTGGCAGCCAGATTATGATGGCTCCACTTTGTGGCAGGACTCTACTGTACTGGATCATTGTTTATGGATACCTCCATTAACTACGGGCACAATCCAGCTATGATGGCTGTACTGGATGGTTGTTTCTGGAAGGATTCCACTCAACTACTGGCAGCCAGATTATGATGGCTCCACTTAGTGGCTGGACTCTACTGTACTGGATCATTGTTTCTGGATACCTCCATTAACTACTGGCACAATCCAGCTATGATGGCTGTACTGGATGGTTGTTTCTGGAAGGATTCCACTCAACTACTGGCAGCTTGATTAAGATATTTGATATTGAAACGAAAAAAAAAAAATAACGGAATGGGATTTCTACAAGTGGCAGTAAGTGACATATTGTTGTACTAGTGAAGCTGCAAATATTCAAATACAGAGCAATGATTATTTTCCCAAAACTATTTTGTAAACTTCAAAATTGTTATCTTCAGAGGGGAGGCATATCTGTATGAGCCAGGAGATACTGCTTGGTTAGATGGGTTAGGAATTTATGTGGCCAACATTCCAGCAGGGCCAGCCTGATAGCATGTCACGAGGTAAACTCTCTCTAAATGTATTAGTCTTCAACATGCAATGAAACAACAATCAAACTTTGCAGGTTTATTCTTCTTTCTTATCTCCACTCAATCATATCAGGATATTAAACTTTGCAGGTCTCTTCTTTCTTATCTCCACTCAATCATATCTGGGTATCAAACTTTGCAGGTCTCTTCTTCTTTCTTATCTCCACTCAATCATATCAGGATATTAAACTTTGCAGGTCTCTTCTTTCTTATCTCCACTCAATCATATCTGGGTATCAAACTTGTAGAGCTTGAAACTTTTGATGTTGCCCACTGGAGATGAGTAGAACTCATCAATGGATGAGTCAATACAGTCAATAATGTAGTTTAGGGTTGCAGGTTGAGAATTGCACTTAGAACATAGTGGGAAAACCTTGCAACCATTCTGGAAAGTCATTGTCCATAGATGACCAGACTTAAGTCTGGAAATCAAAGACTGATGTTCCCTAGGCAGGATTTTTCAGGTTTACTTTATGATTGGCTTCAGTTTGGAATAAAAAAAATTGAGTCAGAATCAACGCACATGCCACCATGGGTGAACTAGAGCTGTCCAGAACTACCCTAAGATTGTATTATTTATTTCACCTCTTTTTCCATTAGTTTTACATATCTAAGTATACTCTTTTATTTAATAAAATGCCTAATGCCTGCAGGAATGGAAATCTGCTGCTGCACATGACTGGTACAGAGCAGGAGGGACAAGTTCTGTCCTCCCAAGAGAACAACAGTCTTTGATTTCCAGACTTAAGTCTGGTCATCTACAGACAATGACTTTCCAGAATGGTTGCAAGGTTTTTCCATTATGTACTAAGTGTCAACCTACAACCCCAAAACACATTATTGACTGTATTGACTTATTCATTGATAAGCTCTACTCTTCCCCGGCAGACACCATCAACAAACTTTACAAGCTTGACAACCTAATATGATTGAGTGGAGATAAGAAAGAAGAAGAAGATTCATTAAAACAATCTCTTGTATCAATATTGAGTAAAAAATACCAGGATTCCTCCCTTATATCAATACCAGGATTCCTGGCAAAAGTATCTTTTTCCTGGAGGCCTCATATTTATACTCAATACTCCTTTATCTTGAAGAATACCACGAAGCAATAACGCGCCATCTATATATATAAAATGAAATCCTTTGTGTTAATTTATGCCTAACTGGCCTTGTCTTTATTGTTTGCGGAAGAGCATTGCTCGATGCAAATATTTGAATGTATTTCTACTGTCCTATAAGCTTATGTCCATAATTTTCTTGAAAACCATTTCTGAGATTCCATCCTTCAGTGCTGCATATATAAGCAGAATTGTCCAATACAGTATTAGAGCTCTGAGAAGCGGTCTGGTGGATTAAATTGGCGAAACCGCTGGGAGGGTTCACCACTGATGAGCCAAGCCCTCCCAATATATTTTTTCATCGCAGTAAGGACAGTAGAAGTTCGTTTTATGTATAAAAGAAACATTCGTGCTTTTTAAATCCTTTCATTTTATATCTTGAAGAATAATTGATGAATTCCCATTAAGCTCTAGCACAGCTGTGGCAAACTCCTCAAAGCCACTGACTTGGAACTATGTTCACAGCTCAGTTTTTTCACGCAGCTAAGTTTTGTTTCCTTCCAAACCTAAAATGAAACAAATGATAAAGTGCACAATTTGGGGAAAAGAGATTAAGAAAACTGAGGTACTTTATTCAGTACTTCTGTCTGAAGATGGTAAAAACACCGTTACCAACATATCACAACCACTATTTGGGTGTTGTCTTATGATAAGGCACAATTTGGATTATAGATTATAAACACAAGGTAATAAGACCAAATTCAAATAAATAAATAGTGTGTGATGTTTCGATAACAGCGTTGTTACCATCTTCAGACAAAAGTACTGAATGAAACATTATAAAACACCTGGTGAGATAGAGTAGTTGATGTAAAATGGTGACAGTATAGGAGGTAGGTACCAGCTTGATGATCTTGATGAGCATCCAGTTGTTGGTGGAGCAGGTCATGAGCTTGAAGAAGACAGGAGCCAGGGAGAGGTAGTTGCGGGGGTTCTTGCGGGCCAGCTCGCAAATCACATTCACCGCAGCACTCTGGACCCCTACACAACACACAATGTTTGCAATGTCATCAGCCCTAGATTACATTACAAGTGGACAAAGGTGGCAAACCTTGTCTAACCATAATCATCAGACTGGGAAAGGCAGCAATGTTGGGTAGAGCTTTCAGATTGGGCAAAGTTGCCACTGAGGAGGGAACAGTAGAACCTCTCTGTAATGGGACATTTGTTGTTGTTTTTTTTTTTGCTTATCCCTAGTACACGTGGTACAGGCCATGATAATCATGGTGGGTAGAAGTAGACGACTGCTTTTACTGTAGGTGCACCACATGTCTACACATGTGAAAAGCAGTTCGACTTTGCACTTACAAATGTGCCAGAGCCCGTTTGGTTACTTGCACTCGCTGGTGGGGTTGGACTTTTGCAAGAATCTGGGACCATTGAAGCATTTTTCTTTTTTAAAACATAAAAAAGTGCCCAATGCGGGAATCGAACCCGGGTCGTAGCGGTCAAAAACCAATGGTTTAAACCATCCTTCCACCGACGCCCCTGTTGTTGTGTGTATGCTTCTTATCCCCTTGTGCAAAGATTACACAAATTCCATGAACCATGGAACCAATTCCATGTTCCTCAAGCTGTTTGATGATAAGCAGTGACCTCTCCCAGAGGTCCTGTGAAATGGACATTTAGTTCCTGAGTTAAAGTGTCCTTTAGGGAAAGTTCTAAATAGTAAAGACAGTGAATTTGGCAATAAAAACTGTTCTTTGTAAAGAGGTGCCTGAGGTTCTCCTGTTTTTAGAACTAATCCATGATCCATCAGCTTAATCTCCAGACTGAGTTAACTAATTGGTTTGGTCGAGGCAGCTAGAAGGTGAGATTCTCAGAGATGTTTTCTAATTGCTGAGCCAAAGTACAGTAGAACAACCTCATTGAGTAAACACTCCCACCAGAGGAAACCTCTCTACAAAGGACAGTTTACATTACGCAAATTATCTTTTTTTTTTAATTAGCAACTCTTCAATAAGAGAACACCTCTTTATAAAGGACAGTTTTCATTGCCAATACACCATTTTTAATAATTAGTAACTCTGCCTTTGCCGACCCCAAGCCCGGATGAAAAAAAGAGGAGGGGAAGCAGTAACAAGCTTGTTAAAAAACCTGGGCTCAGTTGGCCCGGCTGATAGTACCCTGTATCCATGATAGTATCCATGTTAGGGGCCATGGAATTTGTATAATCTTTACACAAGGGGATAAGAAACAACAGCAACAATGATAGGGGTGACTACAAATTCTGTTCCTCATGTCAGAGGCAGCCATTTCCTTTGGAGCTGAGCCAGTGACCTGCCACTGAGTAGTGTTCCCAGTCTTAATGACGAAGGCATTCAACTTCACCCAGTCACCATGAAAAAGACTAATTAGCAACTCTTTGGTAAGAGGACACCTCTCTTTAAAGGACACTTTGGCTCACAACCAGGTATTGTTCCTTAAAGAGAGAATCTACTGAAGGGTCCACATGATTAAGTAAGAAATTTAAATTTTTTTGTCTGATATAATCTCACCAATTCTTACTTGGGTCTTGCCTGGTTCTCTAGCTGACTCTCTTTTTAACTTTATTGTCTTATTACATAATCTCCACAGAGCTGGAACATTGAAATTTATATACATTTGGGGGACTGTAATACTTATTATAAGTATAGTACATGACAAAAATCCAACCCCACCAGCGAGTGCAAGTAACCAAACGGGGCTCTGGCACATTTGTAAGTGCAAAAGTCGAACTGCTTTTCGCATGTGTAGACATGTGGTGCACTTACAGTAAAAAGCAGTCGCCTACTTCTACCCACTATGATTACCATGGCCTGTACCACAGTAACTAGGGATAAGCAAAAACAAAAAACATGACAACAATCTAGTTTATGTTGACACTTGTATTACTACATATACATTTTGGGCTGTTGGCCCCCATGCAGGTTGTACACTGAAGGCCCAACATGGGGAAATCCATGTAAATAACTGTTTTCTTTCCTCTTTTCACTCTCCACTTCTCCCATCCATATTTCCCTTTTTTTTCTTATTTTCCATAGGATTATTCAAATAATAATCTGTATATATTTACCATGTGTATATAATCTTTCTCCATTTTTACCCTTTTGTATATTTCCCACTTTCATAGGTTTCTCCGTCTTGTAACCCCAAGGAGAATCCACTGTAAGACCTGTGTGTCTTAATAAAGGCTTTTGTGTGTGTGTATTTAAGGCCACCAAAACATGGTTAAAAAGAGGATATTTTATATAGTTGGTGGTGTTGACATTGTTGCCCCACTAAACAAGTTAGCCAGGAGTAAAGAATCAACCCTATCAAGGCAGTGGTTATCACCCAGAGTTATCTAGTGGCAGAGATAGCCACCCACAGACAGGATTTAACAGATACTTGGTGATGTGGGGACTGACTTTACTTGAAGTACTTTTAAAATACCACACTACCAACAGGTCAGGGAGGGTTAATCACTGATGAGCCAGGCCCTTCTACATCATTCTGTGCATTTTGAGCAGAGAGTATTATATGACCTCTCTCAAAGGTCCTGTGAAATGGACATTTAGTTACTGAGTTAGTGTCCTTTAGGAAAAGTTCTAAATAGTAAAGACTGTGATTTTGGCAATGAAAACTGTTCTTTGTAAAGAAGTGCCTGAGGTTCTCTTGTATTTAGAACTAATCCATGATCCATCAGCTTAATCTCCAGTTGAGTCCAGTTAACTTCAGTTAACTAAATGGTTTGGTCGAGGCAGCTAGAGGGTGAGATTCTCAGAGATGTTTTCTAATTGCTGAGCCAAAGTGCAGTAGAACAACCTCATTGAGTAAACACTCCCACCAGAGGACACCTCTCTTCAAAGGACAGTTTTCCTTACGAAATTATGGTCAGACAAGGTTTGTGTGTGCCACCTTTGGCCATTTTATAATGTAAGAGGTGTTGACTGTTGTTGTCCTGTCCGTCCCTTCAGTTCTAGCACCCACCTGGGTCAGGATCTTCTAGTTTCTCCTTAAGGCGAGGGAAGGCAGGCCTGAGGGCTTCAGGGAACTTGAGGAAGATCTTGTAGATGAGGAGGATGGCCTTCTTGCGCAGGTAGGGCTTGGTGGAGGTGAGCTGCCGCAGACATCACTCATGTTGACGTGGTTTTAAACCCATAGACTAGTTCTACAAAGTAAACAATTTTTAGCTTGGATTAGATACAGATTACTCCACGCTGACGAGCGCCAACAGCGCAAAATGCATTCGTGGATGGCCATTTTCTTGATTTATCAAGAAATTGGGTTGGCCAAATATCAGGGAACAGGCTAAATCAATGAATAGTTGATTTCTGTTCCACCAGATGGCGCTCTGCCTTCTGAAAAGCATATGTGCTCCTGGTCAGGATATGCCTTTTTTATATTTAGATGCATTAAACAGGACTTTTGAGAGAGGTCGCTGCTTATCTTCAAACAGCACATGAAGCATGGACTCATGGAATTTGTGTAATCTTTGCACAATCTTTGCAATTGGCTACATTAAACCTTAAAATACTTTTTCTTATGCAAATTTAATAATGTTCTTAATCATAGGATAATCATAGGATAATCAGCCTGTTAGGAGTTCAATGATGAGGCACAATTTGGATTATAGATTATAAACACAAGGTAATAAAACCAAATCCAAATAAATAGTGCGTGATGTTTCAGTAACAACACTGTTACCGAAACGTCACACACTATTTATTTATTTGGATTTGGTCTTATTACCTTGTGTTTAGGAGTATGAATGTGTTAGACAGGCACGGATACATAAGAAAACTGAATTAATATGAAAAAAAATAAATAATATTCCTACTAAACATCAAATTCCTGGAAAACCCCAAGAAAGGTTACCTCTAAGACAGGGGGAGTTACTGCATTAATTTAGAGATTGAAGAATTGATCCTCCTACAGAGTTTGAGTCAAAAGTGGTAAGATACAATGTGGATTATAGATTAGAAACCTAAGGTATAACAAGACCATATAAATAAATAGTATGTGACATTTTGGTAACAGCATTGTTACCATAATCAGACAAAAGTACTGAATGGTAACAACCATGTTACTGAAACATCACACACATTTATTTATATTTGGTCATGTTTATGAGTCGCAAGATTTTTTCTGCACGAATGTGTTGGGTTTGTGTAAGTTTGAAAAGACTGAAGGAGGTCCATTTGTCTATCTTCCATGGAAGGAGACCCTGGGAGGAGACTGCTCCCATATGGTCTTGGCATTCTTTCAGCAATAAACCATTTCTTTGTTTGTTCAGAGTTGGAGACAAACATTATTTATTCAAGTTTTTGTTTCCTAAATGTCTTCCAATTAGAGTAAATAAGTGTCCAGTTAATTTCCAGGTTTGTTGACATCTCTCAGTACCTTCTTAGTTGGGACTTACGCACTCATGGATAAAGCTTAAGGAAGTTGTACCTCTTTTAGCATAAACAGTAGAACCTCCCTGTAAAGGACGCCTAATTGCAGAGCCAAAGTGTCCTTTAGGGAGAGGTTTCCTCTTACCTGAGAGTTCCTATATAGTAAAAATGGTAATTTTTCAAATGAAAACTGTTCTTTGTAGAGAGGTGTTCGCTTCATTTGTTGGTTGGAAGTTTGTTTGACAAAGATAACAGCTACATCGACCAAGCTATATTTATTTTCTTCTCAACATTTCAGTGACTTTGTGTCATTCTCCTCAGTGGAATGAGAAAGAGGCTGACACAAAGTCACTGAAACATTGGGAAGAAAATAAAGAAAGATTAGTCGATATAGCTGTATCCAAATAAAGAGAGATAGCAATTTTTTAATGAAAAAGAACTAAAATTGGGAGAAAAAGCTCTAAATTAAAAATTGAAAAGAAAAAAAAGACATATCCTGACCTCTCGCATGAGCATTTTAAATTGCAGAGCTCCATCTAATGGAACAAAAATCAACTAAATGTTGAATTAGGTTTGCTCTATAATATTTGAGCAACCCAAAATTACTTAGGAAATACACTCATGGACAAAACTTAAGGAAGTTATACCTTATAGCATGCATATCGAGACAATAACTCGGAAAGATATTACAGTGACCTTTATTGAAGACACAAGAGATAACCAAGTGGGAACAAAATTGCCTGTCTCCTTCTTCTTTCATATCTCCACTCAATCATACTAGGATATCAACCTGTAAAGCTTGAGACTTTTGATGGTATCTGTTGGGGATGAGTAGAGCTCATCAATGGATATGCCATTACAGTCAATAATATGTTTTGGGATTGCAGGTTGAGAATTGCACTTGGTACATAGTGGGAAAACCCTCTGTCTCCTTAAAAAAAAAATAGATGACCGGCGACATCAAATACTTTCCTCTTCCTTAAGTTTTGTCTCATGAGTGAATTATGAATTATTTATTTGAAAATGGCTATATAGATAGACTGCTCTCTCTATATAGATAATGCAACACCAAAATTCCATCCTGTCCTAGAGACAATATTACACAGTGACTTACCAGGGTCATGACATCGTTGGCCAGATCCCGGGCCAGGTCTGTAGTGACAAAGCAGGACAGTCCACTCATGGCTGTGCCAGCGTCGTACATGTTCTGGCTGTTCAGGTCCTGCACATCCAAACACTTTACTCAACTTCTTTTTGTAGTAATTCTTTTTTTTGGCAATGTGCTTCTTTTCGCAAGTGATAAAGCACAATTTGAATTATAGATTAGAAGTACAAGGTAATAAGACCAAAACCAAATAAATAAATAGTGTGTGACATTTTGGTAACAGCGTTGATACTATCAACAAACGAAAGACTGAATCATTCAATCTTTTGTGATGGTAACAATGCTGTTACCGAAACATCACACACTATTAATTTGGATTTGGTCTTCTTTACCTTGTTTTTCTTTTTACATATATCACCTCACATAGAGCAAGCCTATGTCATTAGGTTCCCTAAAGATCTCCCTGAGCTACCTTCCTTATTGAATGCAGGGTATATAATAAAACAAATCTATAGAAGCATAGGGCGCTTCTCCCGTCAAAATAAACGTCAAAAACTGACGCCATCTATTGACTGTCGCCGCAAACTAGCAGCTTCGGGTCAGATATATGCTTCTATGGATCAATTTCCTCCCAGCAATTTTTCCATCTATAAAACAAATCTAATACATTAATAGAGTGGTCTGGAGATTAATTTGGTGAAACCGCTGAGAGGGTTCACCACTGATCAGCCAAGCCCTCTCATTCAATTTATCATTGCAGTAAGGTCTGTAGAGATAATGTTTGATGAGATATTTATGAAAAGAGACATATTATCAGAAAAATTATTTTTATTACAAATTTTATTCGCTAGATGGCAATTGAATTTATAATGTAATGCAAAACTTTATGGATGATTGGGGTAGAAGATTTAAAAACAAAAAAGGTACAGTTCACCGTCACTAAAGGACACCTCTTGAATTAAAGTTAGAGGACTGCAGCAATTGAGAAGTCTTTCTTTTTTTTCTTATCCCTAGTACACATGGTGCAGGCCATGGTAATCATGATGGATAGAAGTAGGCGCTGCTTTTACTATAAGTGCACCACATGTCTACACATTTGAAAGGCAGTTCAACTTTGCACTTCCAACGTGCCAGAGCCCCATTGCTCAATGCAAATATTTATATGTAATTCTACTGTCCTAAAAGCTTATGTCCATAGTTTGCTAAAACACCATACCTAAGATTTAGTCCTTCAGTGTAGCATATGTAAGCAGAATCCTCCAATACAAAATATTAAAGCTGGCTGGTAGATTAAATTGGTGAAACCCCAGGGAGAGTTCACCACTAATGAGAAAAACCTCCCACTATCTTTCATTGCAATAAGGGCCGTAGAAGTTTGGTTTGTTTGTAAAAAGAAACATTCGGGCTTAACATTTCTATTTGGAGGATCCCACCTAAGCATAGTTGGTACAGTGGAGTGAACCCAGGAGGAGCTCTGAACATCAGAAATAGACAGCATCAAACAACACTAACAAGATTTAGAACAGGCCATCTCAAGCCATTGAAGATAGAAAATATCAAAATCTACCACACGTGCCCAAAATGTAGCTTGGCACCTGCAGCTCCAGAATACATTCTGACTTGCATTAGATGCACTAAACAGGACCTTTGGGAGAGCTGCTGCTTATCATAAAACAGGTCAAGGAGCATGAACTCATGGAATTCGAGTAATCTTTACACAAGGGGATAAGAAACAACAACACATTTCTATTTATTAATTACAGTAGAACCTTCCTATAAAGGACACCTAATTGCAGAGCCAAAGTGTCCTCTTACAAGAGAGTTGCTAAATAGTAAAAATGGTAATTTAACAGATGAAAACTGTCCTTTGTAGAGAGGTGTCCCCTAGCAAGAGTGTCCTCTCATGGAGGTTCTACTGTATAATCAATTCTCAAATTTATGTCCCACTCCTTTCTATGCTGAAAGACACAAGGCAATAAATGACTACCACCACCAACCCCAAGGAAAGCTCTCCATCTACCTGAACACTCCAACTGGGAGATTTTATTGAACTAGCTGCTCCTATTGTGACAATACTTCAAGAGAAATTAATTACCCAAGAGAATGTCCACTACACTACTCCTCTCTTCAACCCAATCTGTCATCTACGGATAGGGAAAAAAAGAAAAGTTATTGATTATACCTTGATATTGGGAATGTGCCAAGATCACTTCCTGTGGAAGCTTTCCAGCCCTTCTCAGGACCCACCTTGTGGAGAGAGACCTTTCAACTTATCCCTAGCCTTCCCAATAGATATTTTTCATTTTTCAGTGTTTACTGAAATGTTCCTTTTAGAATAGAAAAGAAACATAAGACCAAATTGATTGGATTTGATCTTATTACCTTGTGTTTCTTATCTATAATCCAAATTGTACCTATCTCTTATCCAAAAAGAACAGAAATAATAATTTTAGCATTGTAATGATTTCACATTTATCCCCATTGGGAGTTGGTGGAAGGGTGGTCTAAATTGTTGGTTTTTGACCTGCTACAACCTGGGATCAAATCCAGCATTAAGCACTTTTTTTTCTAATTAAAAAAAAAAAACAATGCTCCAATGGCCCCCCATTCTTGCAAAAGTCCAACCCCACCAGCAAGTGCAAGTAACCAAACAGGGCTCTGGCAGATTTGTAAGTGCAAAGTCGAACTGCTTTTAACATGTGTAGACATGTGGTGCACTTATAGTAAAAGCAGTCGTCAACTTCTATCAACCATGATTATCATGGCCTGTACCACGTGTACTAGGGATAATAATAATAAAAAAAAAAAAAAAAAAAAATTTATATCCATCACACATGATGTGGCTGTCTAGTAAGTACACGTGGCCACACCTACCTTGCGGATCATGTTGGTGGTGAGCATGAGCACCTCTGTGTCCTCGTGGAAGCTCTGGGAGGCCGCCAGGTAGCCGATCCTCTGAGACACACAGGCTGTGTCAGTTGGCAAGTCTACTGTACACCAAGGCTCACCTTGAAGGTAAACTTAGTGGAGCTCATCACTTCAATGATGTTGAAGGCCGCCCAGCTGATGTCGTAGCCCAGCATCTGGAGCTGCACACATATCATCCACAATGTCCTTCCACTCAACTCTTTCAAAATTCACATCAAATGCTCCAAGGGCCCCCAATTCTTGCAAAAGTTCAACCCCACAAGCGAGTGCAAGTAACCAAACGGGGCTCTGGCACATTTGTAAGTGCAAAGTCGAACTGCTTTTCACATGTGTAGACATGTGGTGCACTTACAGTAAAAGCAGTCGCCTACTTCTACCCACCATGATTATCATGGCCTGTACCATGTGTACAAAGAATAAGCAAAAAAAAAATTCACATCACTCTGCCAATATACCTTCTATTGACACACATTTTTACTCATAGCAGTATGGTGCTTTGCACAAATTTCTTAAGATCTTTCTGCAAAAAAATTCTCAGACCAATTTTTATCGATGAGAATCTACAATTTGGATTAAAATTCGAAACTATTTTAAAGGCGTAAGATTCTTTTTGAAATTAAACAATTTCTACTGCCCTTACTGCAATGGAAAAATTAATGGGAGGGCCTGGCTCTAATCAGTGGTGAACCCTCCCAGCGGTTTCGCCAGTTTATTTTGGATTAAACAAGAAATGTAAAAGAACAACCAGCCTAAATTTCCATATGTTACAGCATTTTACCACTCTAATTGTCTGATGGAGTTACAAAATGTCACATGGACAAAACTTATAGAAGTAGAAAGTACTTGATGTCTCCAGTCATGTATATATATATTTTTTTTATGATGCATTAGCATGCCATCTGTTATGAAAATTCAAAACTATTATTTTTCCATTGCAGTAAGGACAGTAGAAATTGTTTCATTTGTAAAAGAATCTTACACGTCTATAATAGTTTAGAGAATATATTTTTTTAATTAAAAAGGCATTTATTGGATTAAAAATAATATATAAATATCATTTTTTTGAAGGAGACAGAGGCAATTCTTTTCACACTTGGTTATCTCGTGTGTCTTCAATAAAGGTCACTGTAATATCTTTCAGAGTCATTGTCTGAATCCTGATATACATGCTAAAAGGTAAAACTTCCTTGAGTTTTGTCTATGAGTGTATATACCTATACAATGTCACAATACCTCTTTAAATATGGATTTTATGGGACCAGAAAAAATCTGCATTAACGAAATATTCATACTAAAAAAGAATGATAAAATGATACATTTTTATGATGAATATAATGGTTGATCATTCTATCGAAACTGTTGTACGCATAAAATTCAATCTGAAAATATCTCAATCCATAACATTCAACATTTAAATATTAATAAAAGGCACATCTTGGATAGAAAATGAGCTATTTTTATTGCATGATATTTCAACAAGCAGAACATGTGCCATTTGCACTGGAACAGTTCACTTGACATCTACTCTAATGACCACATTCACCCAAATGTTACCTCACATCACACTGTAGGAATAAATAAAACAACCTTGATTTGATTTCTAGGTTTGACGTATAACTCCTATACATGTTCACCATTGACTTTCAAAACCTAGAGCTAAACAACATGTTTCTTATCCCCTTGTGTAAAGATTACACAAATTCCATGAGTTCATGCTCCTCAAGCTTGATCTCATGGAATGGGGAGTAGAGGTGCAGCTTTCATTGATCATCATGATCCAGGCACACTTTGGTGAAAGTCTGACTTTGCCTGTAATTTGAGGCCGTTCCTAACATGGAAGCAGGGCGTCAGGAAATTTTTGATAGATTCAGAAATAGTTCTGATAACATTAATAAAGACACAATCTTTTATCTAGAATTTACCCCAAAAAAATGTAATATAACATCGGTATGGTAGATTAAACTGGCGAAACCGTTGGGAGGGTTTACCACTGATGAGCCAGGCCCTCCCATTAAATTTTTCATTGCAGTAAGGACAGTAGAAAGTTGTTTAATTTTGAAAAGAATCATACACCGTCTGAATTCACACAAAGTCAGATATGTTGTTGATCATCAAACCTAACTTGAGCACATTCTCTTTTAATCTGGAGAAAGAAAAAATCTGAGAAGGCCCCAGGAAAGATTCATATAAACAATTTTTTTTTTTAGCCATTTGGTAGGGTATAGAACTTCAATGAGATAAACAACATAATACAGTTAAACCTGTCGCCTCCTCTTGGGACTCACCAAAATAGGGTGCTATAGAGAGGTAGTGCTATAGACAGGTCACTTTTAATGTAAATCGCATCGTACTACGTATTTAAAATCGGGCGCTATAGAGAGGGAGGTGCTATTTAGAGGGGGCGCTATAGATATATATTTGAATATATATATTTGAAACAAGTGTATACACTCATGGACAAAACTTAAGGAAATTGTACCTTTTAGCATGTATATCTGAATTCAGACAATACCTCTGAAAGATATTACAGTGATCTTTATTGAAGACATGAGATAACCAAGTGTGAACAAAATTGCCTCTGTCTCTTTTAAAATAATAATTAAAAAAAGATGACCAGCAACACCAAAGACTTTCCACTTCTTTAAGTTCTATCCATGAGTGTAGGATGGTTTATTGTGGGTAGATAGAGAGGTCATTGTACCAAGGGGGAAATAGAGAACCAATACCGGCAGCCAAGATACCACGCTATGTCTCGGACATCTGGGTCGCCGGTATGACTGAGCTAGGTAACTCCACCTTTACCGGTCCCAAGCCCGGATGAAAAAGGAGGAGGGGGAGCAGTAACAAGCTCACTAAAAAAACCTGGGCTCAGCTGGCCTGGCTGATAGTACCCTGTTAGGGCTCCTAATCCAGGGATACAGGATGAGCAGCATTTGTACTCTTATGTTAGGAGCAGCTGCACATGGCATCTGTTCCTCATGTCAGAGGCGGCCATTTCTTTTGGAGCTAAGTTGGCCTGCTACCGAGTAGTAATCCCAGTCTTAATGACAAAGGCATTCTACTTCACACAGTGTGGAGATAAGAAAGAAGAAGACTGAGCTAGGTCCTGTGTATGTTCAGCCTCTAAAAATGCTACAACAGAATGGCAAGGATTCTCTGACACCAAAAGGACATTCAGGTATTTAAGTTGATTTATTTTGTTGTTAACAGGGGTCTGAGTAAAAATGCTTTGTATATAAACCAAAAAGAGGCACTTCTCCCTTTATAAATCCATTAAAATATATTTCTTCATCATTCCACTATAGAACATACGGTTGGTAATAAATAATCTACCACGTGTTCAGTTTTAATGGATTTTAAAAGGAGCGGTGCCTCTTCAATACATGAAAACCAATGTCCCGGAATTTTGGAATTCATTCGAAAACATTGGATTTTAGATAATAAAAATATAGGGGTGATGTTTTTATAAGTGGTATTTTTTTATTCTTTTGTCCGATGATGGTAACAACGCTGTTACTGAAATGTCACACACCATTTATTTGGATTAGGTCTTAATTTCTTGTATCTATAATCTTTAATCCAAATTGTGCTTTATCAATATAATTGGTTTTGTTAACTTCAGAGGATGGTTTGAATTGTGTGAAGCTTGCAGGCTGTGAGAGAGAAAGAGGTCTTCTTCTTTCTTATCTCCACACTGGGTGAAGTAGAATGCCTTTGTCATTAAGACTGGGAGCACTACTCAGTGGCAGGCCGACTTAGCTCTTAGAGAAAGAGGTCTTCTTTCTTATCTCCACACTGGGTGAAGTAGAATGCCTTTGTCATTAAGACTGGGAGCACTACTCAGTGGCAGGCCGACTTAGCTCTTAGAGAAAGAGGTCTTCTTTCTTATCTCCACACTGGGTGAAGTAGAATGCCTTTGTCATTTAGAATGGGAGCACTACTCAGTGGCAGGCCGACTTAGCTCTTAGAGAAAGAGGTCTTCTTTCTTATCTCCACACTGGGTGAAGTAGAATGCCTTTGTCATTAAGACTGGGAGCACTACTCAGTGGCAGGCCGACTTAGCTCTTAGAGAAAGAGGTCTTCTTTCTTATCTCCACACTGGGTGAAGTAGAATGCCTTTGTCATTTAGAATGGGAGCACTACTCAGTGGCAGGCCGACTTAGCTCTTAGAGAAAGAGGTCTTCTTTCTTATCTCCACACTGGGTGAAGTAGAATGCCTTTGTCATTAAGACTGGGAGCACTACTCAGTGGCAGGCCGACTTAGCTCTTAGAGAAAGAGGTCTTCTTTCTTATCTCCACACTGGGTGAAGTAGAATGCCTTTGTCATTAAGACTGGGAGCACTACTCAGTGGCAGGCCGACTTAGCTCTTAGAGAAAGAGGTCTTCTTTCTTATCTCCACACTGGGTGAAGTAGAATGCCTTTGTCATTTAGAATGGGAGCACTACTCAGTGGCAGGCGACTTAGCTCTTAGAGAAAGAGGTCTTCTTTCTTATCTCCACACTGGGTGAAGTAGAATGCCTTTGTCATTAAGACTGGGAGCACTACTCAGTGGCAGGCCGACTTAGCTCTTAGAGAAAGAGGTCTTCTTTCTTATCTCCACACTGGGTGAAGTAGAATGCCTTTGTCATTAAGACTGGGAGCACTACTCAGTGGCAGGCCGACTTAGCTCTTAGAGAAAGAGGTCTTCTTTCTTATCTCCACACTGGGTGAAGTAGAATGCCTTTGTCATTAAGACTGGGAGCACTACTCAGTGGCAGGCCGACTTAGCTCTTAGAGAAAGAGGTCTTCTTTCTTATCTCCATACTGGGTGAAGTAGAATGCCTTTGTCATTAAGACTGGGAGTACTACTCAGTGGGAGGCCGACTTAGCTCTTAGAGAAAGAAGTGAAAGACTTGGAGAAAGAGGTGAAACATTGGAGTGCTGGAGGAGATAACAGTGAGGCAGAGAAACTCTGACATGGCAGTAGGTAGAGGAGCCGTGGTTGCCCAATCTGGGTGGACCAATCACTGACCCTTGATTAATTAAGGTCAATTCCAGAGATCAGAGTTTTCCAACATGTTGACCACTCACCAGGACATCCATGCTGCTGCAATAGCTAGAATTCACATCAGCCTTTGCCGGTCCCAAGCCCAGATGAAAAAGGAGGAGGGGGAGCAGTAACAAGCTCACTAAAAAACCTGGGCTCAGCTGGCCTGGCTGATTGTACCCTGTAAGGGCTCCTAATTCAGAGATACAGGATGAGCAGCGTTTGTACTCCATGTTAGAAGCGGTTGTATATGGCGTTTGTTCCTCATGTCAGAGGCGGCCATTTCTTTTGGAGCTAAGTCGGCCTGCCACTGAGTAGTGCTCCCAGTCTTAATGGCAAAGGCATTCTACTTCACCCAGTCATGAAGATAAGAAAGAAGAAAACAAACTTTGAATTGAGGGAACACTGACCAGATATGGCATCCCTCAGACCACAAGGTAATAAGACCAAATCTTAAATAAATGAATAGTGTGTAACAAGTGTTGTTCATTGCTTTTCACATGTGTAGACATGTGGTGTACTTACAGTAAAAGTAGTCGCCAACTTCTACCCACCATGATTATCATGGCCTGTACCACGTGTACTAGGGATAAGCAAAAAAAAAGGTGTAAAACAGCAGAATGAATCCTCGTGACAACAGCTGTGAGTTTACCAGCACAAAATTGGTGCCACACAAGACAGTCTTGTTGGGATGGCAACTACTATTACATGGAGACAGTCACAACACCTCAATTGGGACCAAGATATAACACACACCCTGATGTTGTTACAACCACTGTGTGAACTCCGCCTTTGCCGGTCCCAAGCCCGGATGAAAAAGGAGGAGGGGGAGCAGTAACAAGCTCGGTAAAAAACCTGGGTTCAGCTGGCCCGGCTGATAGTACCCTGTAAGGGCTCCTAATCCAGGGATACAGGATGAGCAGCGTTTGTACTCCATGTTAGGAGCGGCTGCACATGGCGTCTGTTCCTCATGTTAGAGGCGGCCATTTCTTTTGGAGCTAAGTCGGCCTGCCACTGAGTAGTGCTCTCAGTCTTAATGACAAAGGCAGACGCATTCTACTTCATCCAGTGTGAAGATAAGAAAGAAGAAGAAGAAAACAACCACTGTTAACACAATTAGAAGTTGAACTCATGATGTTATAAGTCAGTTATTACTATGACGGATTACCACGCCAACTGTTATAATATATTTTAACTATTTCTTTTTAAAATAAAACCATTTTCTACTGCCCTTCCATTATTTTATCATTGCAGTAAGGTCAGTAGAAAATGATTTTATTCCAAAGTCAAAATTTTTTATAAGCCAGTTATAATGAGCTTCCACAGCAGTTTCTGTGAGCTCTTTATAGACATTTTAAAATTCCTGCCCTGTGTAGCAGCCAAATTTTAAAAAGAAATATAAGTGTTAAAAATGGTGTCAATTTCTTATAGCAGATGGCATGATGATGTGTCATATTATGATTATTGAACACAAGAAAATAAGACCTAAATCCAAATAATTTCTTTTGTCTGATGATGGTGACAATGCTGTTACCGAAACATCACACACTAATAAATTATTTGGATTAGGTCTTCTTGTATTATAATCTATAATTCAAATTGTGCTTTATCATTAATGATTATTGAAGTTCTTGTATCCTTCTAGAGTTGGACAGAACAAAGTGAGGTGGAGTTGGCGGGAAAATGGCCATCTTATCAAGCCAACCAATCTGCCAGATAACACAATCAATTGTTGCTCCGCCATCCCAATAAGGAGTCAGTATCTGACCGAGGAAGGAATACATCCAGATGGTACGAGGGAATAAATAAATAAATATGTCCTCACAGGTGTGTTCTTACAACCTCCAAGATTTCTAGCTTGGTCTACGCTGGTGGAGTGACTGCCAGACAGAGGAGGATGACTACTCTGTCACCACAACTAGAGAGGTGCAAGTTTTTACTAAAATTAAGTGTGGTGAATGTATTCTTCACCAATTCCCATCAGCAAAGCCTTATGTAGGATATCCAACCACAGAGGTGGATGCTACAGACTCTCTTCCTCTCCCCACAACTAGAGAGGTGCAAGTTTAGACTAAAACTAAATGTGGTGAATGTATTATTCACCAATTCCCATCCTTGTGAAGGACATCCAACAGGTTGGGTTTTATCGTAAAGATAGACGCTGCCTGGCCGGCATTCATATTTCTTCAAATAAAAGATTTACTGGCCAAAGTGTCTTTTATTTGAAGAAATGTTGGGTTTTATTAGCAATTTGTACCATTATTATAAAAGCTGACATCTCTATGTAGACATCTAATGTAAACCAATGTAATGACTTTCTTGAAGTAAACTTACATAAAAAGTTCAGCTTGATGCTCCTGTAACTACCATCAGTAATGCCCAAAGTTGAGTACCAACACCACACTTGTGACTGACAGGCAGCAACCTGTATTTCCAGGCTCAAAACTGGCAGCCATACTAGACTACTTCTCTTCCAGGATGATGTAAAGGCCTTCCAACAATATACAGTTAAACCTGCCTATAGCGCCCCCTCTAAATAGCACCTCCCTCTCTATAGCGCCCGATTTTAAATACGTAGTACGATGCGATTTACACTAAAAGTGACCTGTCTATAGCACCCCCTCTCTATAGCACCCTATTTTGGTGAGTCCCAAGAGGGGGCGCTATAGACAGGTTTAACTGTAAGACCAAAGAGGCCTCACCAGACCACGTCTTGGAATGTATGGGAGCCTCAAGACAGGACCTATATTCCAACCCTACCAAGATTATGAATTTAACCAATGAATTTAGTCTCCATGACCTTGTATAATTATATACAGTTAAACCTGTCTATAGCACCCCCTCTTGGGACTCACCAAAATAGGGTGCTATAGACAGGTCACTTTTAATGTAAATCGCATCATACTACGTATTTGAAATCGGGTGCTATAGAGAGGGAGGCGCTATTTAGAGGGGGCACTATAGGCAGGTTTAACTGTACAATGGAATAATGAAATAAAAAAGATCCAGGTATCAGCAGCAGTGGGAGATAAACCCCAGAGACAAGAAAGCTCAATCAGGGCTAGATAGAACTTGCTGCAAGAGTTTGGAATTTCTATATTTTATTTCTATGACTTTATTTAATTTTATTTATTGTATATTTAATTGGTTTTGACCACAAGAGAAGTTGGTCACATGTATATCTACTTATATATTTGCCTTATTCTGTCTGTTTGTCTGTTTGAAGCTCACGGATGGGATTTTTCATAACCATCGGTGGTTCAGTGGTAGAATGCTCGCCTGCCACGCGGGCGGCCCGGGTTCGATTCCCGGCCGATGCATTTTTTTTTTTTTTACAATTTTTAAAACTCATTTATATATTATAAAAGAATGACATCCACGGCGCCAATTTATAATTGTAACGAATAGTATTTGAATAAAAGCATTTAATCGGGTAAAACCCGGGCGTTGCCCGGGTCATTCGTATATAATAATTGTATAAACGAATGCAAGACAAAATCACCGCGAATGTTTCTTTTTTTTAAGGCAATTTCTTTTTAAGGCAATTATCGTTATTTATCGTTAATTTTTGTTTCGATTTTATTGAAAAAAAAAAACGATATGGTGCCTTTAAAAAATGATCTTTATTACTATGCAGTTTTCTATTTAGTCAATTTACCTAAGTTCATGTTGCAAATGTAATTATCTCTATCGATTTAGTAGGTGAAATGCAAAAAAAAAAATCGACATGATGAAATCTTTATGAAAATTCACATTTTTATTTTTATATTTTCAAGACACACACAGTTTGGGGCGGGACGTTTCACAAGAGAGACATCCACGGCGCCAATTTATAATTGTAACTAATAGTATTTTAATTAAAACATTTTAAAAACACACAGTTTGGAACGGGACGTTTCACAAGAGTGACATCAATGGCGCCAATTTATAATTGTAACGAATAGTATTTGAATTAAAACGTTTTTAAAATATATACGCGCTCGGGTAAAACCCGGGCGTTGCCCGGGTCATTCGTCTAGTATATAAATGATTGTTGTTAGTTTTATGTAATGTGTTAATCCATAAAGATATAAGTAAAATTTTATAATTCCGAAAATAATAATCCCTTGTGTATAATAACATTTGAGAGATAAAATTCCATCCAAGGAAGTAAACACAATCCAAATAAATAAATAGTGTGTGACGTTTCGGTAACAGCATTGTTACCATCTTCAGACAAAAGTACTGGAGATGGTAACAACGCTGTTATTGAAACGTCACACACTATTTATTTATTTGGATTTGGTCTTATTACCTTGTGTTTATAATCTAAACTAGACGAATGACCCGGGCAACGCCCGTGTTTTACCCGATTGAATGTTTTTATTCCAATACTATTTGTTACAATTATAAATTGGAGCCGTGGATGTCACTCTTGTGAAACGTCCCGCTCCAAACTTTACATGTACATTAGGTCAGCTGGTATCACCCCCCATTTTCACCGCTAGAGGCGCGAGCGAATTGACTTTTTGTAAATATACATAATTATAAAGATAGAAGCTTCTATAGAAGATAATGATCATAATGATGATGCGCGCGCATCCGTGACAGCGATGAGGAATTGAGGAAAGACGGTCGTGACTATATATTAATAATAAAATAAAAAATAAGAATAATAATATAATTATTATTATTATTATCATTAGATAATGATAATGATCATAATGATGATGCGCGCGCATCCGTGACAGCGATGAGGAATTGAGGAAAGACGGTCGTGACTATATATGTTGATAATCCAAATTGTGCCTTATCATCCAAGGAAGTGTTTCCCTCAGAAAATAGGAATCAATTGCCTCAAGCTTCAAACCTTGGAGCCCTTCAACAGGAGTTAGTGAAGCAGTGACGTTATAACCAACCTTAATCCTGATAAAGCACATGTTGGATTATAAACACAAGGTAACAAGAAACCAAATCTAAATAAATAGTGTGTGGCATGTGTTGTTACCATCATAGATTTAGTACTTTTGTCTGATGATGGTAACAATGCTGTTAACGAAACATCACACAATATTTATTTATTTGGTCTTATTAAAATAAAAGAAAATAAGACCTATAATCCAAATAATTTATATAAATTAGGTCTTATTTTCTTTTATTATAATCCATAATCCAAATTGTGTTTTATCATTTGGTCTTATTACCTTGTGTTTATAATCTATAATCCAAATTGTGCTTGATCATTTGGTCTTATTACCTTGTGTTTACAAGGTCCGAGAGCTCAAGTCAATTGATCCATATTTTCTGCAAGACCCTCTTCCCTGGATGGAATTTTTTTTCCTCTCAAATAATTTTTGTATAGAAATGTGTCTTCTTTCTTATCTCTCCACTCAATCACACTAAGGTATCAAGCTTGTATTGTCAAGAAATGTATTGTTTTTTATTTTTTTCACTTATCCCTAGTACACGTGTTACAGGCCATGATAATCATGGTGGGTAGAAGTACTGTTTTTACTGTAAGCGCACCACATGTCTACTACACATGTGAAAAGCAGTTCGACTTTGCACTTACAAATGTGCCAGAGCCCCGTTTGGTTACTTGCACTCGCTGGTAGGGTTGGACTTTTGCAAGAATCGGGGGCCATTGGAGCATTTTTTTAAACAGAAAAAAGTGTCCAATGCATAAATCGAACCCGGGTCGTAGTGGTCGAAAACCAAACGGTTTAACCAGCCTTCCACCGACCCCCAAATTGAATACTTTGTGTTGTATCTCTGGCTTTTTAATTTGGTTGGATCCAATAGGTTACAAGTCTAGTGATGGGCTGACTTTGCCAAACTTGTGGCGATGATGTCATGTGGACCAGAAGTAAACCAGAAATCACCAAGTGGCATTAGTCAGCCACAAAGAGGATTAGCTTTTAGAACTAACCTCCTTATTGTATGGGGGGTCGGTGGAAGGATGGTCTAAACTGTTTGGTTTTTGACCGCTACGACCCGGGTTTGATTCCCGCATTGGACACTTTTTTCTGATTAAAAAAAAAAATGCTTCAATGGCCCCTAATTCTTGCAAAAGTCCAACCCCACCAGCGAGTGCAAGTAACCAAACTGGCACATTTGTAAGTGCAATGTCGAACTGCTTTTCACATGTGTAGACATGTGGTGCACTTAAGAGTAAAAGCAGTCGCTAACTACCCACCATGATTATCATAACCACCTCCTCATTGTGTGTTGTGCCAACAACAGTTGAGGTGTTTGCCCCCCCCCATACATGGCAACAGAGGAGAGAGCACTAACAGATGCCGGACAACAGCAAACAAGAACAGACTTTTTCACTTATTATCACAAGGAAGGAACCCTTTCAGGTCCTAATCTTCAGAGGAAAAAATTAACAGCATTCTGAGAGGAATAGTTCCAATTCTGTTGCTCTGAAACCTCACTCCTATATATGGTGTGTATTGAGACATGAGAGGATAGCCAAAAGTTGAAACAACTCTGAGCTGCAGAACCCAACTCCCTTGAGAGACCACAGCACATGGATACTCCTGGTCTTTCTTGTCAAAGGTGATCCTCTCTGTTGTTAGGTTGCAGTAGCAGACTTACATAGGTGAGCTTGGCAACAGCATTGGCCTTGACGGAGAGGTTCTCCTGCCGCAGCTCCTCCTTGATTTCCTCGATACAGTTGGTGATGTACTTGGACTGGACCCACACATCACACTGCTAGGTATAGGAACCACACATCACACTGCTAGGTACAAGGGACATATATCACATATATATAAGACAAAAGTGGTTTGAAACACTACTTACTATTAGAAACAAGGCCATAAGACCAAATCCAAATAAATAGTGTATGACATTTTCGGTAAGAGTGTTGTTACCATCATCAGACAAAAGTATTGAATCACAATGATTCAGTAAATAACATTGCTGTTGCTGAAATGTCACACACTATTTATTTACTTGGATTTGGTCTTATTGTGTTTCTCATCTATAATCCAAATTGTACCTAATCACTATGTGGAAATGAACACTATTTTAGCGCAATAGATTCTTTTTGGAATACAATAGAACCTCTCTGTAAAGGACACCTAATTTCAAATCCAAAATGTCCTTTAGAGAAAGGTGTCCCCTTATTTGAGTTGCTAATTTGTGAAAAATTGTGATTTTGGAGATTAAAGATGTCTTTTGTAGAGAGGTATCCTCTAGCGAGAGTGTCCTCTCAGAGAGCTTCTATTATACAACAAATTTTAATTCCCTCTCAGTAGGCCTGGTTCACCAGTGGTGATCTCCCTTGCATGGTTATTATCACTGTAAGGGAAGTAGAATTTGCTATATTTCAAAAAGTCCCCCATACCATCAAAACCCAATGCCAACAAGAATGGAAATCTAATGCTGCACATGACTGGTACAGAGCAGGAGGGACAAACACCAATTCTGTCCTCCCAAGGGAACATCATTCTTTGATTTCCAGACTTAAGTTTGGTCATCTACAGACAATGACTTTCCATAATGGTTGTAAGATATTTCCACTATGTACTAAGTGCAATTCTCAACCTGCAACCAAGAACTCACATTATTAACTGTATTGGCTCATCAATTGATGAACTCGACTCATCCCCAGCAGACACCATCAAAAGTCTCAAGCTCTACAAGATTGATACCCTAATATGATTGAGTGGAGATAAGAAAGAGATCTTTCTAGTGTCACTGATTGGCAAAACTTGTAGCACGGCTGATTCACCTTTGTGGAAACTCACATGGTAGGTTCCAAGCCCAATATTGTAGTGCCAGAGGAAACTCCCCAATGTCACCAGTTTCTTCATCAGGACATGGTCAAGTTGGATGATGTGTTCTCACGAGTTGAATTCTTTGAAAGAATCCTTTTTTTTTCTGACAAGTTTAAGTTACAATTATATTTTTCTTTATTATCTCCACTCACAAGGTAATAAGACCAAATCCGAATAACTTCTTAAGTCCATTGAAGTCTATCAAAAATGATAAGGCATAAGTGGATTATAGATTATAAACACAAGGTAATAAGACCAAATCCAAATATACCTTGTGTTTTAGCGTGCCATCTGTTATCGAAGCTTATTATATATTTATAATTGTATGTAATTCTAATGTCCTCAAAACTTATGTCCATAGTTCTTCTAAAATACCCATTCCAAGAGTCTAGCAACAGTATCACTATAAAAGAAAGTTCCAAAAATGCAATATAACAGCGGTATGGTAGATTAAACTGGCGAAACCGCTGGGAGGGTTCACCACTGATGAGCCAGGCCCTCCCATTAATTTTTTTCCCATTACAGTAAGGGCAGTAGAAATTGTTTAATTTCAAAAAGAATCTTACGCATTTAAAATAGTTTTGAATTTTGATACCTTGTGTTTATAATCTATAATCCAAATTGTGCCTTTTCACAAATGAAGTGTAATAAAAGTAAAATTTAAAGAAGCATCTTGCAATTTTTGTCATTTTAACAACATATTTTGGTAACTTTAGAATGTTGGAAGAATCCTGTAGAGATCAGGAAGATCCTGGGGTGGGGCCAGCCTTACTTCCTTGAGACCCACTTAGACAGACCGCCCGAGGAAACTTATAAAAAGCAATCGACACAATTGGTGTTCCTTTGTGTGAACAATTTCCCATTTAGATCTCATTCCTCCCATTATAATCCCTCAGTGGATCCACAGGGAGAAGTTGGTTTAATATCATTGCTTTGGGGACTTCTCTGGGTGGAGTATTCAACACACAACATTGCCTAACATAAATCTAACAACTCTATTGGGCAATACAGTAGAACAACCTCCTTTAATGGGCAACACTAATTATAGATGCATTAGCGCGCCATCTGTTATGAAAATTCAAAACTATTGCTAGTTACCTCTCTACAAAGGTCAGTTTTTGTTTGCAAAAATTACCATTTTAAAAGAGGGGGTCGGTGGAAGGCTGGTTAAACCGTTTGGTTTTCGACCACTACAACCCGGGTTCGATTCCCGCATTGGACACTTTTTTCTGTTAAAAAAAAAAAAAAGCTCCAATGGCCCCGATTTTTGCAAAAGTCCAACCCCACCAGCGAGTGCAAGTAACCAAACGGGGCTCTGGCACATTTGTAAGTGCAAAGTCGAACTGCTTTTTACATGTGTAGACATGTGGTGCGCTTACAGTAAAAGCAGTCGCTAACTACCCACCATGATTATCATGGCTTTGAGATAAGAAAGAAGAAGAAGAGACCATTTTTATCATTTAGCAACTCTCCAGTAAGAAGACACCTCTCCTTAAAGGACACTTTGGTTCTTTAATTAGTAACTATTTTAGACGCGTAAGACTCTTTTTGAAATTAAACAATTTCTACTGGCCTTACTGCAATGGAAAAAATAATAAGAGGACCTGGCTCATCATTGGTGAACCCTCCCATTAATTTTTCCATTGCAGTAAGGTCAGTAGAAATTGTTTAATTTCAAAAAGAATCTTACGTGTCTAAAATAGTTAGTAATTATAGAACCAAAGTGTCCTTTAAGGAGAGGTGTTCTCTTACTGGAGAGTTGCTAAATAGTAAAAATGGTAATTTTAGCAAATGAAAACTGTCTTTTAGAAAGAGGTATCTAGCACAAGTGTCCTCTCATGGAGGTTGTTTGACCCTTTTATTGATGACAATCCTCTGTAGAAGGGCATTGAGAGATATTTAAATATCTAGATGGAAATTTTGCCGGGAGGAAATTGATCTAAAGAGACAAGGGCCATTAGCCCGAAACCATGGTCTCTAGGTGGACGCTTTTCAGTTTGCCAAAGCTGGTGTTGTGGCTTTGTCACCGACCCGAGGCCGCTAGTTGCGGCGATGGTCAATAGATGGCGTCTGGTTTTAGATGTCTATTTTGATGGGAGAGGCGACCCTTGTCTATTTAGATTTAAATATCTACAAGAAACTTTGATTATTTCCAAATGTTCATCAATTTCATTCCCCATGAAAGGCCTGAATTTTAAAACCAACTTCTAGAAGAAGAATGAAGGAGACCTGTTGGCTGGTGGTAAATCATGACACTTTTAAAATATCTATCAGATCAAATCTTTGATCTTTCAGATGGGGAAGGAGCTATACTGTTTATGAGAAAGTACTCGGGTGAGATGGTAGTTCACTAGCAAGTTTCATTCTTTTAAGGAACGGTGAGGAAGATCATAGAGAGAGAGAATGGGAGCAAACTTGACAATTAAAGATTAAATAAACTGTGTTTTGCATAATTACTGTTCATTGCTCAACTTTGTTTCTTAACAAAAAACTTTTTTTTTGGCTAATGCATCAAGCCAGCGAGACAATTGTGTCAGTTCCTGTGGACAGCAGAAATGGCTGTTCATCAAAAAGTAGCTTCCCAAACTGCTGCAGTATTTGGTTGGAATAAGGGGTTGTTGACATTTGTGGGAAGGAAGGACCCTTTATAAAGAGTGTGTGTTAAAATGTATCTGAAGTATACATCAGCCATGACTGCTGTGATAGAAATTATTGCCAATGTGTGTGTGTGTGTGTGTGTGTGCTCCACCCTACTATGTAAGATGGAATTGAAAAATATTCTTTGGTTTCTCTTTGGCAATGCTGAGATGCCAATAATCTCAAAGGATGTTCCAGTTGGAGGTCAAAATCTTTGTGTCAGGTGAATAGCCTATTCCACCCTATGTAAGATGGAATTTTCAAATATCCTTTGGTTTCTCTTTGGCAATGCTGAGACGCCAATAATCTCAAAGGATACTCCAGTCTGGAGGCCAAAATCTTTGTGTCAGGTGAATAGCCTATTCCACCCTATGTAAGATGGAATTAAAAAATATCCTTTGGTTTCTCTTTGGCAATGTTGAGAAACCAATATTCTCAAAGGATACTCCAGTCTGGAGGCCAACATCTTTGTCAGGTGAGGAGCCTATTCAATCCTACGTAAGATGGAATCTTCAAATATACTTTGGCAATGTTGAGAAACCAATATTCTCAAAGGATACTCCAGTCTGGAGGCCAACATCTTTGTCAGGTGAGGAGCCTATTCAATCCTACGTAAGATGGAATCTTCAAATATCCTTTGGCAATGTTGAGAAACCAATATTCTCAAAGGATACTCCAGTCTGGAGGCCAACATCTTTGTCAGGTGAGGAGCCTATTCAATCCTACGTAAGATGGAATCTTCAAATATCCTTTGGCAATGTTGAGAAACCAATATTCTCAAAGGATACTCCAGTCTGGAGGCCAACATCTTTGTCAGGTGAGGAGCCTATTCAATCCTACGTAAGATGGAATCTTCAAATATCCTTTGGCAATGTTGAGAAACCAATATTCTCAAAGGATACTCCAGTCTGGAGGCCAACATCTTTGTCAGGTGAGGAGCCTATTCAATCCTACGTAAGATGGAATCTTCAAATATCCTTTGGCAATGTTGAGAAACCAATATTCTCAAAGGATACTCCAGTCTGGAGGCCAACATCTTTGTCAGGTGAGGAGCCTATTCAATCCTACGTAAGATGGAATCTTCAAATATCCTTTGGCAATGTTGAGAAACCAATAATCTCAAAGGATGTTCCAGTCTGGAGGCCACAACAGGTGACTTGCCACAACAAGGGTTGATGGTGGGAGAAGCTGACACCATCAACATTTGATCCCATAAATCCTCCAGAATAAACAACCAACTCTAGGGAAACTGATGGATCTCCTCTTGTACCCAGATAGGATAGATAGGAAACTGGATAATCAACCTAGATTTCTTAGCACCAAGTTTGTGGATTACTTTTACATCTTTTTTAGAAAATAGAGAAATCCATACTTGAATCATTAGATAAAAAAGGCATATATTGGATTGCATAAGATTTATTTGCAAATATTCTGGTTACCTAAACACCAACGCATTACATGTAAAGCATTACAACATATCTACAATTGATAAGGCACAATTTGGATTATAGATTATAAACACAAGGTAATAAGACCAAATCTAAATAAATAAATAGTGTGTGACGCTTCGGTAACAGCGTTGTTACCATCTTCATTATACATTCAGTACTTTTGTCTGAAGATGGTAACAACGCTGTTACCGAAATGTCACACACTATTTATTTATTTGGATTTGGTCTTATTACCTTGTGTTTAACGTATCTACAAGGTGAGTTTCATGTTTGGAATAAAAATACAATTTTTCTAAATCAAGAGAGGTATTTATTTATCAACATATTCACCTTTTAGAGAAAGACACTTACCCCAATGTTCCCCTGCCCAACCCTTCCAAAAAATAATGTCAATGTCTCCAAAATATGCCTCGGTGATAAGACTTCCTTATTTGACTAATTTCTTTCCCGCTGTGTTCCCACATTTCTTCCCTGACAAAAGCAGATGCATTCTACTTCACCCAGTCATGATATGGTTGTCAAACAGACACCATCACAACTTGATATCCTAATATGATTGAGTGGAGATAAGAAAGAAGAAATCAATGGGTTCTGATAAATACCAGGGCAGCAATTTGGTTAGGACATCTCCAAGAAATGTGCTGTTATGGGAGAAATTTTCTTTACTAAAGAACATAGATAAGCCCTACTCTAACAACTCTGTTACCCAAACGTGACACACTATTTATTTATTTGGATTTGGTCTTATTACCTTGTGTTTAAAGAACATAGAATCTCCTGAAGGGATTTGTTTTGAATATTTCTAGGTTTGTAAGGTGGGGGGGAATATCAAGCCTCCAGGAATAGGTTTCTTTTTAAATTTTCATTCATAAATCTCTCTAAACTTTCAGGCATGGAAGCTAGAGAGAGAAAGATTTGTGAATACAAAATTTAAAAAGAAACCTCTGGAGGCTTCCTCCATCTTAATATTAATACAAGGGATTATTTTATCCAGGTTTCTAAGAATGAGTCACACACACAAAGGATTCTTTGAATATTGCTCCAAGCCTGCTTTCAAAGTTTGCTGCCACTGTAAGCTATCGAGGCACTCATCGCACCATTTACTCATCTCCAACCATCCATGCAAAATATTAAATGCTATTCCCGATGACACACCTATGGCCTCTGCTACTGCACACCATTTCATTCATAACTCTGCCTTTGCTGGTCCCAAGCCCGGATGAAAAAGGAGGAGGGGGAGCAGTAACAAGCTCTGTAAAAACCTGGGCTCAGCTGGCCTGGCTGATAGTACCCTGTAAGGGCTCCTAATCCAGGGATACAGGATGAGCAGCGTTTGTACTCCATGTTAGGAGCAGCTGCACATGGCGCCTGTTCCTCATGTCAGAGGCTGCCATTTCTTTTGGAGCTAAGTCGGCCTGCCACTGAGTAGTGCTCCCAGTCTTAATGACAAAGGCAGACGCATTCTACTTCACCCAGTGTGGAGATAAGAAAGAAGAAGAAGAGATTTATCTTGTGGATTTTTCGATGATTTCCTCAGTAACTACATCTGCTGGGCAAATCTTCCTGATCAAATAAATGTATTGAACCAATGTCTAATTGTGATGGGTTCCCAGGCATCCAGCCTATTTCTCTTTACAACATTTCCCTATCCAAAAGCAATAAGTAGAGGAGATTCTTCACTTTCTCAGCTGAAATATGGAAGGACTAACTGAAATGGCTGCCATGTTAAAATAATCCCATCTGATCAGATTTGGCATGAGCATATTTAAAGAATATCAGTGCGAAACGGCAAATTCCTTTCGTATCTATCTCTCCTTCAGATACTAATGGGACTACTCTTGTTTATAACACTACTGGACATTTCTACACCAGGAAGAAATGTGCAAATAACAAAAAGATATTGGACAAATACATTATACTGTGATAACAAGTGATTACATTTTCAAGAAATAATGAGATATGGATCCTGAGATATCAGTGCCCAGAATAACCACCTCTGGCAGCAATAACAGCTCCTATATGTTTGGGTATTGAGTCAAACAGAGATTGGATGGCATGTACAGCAGCTTCAACACGATGCCACAGTTCATCAACAGTAGTGACTGGTGTGTGGTGAGGGGCCATTATTCAGCAAACATTGACCAGATGTTTTCTATTGGTGACAGATCTGGAGAACGTACTGGACAGGGCAGCAGCTGAATGCCTGCTGGCAATGTGCCTTCTCCATGATAGTGCCAAACACAAATGTGACTATCATGGTGCTGAAAACAGAACCTGGATTCATTTGAAAGTGCATCACGCCATTCCTCTGTCAAAATTGGTCATTGATCACACCATTGAAGACACTGCTGTCTGTGATGTAGCAACAAAGTTAGCCGAAGCCATGGTTGTCAAGCTGACAGTCCATTCTGCTGCAAATTTCTATGAACTGTTCACGCAGACATTTTTGACTTGTAAATGACCCCACTTCTTGACCCAGGGTTCTTGATGTGGCTGTACAATCCATTAAAGCCATGCATGTAACCTGTCGGTCTTCTCAGTTGTTAGTGATAGTGAGCCGCTGAGATCCAGTACATTGTTCAGCATGATCGTTCCCTGAACCCCCCAGTTCTGCCAACAGTCATGGGATTTTTGACCAATGCGAGCAGCAATACTGCAGTACAATAAACTGCAATCCCAGTAGGCTACAATTCTATATCTCTATCAAACTCAGAAACATGTTAAGTATTTCTCCATCATCATGACAACTTTCCACAATGAAACAACATTTTCAAATGAAATTTGTGTATGAGAAACCAGTTGTAGAATTTCTTCCTTTTCAACACATTGTAGGTGTTGCTACTGTCACCTATTTTGCATACACGCATTGACAATCTAATCATTTGCATATCACAGCATCATCTCTCGTATAATTTCATGTCTGAAGCGTGATGCCTTCTTGGTGTAGCAATTCTAATGGCCAGTACAGTAGATGTAATGTGTTCTGGGATGCTTGTGTTGTACCAAGTTTGCCGAATATACTATGGCTTCACCCTAAACATCCCAGCACTAGTTTATCTGGCCCTTACAGCACTCACTCCTTAGCTATTTATGTTTTGATGTTTCATGACTGGGATGTTCAACTCCTGCTGTACCCTTTGTGCTGGCATTTCCCCAGGAATGTGAACAAGAAGTTATTGTTGTCGTGTTCAAAGAAGAGCCTCAGATGTCTCCATTTATCTCCATCACAGCAGCAGCAATGTTCACTATCTTGGATGTGTAAAGCTGCTTCTCTGGGTCCATGTCAATTTTCTGCAAGGCTGCGGCCATTGCTGGGCATGAGAATATGAACAAGAAGTGACAGAGACATGTATCCAACAGCACCCCATGCCATCACTCCAGGTGATGGGTCAGTATGACGCTATGGAGTGCATGCTGACAATGTGCACAATGTGTCCACAATGGCACCAAACACAAATGCGACAATCATAGTGCTGAACACAGAACTTGAATTCATTACGCCATTCCTGCGTCCAGGTTTATCATTGAACACACTCCTGCCTAACAAACTCACTAAAAAACCTGGGCTCAGCTGGCCCGGCTGATAGTACCCTGAGGGGTTCTAATCCAGGGATACAGGATGAGCAGCGTTTGTACTCCATGTTATGAGTAGCTGCACATGGCGTCTGTTTCTCATGTCAGAGGCGGCCATTTCTTTTGGAGCTAAGTCAGCATGCCACTGAGTAGTGCTCCCAGTCTTAATGACAAAGGCAGACGCATTCTACTTCACCCAATCATGATGGTTGTCAACAGACACCATCAACAAGCTTTACAAGCTTGACACCCTAATATGATTGAGTGGAGATAAGAAAGAAGAAGAAGACGTCTGTCTGTGCTGAAGCGTCAAAGTTAGCCATGGTTGTTAAGCTGACAATCCATTCTGCTGAAATTTTTTTTATTCCAGCGTGTTGTATGCTGAGTTGGGTTGTCCTAGTCTAGTGACACTTTGGCCTTGTTTTACCTCAAGCATTTATATTATATAAAAAACATTTGATATTTAAATTTATATTTTAGTCATACAAATATAAAAATATAATAATCTCTGGGTATGTATTTACAAAAGTGAAACTTCAGTTCTTTTTACATATTATTGACTGTATTGACTCATCCATTGATGAGCTTTACTCTTCCCCAGCAGACACCATCAAGGGTCTCAAGCTTTACAAGCTTGATACCTTAATATGATTGAGTGGAGATAAGAAAGAAGAAGTTCTTTTTTACAATATTTTTTGTAATTATCCCAGGTGCCATGACAATCATGGTAGTGGGTGGTTGGCACCTGTTAGCGCACCACCACCTGTCTGTATGAAAGCCAATTGAACCTATAATGAGTCCGTGTGTTTACTTGTACTTACTGGGTGGCAGGTTTGAACTTGTACAAGACCTTTGTACATTCCGCTTACCAACAACCAGCAAACAGGGACAACAACCACACAATTTTTTCAATATTTTTTACAAGTGCACATGTAATCTTTTAGAAGTTTTCCTTCTACTTAGAAGTTTAAGCCAAGCATGTCTTTTGTCCTCTTTTCTTTGCACCAACAATTCTTGTTCCCCAATCAAACAACATAGGTGTAGAATCCTCCTCTACTGGATGAACCAAACAGGAATCTTTGTCTCCAACACCATCTTTGCTATAGGAGAATGAAATCAATGTTTGATACCTTTCTCCCTGTCGCCAAACTTACTGAATCAATCTTCTAACAAATTCCACATGAAGGTAACCAAACCTTTAGTGCAATGGCTATTATAAAAACACGAGGTAATAAAACCAAATCCAAAGAAAGTTTGGAACATTTTGGTAAAAATGCTGTTACCAAAACGTTACACACTTTTTATTTGGATTTGGGCTTATTGCCTTGTGTTTCTGATCTATAATTGGGCCTCATCTCTCTCTCTCTTATAAAATCTTATATGGACATTGAAATAAAGCAGCTTCAATCTTTCTCTTCGGTCAAGGGCTGGATGACAAGGCCCTCGCCATCCTTGCATCTGTCAAGTCATCAATTCACAGGTTCTTTCTGAGTCTTGAGATGAGGGGAGAACGTGACTTACTGTCTGGACTCTTTGTCGTTGTCTCCTGGACTTTACCTAACTGCATATATTTTACTCTTTTATTTTATCCCTCTTTTTATAATTACTATATAATACTACCATTGACTTGTGTATGAAGTCAATAAAATATTTTTAAATCTCTCAAATCTCTCTCTCTGGCTATTAAAAAACTAAATTTTTTATAATTTTAATAAACTAACTACAAGGTAATAAGACTAAATATAAATAAATATATAGTGTGTAATGTTCGGTAACAATGTTGTTACCACCAAGGCTGTTACCAAAACATCACACACTATTTATTTATTTGGATTTGGTCTTATTACCTTGTGTCTATATTCTATAATACCAAATTGTACCTTATCACTTTAATAAATTATATTTAAAAAAATTGTATAGTTATACTTTCTACCACTAGGGGCAGTATTATTGGTGGGGGGTCGGTGGAAGGATGGTATAAACCGTTGGTTTACGACCGCTACAACCCGGGTTCGATTCCCGCATTGGGCACTTTTTTCTGATAAAAAAAAAAAAAAAATGCTCCAATGCCCCCCTATTCTTGCAAAAGTCCAACTCCACCAGTGAGTGCAAGTAACCAAACAGGGCTCTGGCACACTTGTAAGTGCAAAGTCGAACTGCTTTTCACGTGTGTAGACAATGTGGTGCACTTACAGTAAGTAAAAGCAGTCGCCTTCTACCCACCATGATTATCATGGCCTGTACCACGTGTACTAGGGATAGGCAAAAAAACTATTAGTGTTAATAAATAAATGTTATGGAACCAGGTTTCAATTGATGGTATTGATAAATGGGGACTTAAATGTTAATTGATAAGGTACAATTTGGATTATAAACACAAGGTAATAAGACCAAATAAATAAATAGTGTGTGACATTTCAGTAACAGTGTTATTACCATCTTCAGACAAAAGTACTAAATGGTACAGATTCAGTACTTTTGTCTGAAGATGGTAACAACGCTGTTACTTGAATGGTAGATTCAGTACTTTTGTCTGAAGATGGTAACAACGCTGTTACTTGAATGGTAGATTCAGTACTTTTGTCTGAAGATGGTAACAACGCTGTTACTTGAATGGTACAGATTCAGTACTTTTGTCTGAAGATGGTAACAACGCTGTTACTTGAATGGTACAAATTCAGTACTTTTGTCTGAAGATGGTAACAACGCTGTTACTTGAATGGTACAGATTCAGTACTTTTGTCTGAAGATGGTAACAACACTGTTACCGAAACGTCACACACTATTTATTTGGTCTTATTACCTTGTGTTTAAATGTCCATTCTTTATTTTTGAATTGATTTAGTTAAAGTATTTAGAAATGCCACATCATCTCATCTATTAGAGAAATGCACATCTACTTGGTTAACAGACAAACCTCTTCAGCTTCATTATTGATACATCTCTGTCACACTATCTTCTTTTGCCAGAGAACAAGTTACAGTCTGGGACTTCAATTTTTGAATAGCTTTTATTCAAATATGCAATCTTAAAGTTCTTTTTGCCAACCTATACTGAGTTTACCTGTGCTTCTTATAATATTGATTTAACTTGCAAATTTTTTCTAAGTTAAATATCTGCTTTATGTTTGTATGTTCAATTACTTATCTTGGACTAGATAACAAAAGGTAGGAATAAATTTACTGTAAACTTAAACCATTAAATATTTAATATTTTTTAAAGGTACACAAGATATTGTTCTTCGATTTTTGTGAAATATTATATAAAATATGAGAAAGCAAGCAATTTCATATATTTTAAAAATAATAATATTTTTTTGTGATAAGGTTTTTAATTATTATGTAATCTAGAAATTCATTAAACATTAGAGGAAATTTTAAAATGCAGGTTTATTCTTTTATTTTGTGGTTTTATCTAATCAGAATAAAAATTTAAAAAATGCTAGTTGGGAGTTGCACAAGAATAATTTTATTCAAAGTATTAATTACGAATATGAGCAAAATTTCTGTAAATAAATTAAGAATCTTGCACACTTAAAACATAAAGCGATGGGATCTATCTATTATAGTTTAAATAACAAATCGTGGCCACTGATAAAATTGATAAACAACTAAACATATTTCAGCGTCAAATGTGCATGTACATAAAGAGCAACTCGTTTAGGTGGAGAAGTGCATGTTTTTATATGTATTAATCCATTTAACACCAAACTATGTGAACTACATACCTCATTTTCTTTATTATTTCTTATTCCTCTAACCAAATCGGTTAAATTTTTATCAAAAATCCTTTCGAGATTTCCCTTCACCTTCTTCAGAGCCATTTCTTAATAACTATACAAACTAATTTATATAAATATTTACATTTATGACAATTTTATAAAAACAAAAACAAAAAAAATTCTTTACGCAAAGACTATCTCATAGTCACAAGTTGATTGACAAATGATGTCACAAACTTTTTTAAAGAGTCAAATATTATTAATAAATATCATTGAATAATATTTTGCTTCAATTTTTTTATTGTGGCGATTAAATTTTACAATTCATATATTCGTTTTTATTAAATTCAACATTGAAATGCGAACATGGGAAGGCTTTTAAGACAACTTGTCCAAGTAAAAAGAAGTATTTAATTATTTACCCTTAGAAATTATACTGAACATTGATAGAGAATATTTAATTTTAATATAAACTAATAATAAATTGAATTCAGTATAAAATAAATTTTGAATTATATATAATTGGATTTATAATTATTTATAAACTATATTTTACTGGTTGTGTCATAAAAATACAGTTTGCAGTCAAAACTGTATGCGACTAATAAATTGGTCTAATACAAGGTGTGTTTATCGTTGAAATAGAGATATTAAACACTATTCGTCATCATATTGGGCTCCCATATTGTCCCATAAATAAAATAAGATTTTTTAGCCTTAATTTTTATGTAAGAAAGTATTTTAATACATTCATTTTATATTTTATATATTTGGTATACTCATGAGGATATACAACTCCGCCTTTGCCGGTCCCAAGCCTGGATTAAAAAGGTAGAGGAGAAGCAGTAACAAACTTGTTAAATAAACCTGGGATCAGCTGGCCCAGCTGATAGTACCTTGTAAGGGCTCTTGATCCAGGGGTACAGGATGAGCAGCGTCTGCACTCCATGTTAAGAGCGGCTGCACATGGCGTCTGTTCCTCATGTCAGAGGCGGCCATTTAACATTAGAGCTAAGTCGGCCTGCCACTGAGTAGTGCTCCCAGTCTTAATTACAAAAGCAGACGCATTCTACTTCACCCAGCCATGATGGTTGTCAAACACCATCAAATGTCTTAAGCTCTGCAGGCTTGGTACCCTAATATGATTAAGTGGAGATATGAAAGAAGATGAGGATATACCAGCCATCAATTAAGACAATAATCGAAGCATACACAAAAGAAATAACACAATTGGCTGCTGAAGACAACCACTCTACAGTTGTTCGCCATCCAACTCAAATTGAAAAGGTGAAAAATCTGTGAAATAGGTGACGCATAAACAGGATGAAAATTTAAAAAAGAATTGCTGTTTTGAAGTGTCTTAGGCGCTATATATATATATACTTCTATACAATAAGAATAACTTATTTCTAGAACATTATGCGATGAGAAGTAGATTTTATATATCAACCAGCGACATTCAATGTATAGAACATAACTTAGCTTCAAAGCACTCCTCTCACTCAAAATGGACCAGAAGAAGGTAATAGCTATTGTCTGGTGGTCTAAGATTGGTCTAATTATTTTCAGCCTGCTGAATTCAGGCGAAACTATCAAAGCGCAGAGGTAGGGTCAGCAAATTAAATAATATACACCAGAATCTCCAACAAACCTGCCTGATATTGATCAACAGAAAAAAGGAATATCTTTTATCATGACAACGCCAACCACCACACTGACATGGCAAAAACTATATGTTTGGCTTCGAAGCTCTTGATTATCCACCAATATCACCCTCTTGCCTATTGACTAACATTTCTTTAAGCCCCACAACCGCTTCCTTTGCGAGAAATGCTTTAAAAAACCAAGGTGATGATAAAAAAAACTGCCTTCAAAGATTCCATCGCCTCCAGAACGCCAGAATTTTATGTAACCTGAATGAGCAACCTTGTTTATTTAAAATAAAATTACGAGTTTGAAAGTGTCTGATAAAAGTAAGCATTATTTATGGAACAGAATAAAACTACTTTCATTAAATTCCCAGAATGATTTAATTTTTTTTATCTGACTATGGACCAAAAAAAAAAAAAAAGAGCACTTGTAAGCATTAAAGCCTTGAAAGCCACAAGTATTATTTTCTAGAAATATTTTTACATTTTTATAATTTATTTTTGTTTACTCTGAGCGTGTTATCGACGATTTTCTGATGCCTAATATTTCTGAACAAGAAATATGCATTCATTCCGGTTACAGAAAATGCTTCAAAAGGTATTCAGTGAGACATTACCAAAGAAACCCCCAGTTTATGAATAGCATAGCCGCTTTAAAAGTGTACAAAAATTTGAATCTAAGATGATCCAAGAGTTGGAAGATTTTAAGACAGCTAGATAAATAGTTATCTATATACCAAAATTTTCCTCATTTTTGACTTCGTGTGTGTGTCACACTTATATTTATTTTTTAATATATTCAATTTTTCAATCGTAGATTTTTTGCCTTCAAATTTTATTTATTTATTTTTACCAGATACTTTGTTTTTAATTTTTTTTTTTACAAGCAAAAAGTTGCCAAAAGTAAATTAATATTTTAATTTAACTATCTTATTTCAGTATTCTGATTCCAATATCATTAATAGCAATCTATATACTCTATTTTTATTCTCCAAATATTAGTGTTATATTTATTTTCAATTTATTCAATTTTCCAATCGTAGATTTTTTGCTTCAAATTTTACCTCAAATATTAATAATCACCAAATTGCTTTGTTTTAAAACAAGTGCGTTTGTATTATTGAATTTTATTAATTTCTAATGGTACATATTTCGTATTTCTAAATCAAATGTTAATTACTTTTTTATTATAATAAGAATTTATTCTCTGTGGAAATTTTCCTTGGAGATCTACTCTGGATGCCCAGAATTTATCCGTGGTCCTATCTGACCGAATGTATAAACTTTGCTTAGAAAGTATTTTCATTTTACCTTACTTGAAATTTTGCTTCAAAGAAATCATAATATACCCATTGCAATATTTAAGCCACCATCTATACTCTTAATGTTTCTTCAGAGGCACTGAGGCGTTGCCCGGGTCACTCGGCTTGTAATGAAATAATTCTGTAAGAGCGTTTAGTTTGTATTTATTCCCATAGATGGATCTTTTTCATATAAACAGCTCATCTGAACGGTCAGGGTATGTCTTTTTAATCGTATAATTTTAAATGACAAACTATAAATTTGAACGTAAAATAAATAGACAAACTTATTCTTATGATACATTAGCGTGCCATCTGTTATGAAAATTCTAAACTATTATAGACGCGTATGATTCTTTTAAAATTTAAGCAATTTCTACTGCCCTTTCTGTAATGGAAAAATATATTTGTATATAATTATGATGTCCTCAAAACTTATGCCCATAGTTAATCTAAAATACCCGTTCCAAGAGTCTAGCATCAGTATCACTATAAAAGGAAGATCGAAACATGCAATATAACAGCGGTATGGTAGATTAAACTGGGGAAACCGCTGGGAGGGTTTACCACTGATGATCCAGGCTCTCCCATTAATTTTTCCATTGCAGTAAGGGCAGTAGAAATTGTTTAAATTTTAAAAGAATCATACGCGTCTATAATAGTTTCAAACTTACATAAACCTATTTACATAAACCAGAAGGATTGCTAGTTTATTAATAAGATAATACGAGTTATACAGATCAGATAACAATTATTTACAATAATAATTTTCGACAAGGTATCCATGAAACAGCAGTGGGGCTAATTCAATTCACGGGCAGATTAATTTTTTTGAATCAGTGCTAATTTATTATCTATTTATTCTTTGCGAATTTGATTCCGTCTACTCATTTAGGATGTTCCTATGTCACAAACAGGTTTGCGGACCTTATGCGCATATGTCAACATTTAAAAGAGGAAGTGTAGTTGGACTGAAAAAAGTTAGCTGAACAAATCGGAGGATTGCTCGATATTTGGGAAGGAGCGATGTCACTATTTGACAGCAGGAATGGTTGAAGTCTGGCTGAACATAGAGTCAAGAAGGCGGTGGTTGACTAGAGTCACGACTGAACGGGAGCAGCGGCTCTCACCGCCACATCATTGATGTGAACCTGTGTATCGGCGAGGTTTGGAGAATTGTGGATGGACGCTGGAAGTCTAATAATAACCTGGGCACACCAACAAACACATTAGCAGTAGTGCATTCAACCTGGGATATACTGACTGGAGTAGAATTGTCTTCATTGATGCTTACCGCTTTGAATAGAACCTGGATGACCAGCGAAAACGTGTCAGGAGATGTCAGGACCACGGTGGGAGTTAAACATGATTGTCACCTGTCACACAGCTCCGGGAGTTATGGTGTAGGCTGCCATTTCCCTTGATAGACATTTGGTTGAGATTCGCAGCATCCTTACAGCCAGACGTTGACGATATTCTAAGCTCAAATGTTTTGTCGCCCTTCATATCTCGACAACTTGAGCATCAATCAATAAGGGGTTGGCCAAACTCTGTTCTTCGGCTTGCCACTGATTGATAGAGCTAACGGTTGTCTTCCTGAGAGAAACCACGCCGAAAATTTCGCTCTAAATCGGCCAGATCCCTGAGCTGGTTGAAGGACCCCACCCATCAAACCCCAAACGTTCTCAATTTGGGAGAGATTCGGCGACTTTGGTGGCCAAGGTTGTGTTGGGTGGGCATGAAGGCAAGAAGTATAAGCCAATGCCGTTTGTGGTCGGGTCCTTATGAAATACATTTTGTTGAAATACATTGGCTTCGACTTCTTGCCTTCGTGTTTGCCCAACACAACCTTGGCCAGCAGGATCACCTAATCTCTCCCCAATTGAGAACGTTTGGGGTTTGATGGGCAGGGTCCTTCGGGGATCTGGTCGATCTAGCGCGACATTTTCGGCGTGGTTTCTCGCTGGAAGATATCCATCAACTCTACCAATCAGTGGCAAGCCGAATAACAGAGTTTGGCCAATCCCTCATTGACCGATTCACTACATGTAGCTCCATCTCCTGAATTAAACGCGATTCCTTCAAGAATCTCATCTTTTTTTATATACACGTACATCACGCCTACTGAATTTAGTATTAGTTGGACAACTGGATATTTCTCTTTTGTTTTAGAGTTTAGATAAAGTGATCACATAGAATTTTATTATTTAAATCGAGAAATATCTCTTATATTTATATGTAAAGATTAGCTATCTATTATATTTTTATTGGGTTGATGCCTTGCGCGTGTTTTTGGAGTTTAAAGCCAAATCCTTTCGCTATTGTGTCTTCATTAGTTCTACCCTGTAGTTGCTGGAAGGTGATTAGGACTGAGAGGTTGTTAAGGCTGATTTAGTTTGAAGGAGCAGGTAACAAAAATGGTAGATGTGCAAAAAAGAGGCCATTACTTCACCATTAGCATCATAATGATCGTACCTGGGCGCACTGAAGTGTCCTCCATGGACACAAGGTAGATATTATTCAACTACTTATATACATTATGTACGATTCCACCACTTTCTGAAGAATTTTCATACAAAAATGAACTTATTCTTTTTAAAATGAGAAGCGCAATCAATTTTCTCAAGTAAATAAAAATATTAGACAAGAATTTCTGGTAAAAATTGTCACCAAGTTTTGTTTATTCGAGATAGTATAATTAGTATTTTATATTTATAAATTGTATAATTTTACAAAAATGGACCCCTCTCTGCCGTTAAAACACATCAAGATAATGTATTTTATTCCACCATGAGAGAAATTACAGAAGATCTATAAAAAATTTCCACAAATATCTCCACCAAACTCTGCAGCGCTGGCAGAGACGCCATTGTACATAGTGTATATAATGCATATTATATTTTTTAAATAGTGCAGACTGTGTACTTTGCATGTATTGACAAGATGTCAATAAAATTATTTTAATTGTCAATTGTCTATAAAATAATTGATCACGTATTCTGTAAACAAGTTTCGTTTATGTGCAAATCAATAAGCTTGGGGGATAAGTATCTTTCATATACATTTATTATATGAAATAAATGTATATGAAAGATACTTATCCCCCAAGCTTATTGATTTGCACATAATATTAGGGGATTACCTATTAATTAAAAGTTTCGTTTATATTTTACTAGACGGGTGACCCGGGCTTCGCCCCGGGATTGACCCGTGTGCATATCTACCCGAGTGATATATATTTAGATAAGATTTTTTTATATAATTGTTTGTTATTAGCATTATCTATTTGTTTGCATCAGCATAATTTAATCTAATCTTTGATAGAGGGCGCTGTTCGTGAGCTAAGTAGAATAATTTGAATATATAGTTTTAATAATTGATTTATATATTTTTTAAAATAGCCTATCGTCTTCCCCGTATTTTTTTACCTATGTATGAAAATTTTGGTTTGAATTAGTGAACTACTGCGAATTTGTATACCGGACATACAAACAAACAAACATACAAACATTGATTTTTATACACTGCGTGACATTGAAAATGGAACACCAAGAAATAGTGGCCAGAAAGTGATGAAACTCGGCAGACAGAGAGAAACAGGGACGAACAATAAGTGATCTTCATTTCAAAATGATAGTCATAATACAGAGCGAGAACGGCGTCGGCTTAGTAGCAAGTAGGACCACCGCGGACGGCGATGCACGCAGCAACACGTCTAGGTAGAGAGTCAATCAGAGTACAGATGGCGTCCTGAGGGATGGCTCTCCAATCCCTCTCAACCATTTGCCACAGTTCGTCTTCTGAACGCGGCTGTGGCAAGGCATGCAAACGGCGTCCAATGATGTCCCAGACGTGCTCGATTGGTGAGAGATCAGGAGAGTACGGTGGCCAGGGAAGCATCTGTGCATCTTGCAGAGCTTGTTGGCTAATGCGAGCAGTGTGCGGTCGGGCGTTATCCTGCTGATAAAGGGCATTGGTACCCCCTGAAGGTAGGGGAGTGTCACCGGTCGCAGCACATCATCAACGTATCGTTGGGCCGTCATAGTGCCCTGAATACGAAGTAAAGGTGACCTGGAATCATACGCGATTGCGCCCCAAACCATGATTCCACGTTGTCGCACGGTGGGGCGTTCCACAATTGCTGCCGGATTGGACCTTTCTCCACGTCGACGCCACACGCGTACACGGCGACTATCACTGGACAAGCAGAAACGCGACTCATCTGAGAACACGACCCTGTGCCATTCCGTCATCCACGTCGATCTAGCCCGGCACCATTCCAAACGTTGGCGCCTATTCGGTGGGGTCAATGGCAGTCTTCTTAGCGGACGGCATGAGTGCAGGCTATTAGCAACCAATCGACGGGAAATGGTTCTGGTCGAGATGGAATGATCTAGGGTGTCTTGCACATGTTGCAGGATGGCGGTACAAGTGGCTTGTGGGGCCGCCACTGCTTGTCGAAGGATACGCCGATCCACACGTGCTGACGTCACTCTGGTTGCACCGACATTCCTATAAATTGCCACATTTCCTTGTTCCAACCATCTTCTCCACAGTCGGTGCACCGTGGACGCACCAAGGTGTGTATCAGCTGCGATTTGACGTATGGACCAACCTGTCCTTTTCAGTCCGATCACCATGCCCCTCGTAAAAGCGTCTGTCTGCTTGAACTGCCTCCGTTTACGATGACCTGGCATTCTCTGTTATTACACGTGTCTTTTGACACAAGAACAAAATTTCTACAATGATTTTCCTTGAAGAAATAACGACACGAATACTGTCCTTTCTGCAAGTTCCTTCCCTTATATCTTACTCCATGTGCGCACGAGAGCTGCGCATTTTACATCATTTGCATAACTCGGTTAGGCGCGTCTACCCTGAAATTTGCATAATTTTCTGGCCACTATTTCTTGGTGTTCCATTTTCAATGTCACGCAGTGTATATATAGATTTAGAGTCGGCAATGGTGAGCAGTCGTGGTCACCAAAGTGTATCAGCACACAGGGCCAAGCAGAGAGGACATAGAACAGCAGGTGTCAAAGCTGACAAAGTGCGACTCGAGCTGGATGTGTCTTCTCGCTGGACACCGGAACTACAGAACTACTCTGTATCTGTGTGTGTGTTCAGGATTGGATCCTTCTGTGAATAGATTTTTTTTTGCTTATCCCTAGTACACGTGGTGCAGGCCATGATAATCATAGTGGGTAGAAGTAGGCGTCTGATTTTACTTAAGTGAACAGATTCTTCTCCAAGACAGTCAGTCTCCAGGGATCCCAACAGCTAGTAGCAAATTTAAGATACATTGCTGGCAACATAAGAGACAGCGGCCCAAACACAACTAACAAAATTTATTAGAAACATCTCGACAACTGAACCTCTCAAGAGCGACCCGTCTGATGGGTCAAAATGAGTTGTTGTGACACCGAGAACATCTCCGGGATACACCAGGATAGGGTAGGCCACTGTGGCTGTAATGCTCCCGAAATGTGCTCAATAAATTTCCGATATTCTGGCCACGTGGGGAAACCTGGGTTTAGAGAATTCAATAAACTTCCGATATTCTGACCACGTGGGGAAACCTGGGTTTAGAGAATTCAATAAACTTCCGATATTCTGGCCACGTGGGGAAACCTGGGTTTAGAGAAGTCACTAACTAAATAATTAATTGCATCAGCGCGCCAACTGTTATAAGAAATGTAAACTATTTTTGACGTATAAAATGAAAGGATTTAAAAGCGCGAATGTTTCTTTTTATACATAATACAAACTTCTACTGTCCTTACTGCGATGAAAAAATATATTGGGAGGTCTTGGCTCATCAGTGGTGAACTCTCCCAGCGGTTTCGCCAATTTAATCCACCAATTTTCATCCCAGTAAGGGCAGTAGAAGTTTGTATTATGTATAAAAGAAACATTCGTGCTTTTAAATCCTTTTATTTTATATGTATAGATGGCGCGTTATTGCTTTGTGTTATTTTTGACGTGTTTGATTCTTTTTGAAATAAAATAATTTTCTACTGCCTTTACTGCAATGATTAAACTGGAGATAAAATCGCTGGGAGGGTTCACCACTTATGAGCCAGGTCCTCCCATTATTATATTGCCACGTGGAAAATTAGGAAAGACAAACTTCTGGATAACACAGAAATTTATTTCAGGCAAGAACAAACTATGAATGCTAAACAAAAGATAAGTAACGAGGAAGTTTACAGAGTAGTGAAACTTTACACAAATAAATTTACTGGCAATGCGTTTCTTTTAAATATAATCAAATATTATCTTTACAGACCTTACTGCAATGATATAAGTTATTGAATGAGAGAGGGCTTGGCTCATCAGTAGTGAACCCTCTCAGCGGTTTCGCCAAATTAATCTCTAGACCGCTCCACTATTGTAATGGATTGTAATATACCCTGTATTTTCTATGGAAGGCAGCTTAGAGGTGTTTAGTGAACTATAGACATAAGCTTATAGGTCTGTAGAGGTACATACATATAATTTCAAGGTATTACAGTGAAATATAAACATAGAAAATGATACTCTGTTAATGAAATAATAAATACTTTGCTACAATTTCATTGCAGTAAGGACAGTAGAGAATTGTTTTATTTCAAAAAGAATCATACACGTCAAAAATTGTTTAAATTTCTTATAACTACTCAAGATTGGAACACTGACTGAATATAAGGCCCGGAATATCCAGGGGCAGTTCAGCCACGTTTAGTTAGGACGTCTATATTCAGATAAATACATTCATAGACAAAACTTAAGGAAGTTTTACCTTTTCGCATGTATATCGGGATTGAGACAATAACTCTGTAAGATATTACAGTGACCTTTATTGAAGACACACGAGATAACCAAGTGTGTATACACTCATGGACAAAACTTAAGGAAGTTTTACCTTTTCGCATGTATATCGGGATTGAGACAATAACTCTGTAAGATATTACAGTGACCTTTATTGAAGACACACGAGATAACCAAGTGTGTATACACTCATGGACAAAACTTAAGGAAGTTTTACCTTTTCGCATGTATATCGGGATTGAGACAATAACTCTGTAAGATATTACAGTGACCTTTATTGAAGACACACGAGATAACCAAGTGTGTATACACTCATGGACAAAACTTAAGGAAGTTTTACCTTTTCGCATGTATATCGGGATTGAGACAATAACTCTGTAAGATATTACAGTGACCTTTATTGAAGACACACGAGATAACCAAGTGTGTATACACTCATGGACAAAACTTAATGAGGTTGTACCTTTTCGCATGTATATCGGGATTGAGACAATAACTCTGTAAGATATTACAGTGACCTTTATTGAAGACACACGAGATAACCAAGTGTGTATACACTCATGGACAAAACTTAATGAGGTTGTACCTTTTCGCATGTATATCGGGATTGAGACAATAACTCTGTAAGATATTACAGTGACCTTTATTGAAGACACACGAGATAACCAAGTGTGTATACACTCATGGACAAAACTTAATGAGGTTGTACCTTTTCGCATGTATATCGGGATTGAGACAATAACTCTGTAAGATATTACAGTGACCTTTATTGAAGACACACGAGATAACCAAGTGTGTATACACTCATGGACAAAACTTAATGAGGTTGTACCTTTTCGCATGTATATCGGGATTGAGACAATAACTCTGTAAGATATTACAGTGACCTTTATTGAAGACACACGAGATAACCAAGTGTGTATACACTCATGGACAAAACTTAAGGAAGTTGTACCTTTTCGCATGTATATCGGGATTGAGACAATAACTCTGTAAGATATTACAGTGACCTTTATTGAAGACACACGAGATAACCAAGTGTGTATACACTCATGGACAAAACTTAAGGAAGTTGTACCTTTTCGCATGTATATCGGGATTGAGACAATAACTCTGTAAGATATTACATTGACCTTTATTGAAGACACACGAGATAACCAAGTGTGTATACACTCATGGACAAAACTTAATGAAGTTGTACCTTTTAGCATGTATATCGGGATTGAGACAATAACTCTGTAAGATATTACAGTGACCTTTATTGAAGACACACGAGATAACCAAGTGTGTATACACTCATGGAGAAAACTTAATGAAGTTGTACCTTTTAGCATGTATATCGGGATTCAGACAATAACTCTGAAAGATATTAGTGATCTTTATTGAAGACACATGATAACCCAATGTGAACAAAATTGCTTCTGTCTCAAAAAAAAAAAAAAAAAGCAGACGACCGGCAACAGTAAAGATATTATACTTCCTTTAGCTTTGCCCATGAGTGTAATTACAGTTAATAACATTGCTAAAAAAAATAGAAAACAATCAAAATTATTTAATATCCCTAACAGTACTGCCCTTGTGGTAAAAAGCAAAACTACATAAAATTACACATTTCAAGTTATTGCCATTACTATGTGAGAGATTATTGAGTAGCCCTACATGTCAAACTCGACAAGATGTCTCCCCAATAGGTCTGTGGAGAATGATCAAGATTTTCTCAAACCTCATTTAAAGAAATTTGTCAACATGCATTGCATGTGGTGGTGTCTTGTCCTTAGATTTTGTTGCTCCATGGAATGGGGGGGAGTCAGCCACATTTCAGAGTTACCTGTCCACGGTTACCGTAGCGGCTCGGGGCTCACGACACCGTACTACAGGGCTGTTCCTTACTTTAACGTGGTGGTGGTGTCTTGTCCAATCAATTTCTGATTTCGTTGTTCCATGGAAAGGGGGGTGCCATTGCCCCGTTAGTCAGCCACATTTCAGAGTTCCCTGTTCACGGTTACCGTAGCGGCTCGGGGCTCACGACACCGTACTACAGGGCAGTCCCTTACTTATGCTGCTTCTCCTGTCCGCCTCGTAGAGGAAGGGGTTGGACTTCAGGGCAGGATTGTCCTCAGGTTCTAATAAGTGTACAGAATTTGAGATTTCTACGTGCTTTAGAAGTATACTATAAATTGATTACAAGATTTGTGGACAGACAGACGGACATGGAGACAAGTTAAATAAAAGTTTTTTAAAAAGGAAACCTACACGGGGCTGTAGATAACATCTTGTGTCCCCAAACGCATAGAATTTGTATTTTTTTTTAAAGAGAATACATCAAAAATAACGTAAAGATAGAGGCTGGCTGGAGGGAATTCATAGTTCTTCAAATTAAAGATACTTCGGCCAGTAAATCTTTTTTAAAAAAGATTTACTGGCCGAAGTATCTTTAATTAAAATTATCTTCTATGTTTCTGAAGCAAGAAAAGTGTGAGCTTTGAGTGTGAGGGCTTGCAAAAAAAAAAAAAAAAAAAAAAAAGGAACTTACCCTCTATTGTTAATTTGTTTATTTTTTCTGTCGTCTGTTTTACACAAGTTGAATCTGGTTAGAACGATGTATGTAAATTAGATGATTGTTGCCTTAAATACGAGGTAATTAACTCTCTCTATATCTAAAAATGTTTAAAGTTTAATAAATTAATTTTATAAATCTGAGAGTTGTCTTCAAAAACGATCCAACACTTTCCAAGGGTCTAAATATTTTACAGTGAATTTGTATCAAATTTTGTTACAAAATCGGCATGTCTTCCTCTGAAAAAATTTTCGATTTGTTCAAATTAACATTAGAGAGAGAGAGAGGCGATGGACATTTGAAACAAACCGCAACATTTAAATGGTTTTCATTAGCACAGGATTTCGACAAAAGTCGTAAACTCTTTTATTTACTTGGTTAAAGAAAGCTTTCTGGCAAGTCCTTCTTCAACTAAAACTTATCTTTAGCTAGCCGAAGAAATCCATGTATAAGAAATTTCTCTTCCTCCAATTTACCCAAAAGTATTAAGTTTTCCTGTTTATAAATTTCATATTACCATTAAATGAGAGAGATTAGCTTTAAAAAATAACAATAACATTGCTTTTATATTACTGGTACTATTACTACATGCATTCTACATTCCTGCGTGTACCTTACATTTCTGCTTTGGAGAATCTGTATAAGACTAAAAGGTCTTAATAAAGATTTTTGTTGTTGTTGAAGATAGCTGAAGAAGGGCTTGCCCGAAAGCTTTCCTTTTTTTTTTATCCCTAGTACACGTGGTACAGGCCATAATAACCATGGTGGGTAGTTGGCGACTGCTTTTACTGTAAGTGCACCACATGTCTACACATGTGAAAAGCAGTTCGACTTTGCACTTACAAATGTGCCAGAGCCTCTTTTGGTTACTTGCACTCGTTGGTGGGATTGGACTTTTTCAAGAATCGGAGGCCATTGGATAATTTTTTAAATAATAAAAAGTGCCCAATGCGGGATTCTATCCTGGGTCATAGCGGTCGAAAACCAACGGTTTAGATCACTCGTTCACAGACCCCCAAAGCTTCCTTTAATCAAGTAAACAAAAAAGAATTGCGACATTTCATTGTTTTTGTAATTTAACTGGTTGCGCTCAAAAATGTTTCTAGATTAAAATGGCGGAATCGCTGGTGTCCTAATGTGTCAGGTTATCCCAATATAGAGAACACACATTTCTTATAGTTCTTCATGACGCTAGAAGATGTTTTAGCTATCTACAATGAGTTGGAGCTACATAAAGAATGTTAATAAAGATGTGCAAAGAATATTATGCTTTCTATGGCCCTGTCCCTAGACGGGAAATCCCTAGAGAAACACACAGACACGGGAGTTCCGTGTTAAAAACAAAGAGCAATCAACTTCACCAAGGATGCTAGTGGCAACGAGTGTAGCGAACAAAAACAAGGTCGGCGAGCAAGAAAGAAAAAAAAAACGCCATCATTAAGATCATCGCACAATTTGGGATGGCGGTGGGGGGTTAAAATATTGGTGCAGCCGATGAAAAATCCGGCCGGTTACTATGCCAACCGGCTTGGGGCGTCATTGGCCAATCACAGACCTCCTCTAGGCGCACGCGTACACGCTCTGTTGGAAGGCGATCATATCAGCCGCTGGAACAGGTCAGTAATGTCTTTTGGTTTTTATATCACTGGTTGTGAATATAGAATATTTCTTTTTTTGATATATTGTCGTTCTTTTGTTGTATTTGGGATTGTAGGCATTCACCTCTGCAAGTGTTGTTTTAAATTTTGCAATAGAGAAATCAAACAAATGAATTTTCCACTTTTGGCAGGTCAATACTTCGACTTCAAATCAGACTGTGCCATTCTTGTAGATATTTATTCAAACTTCTGTCAGTATATTTTGTGTGGTTTTGACATTTGACCGTCACTCAGGTTGTCCTGGAATGACAGAGCAAGCACAAGAGATTACAAATTAACAATATATTTAAACGGATCAATACATTACAAATTACAATCAAGTTTTTTTCAGATGAATTTGTATGCGTGTGTTTCATACTGTCTAAACTATGAGAAAATTTCTTAATATATTGTTGCACCAGGCTGCGGTTTGGATTCTTCAGTCTTGATTCTCTCCTCAGACGCGTCTTACATCTTTCCAGAACGTGTCTCAACCATCCTACAAGGTTAAACCAGGCAATAATAAGACAACTATATTTTTAGGTAACACCTAGAATATCTCTTTATTTATCATATCAAAGTTTGAAGCAGGTTGGGTATTCAGTGTATCGAAATACAAATGTTTTATAGTACATAATATTTTATAGTAATAATCTGTTTTATAAAAATAAATAAATATATAATTTATATTTTAAATATATTAAAAACAAATATTATAAATAATTTTAAAAATACGCGCATTAATCATGATGCAACAATAATCCCATTAAAATATTCTCTTGAAAGATTGGAATTTTAAACCAATAAAGAAAATCTTATTGCAATTATCCTGATTGTGCTATACTGAATGATTCAGGAAATTTTCGATGGACATGACTCCACTCGGAATCACCATTTAGAACCTGAGACGTGAATCCTTGAAGGATTCACACACACACAAAAACCTTTATTAAGACACACAGGTCTTACAGAGGCTTCTCCTTGGGGTTACAAGACGGAGAAACCCATGAAAGTGGGAAATATACAAAGGGGTAAAAATGGAGAAAGATTATATACACATGGTAAATATATACAGATTATTATTTGAATAATCCTATGGAAAATAAGAATATGGATTTGGAATTTTTTTTTTTTTTTTTGGAAATATGGGTGGGAGAAGTGGAGAGCGAAAAGAGGAAAGAAAACAGGTATTTACATATGGAACATACATCCCTTGAAGGATTCTTGTACTTAACAATTCTATCAATCATCCGAATTGGATTGAACAGAAACAGTAATCAGAAATACACTGTTCCAGTAGGGAACAGTAGTTATAGAAGTCATTGATAATATATTTATTAAATTCAATAAAATAAGTTCTCGTATCAATATTGAGTAAAATATATTAAGCCTCCAGGGAAAAGTATCTTTTCAAAACATTTCCGTGGAGGGACGTCCATGCCCGTGAGAATAAAAATGCTTTGAAACACTTTTCCCTGGACGCTTGATATATTTTACTCAATTTACTCAATCAATTTTTTTCTCCCCATTGAATATAACAAAATATTTTTAAAGCTTAATTCTGTTGACGTTATGTGGCGCTGAGTTTGTTGTTGACACACATTAAATATGTTATAACACCTTGATAAAGGTTGGCGTTCAGCCAACTAAAATATTGGTGAAATGAATGATATTTTGATCCAATACACTCAATATTTATAAAATGAAAGGATTTAAAAGCACGAATGTTTCTTTTATACATAATACAAACTTCTACTGTTTTTACTGCGATGAAAAATAAATTGGGAGGGCTTGGCTCATCAGTGGTGAACCCTCCCAGCGGTTTCGCCAATTTAATCCACCAGACCGCTTTTTAGAGCTCTAATACTGTATTGGACGATTCTGCTTATACGCAGCACAGAAGGATGGAATCTCAGAAATGGTTTTCAAGAAGACTATGGACATAAGCTTATAGGACAGTAGAATTTACATTCAAATATTTGCATCGAGCGATGCTCTTCCGCAAACAATAAAGACAATAAAGCAACGACACAATAAAATAGGTAAGTAGGGACATCACAGTCGCGGAGGCTGTCATTTAATACAGTATCAGCAAAACACCTCAGCACATAGGCAGCTTCAGGCAACATCAGCCATCCTGGGCTGGAACCTTACTGATCGATTTAAGTCCTCCGTGGTCCCCACAGTCGAATCGACGGTCTCCCACCGAAACAGCCATTCTCGGCGATCGTCTCAATCATCTATGGACCTACCTATGAAGGAATGGTATATTTTGGCGAATACTATTGTTGTATATCGCAAAGATAGAGGCTGCCTGGCCGGCATTCATAGTTCTTAGAATTGAAGATAAAAAGATTTACTGGCCGAAGTATCTTCAATTTTAAGAATTGCTATATATATATATTAAAAATAAAAAAGGCATATCCTGACCAGGAGCACATGTGCTTTACAGAAGGCAGAGCGCCATCTGGTGGAACAGAAATCAACTAAACATTCATTTAGCCTGTTCCCTGATATTTGGCCAACCCAACAACAACAACAACAAAAGCCTTTATTTAGGGTCACTGACCCTATACAGGATTCACCAGAGGTATGCATAAGAACAAAGCAGTGAGATAAAGGAAACACGATATATACAGAAGAAAAAGAAAAAAAAGAAAAAAAAAACAAGAAAGAGAAAGAGGGAAGCAAGAAAAACAACGCAAAAAGAGTAGCAGTAAGAGAGTGAGGAGTGAGTGTCACTTGGCCTTCTTCTGAGATATGGACTTGTGGAAACCATAAAACGCCGTAGCAATATACTTATTCTGGGTCATATTGTCAATTAATGATGGAAGTGAAGCACAGAGTTGCCCAGTTTTGAGCATAGGGGTTCTTCTTTCTTCTTTCAGAGCAGATATTTGGCCAACCCAATTTCTTGATAAATCAAGAAAAGCCATCCACGAACGTGTTTCGCGCTGTTGGCGCTCGTCAGTGTGGAACAGGTTGTACACTGCGAACAAAAATATTTTTGGTCCCAGTGGCTTCTTGAGAAACCAAGAAATGGGTATTTAAGGCCAAACTTGCGTAAATACGCTTAACACATGAAAAAAACAATAGAAAAAAATAAAAAATAAAACGGTCAGGTGTTGATTTTTTATTTTATTTTTATTTTTCTATTGTTTTTTTATGTGTTAAGCGTATTTACGTAACTTTGGCCTTAAATACCCATTTCTTGGTTTCTCAAGAAGCCTCTGGGACCAAAAATATTTTTGTTCGCAGTGTACAACCTACTCCACACTGACGAGCGCCAACAGCGCGAAACGCGTGGATGGCTTTTCTTGATTTATCAAGAAATTGGGTTGGCCAAATATCAGGGAACAGGCTAAATGAATGTTTAATTGATTTCTGTTATACTAGATGGCGCTCTGCCATTTATAAAGCACATGTGCTCCTGGTCACGATATTCCTTCTTTATTTTTAATATTGTTGTGTATATATATTTTAAGTTTAATTAATTAATTGTTCCCACAGAGTATATATGTAAGATCATAAGTAAATAGGTGCTAACTGTAAAAAGTTTCTCTTTGTTTACTATGTTATATTTTGTTCTCTCTCTTGGAAATCAATAATTCGATAAAATAATTCCTTGAATCAATATTAAAAAAAAAAAAATAAATAAAGATAAAAGAAACTTTTTCCTGGAGGCTTAATGTTTTTATTTTAATAAATCAATAATGTTTGATTAATCTTCTTGGAATCAGTATCTTTAAAAAGTCAAAGAAAAGTCAACAAATAATTTGGTAATTAAATGGCTAAATTACAATGGGAGATATCGCCGGATTAAATTGGTAAGAAGAGACCAATTCACTTCAATTCTCAGAAATTATATCGCTGAGCAAAACACCTTGAAATATTCATTTTTCTAAACTCTGAGGGGTCAATTACGGCTCCAAGAAGTTGTATTTGGCTGGCGGAGGGATGGAGCAAGGTAGAGATGGATCTACACTAAAAGGATATGACAGACTGCCTGGCTCACAGAATGTCAAAATCCCAAAAGAGGAATCGTGGAGGCCCGTTTGACCGGAAGAGGGGAGATGATAAAGTAGCTTTCGATCCATTCTTCAAAAGATAAACAGAACTGACACAAACTTCCTTGAAGAAACGTCACCATTACACGGTTTGTTTTCGGCAGAAGACCATTTATTCTATGTGGGAATAAGAAATAAGAAAAATTGGCAAAGTTTTGTTGTTCCATCTCGTGGTGACTAAGCAAGCTCATATATTCTATTCCGTTTGGAATTTTTGTAGCCAAACTCCCTTAATTCTTTAACCCTCTATTCCCCGGATTTATCTCTAAGTGATCCCAAATAAAATATAATCGTGAAGGAGAAAAGAAGATTTGTTATAAAAGAATAAATGTACAAAGAAAATCGCTAAAGGTTCTAAAAAGCCTCGAGAGAAAAATATTTCTTCTGGTTTAATTGGCTGTACAAAATTATAAATAAAGACGCAGAGGTACTAGGGACAAAGTTCCAAGACTTCGATGGAATCCTTGGCAGAAGCACGTCATATCCATGTCAGTAACTACAATAATTGCAAGCTGTGGGTTACAGCTCCCATAGGGAAAGAGCTATGTAGCGAAGTGTTTTTTAAATTTTATTATCAGAGTATTATTTTTTTATGTTTTTATTTTGCTACTCTATAATCTTCCCACATTGCTTATCTTTTGTTTACCATTCATAGTTTGTTCTTGCCTGAAATAAATTGCTGTCTCTCTCTCTCTCTCTCAATTATAAATAAAAACATTTTCAAAATATGTTCCTAACGAAAAAGGAATACAGGCTAGCGAAATATTCAAATTTTGTAATTAATAAATGTTTTATTTTATCTTTTGAATCCAAAATATGTACTTTAATTAATTAACAATTATAAATGTAATACACATTGATGTAGAAGAGACAACCATATATTGAAGATATCATTAAGAAAAATAATTCAATATCTGAGTAAAATCATCAGGTATCTATGAATAAATATCTTTTCAAAAAACCTTTTAATCTCTAATTTTCGGGTACAAACGTCCTTCTACAGAAGAAAACATGACATACGGTAACATGATACCATGTTTTCTCCTGTGGAGGGCCGTTCGGGCCTGAAATCTAGAGATTAAAAGTTTTTTTTGAAAAGAAACTTCTCCCTGGATACCTGGTGTTTTCACTCAGATATTGATAGAAGGGATTATTCTATTGAATTCAATATTTATTGTACAGATACAGTTATGTGAAATAAACTATGAGAGAAAACTGACAAAAACTATAACAAAACTTAGGACAAGACACTATAAAGGAATGACAATACATCCAGATGGCACAAAAATCTATAGGACATACAACAACTGTCCTGGTGTGGAACTAACACCTACCTACATATTCTCATGTCCAGTAATGGCCGCAGCCTTGCAGAAAATTGACATGGACCCAGAGCAGCAGCTTTACACCCAAGATAGTGGACATTGCGACTGCTGTGATAGAGATGTATGGAGACATCTGAGGCGCTTCATTGGACACAACAACAACAACAGAAATTTGACATGGACCCAGAGCAGCAGCTTTACCCACCCAAGATGAGGACATTGCGACTGCTGTGATAGAGAAGCATGGAGACATCTGAGGCTCTTCATTGGACACGACAACAACAACAGATACAGTTATGTAGTGTGTCAGCCCAACTAATTGACAACACCCGGTATATCCACATCGACAATATAAAATACTTCAAAAAATCATGTTAAAATAAAAAACATCCACAAAGAAATGTGTGAAAAAATAATAGAATATCAGGGAACAGGCTAAATCAATGTTTAGTTGATTTCTGTTCCACCGCTCTGCCTTCAGTAAAGCACATGTGCTTCAGGTCAGGATATGCCATTTTTTTATTTTTAAAGAAATGTGTGGAAGATCCTTTCGACCACCATCACACGACAATAAGAGTTTTACAAGAAGGAATAAAAACATGGCGACAAGATAATTCTTAATAAAGCATCTCGTCGCCGTTAGATCTTTTATTCTTTAGAAATCTTCTTCTTTCTTATCTCCACACTGGGTGAAGTAGAATGCCTTTGTCATTAAGACTGGGAGCACTACTCAGTGGCAGGCCGACTTAGCTCCAAAATAAATGGCCGCTTCTGACATGAGGAACAGACGCCATGTACAGCCGCTCCTAACATGGAGTACAAACACTGCTCATCCTGTATCCCTGGAGCCCTAACAGGGTACTATCAGCCAGGCCAGCTGAGCCCAGGTTTTTTAGTGAGCTTGTTACTGCTCCCCCTCCTCCTTTTTCATCCGGGCTTGGGACCGGCAAGGACGGAGTTATTTAGAAATTCTATCCGGCGATCCCTCCTCTTGTTAAAAGGATTTTTATCTGCTGAGACACGGGTCACAACCTGTGGTGATAGAAGAAAGTGGGCGATGTTTGTTGATGTTGCCAACAACCAGTGGCAACAAGATAGTGACAAATATTGATAGATGAGGGTCAAGTGTTTTTTATACCTTCGACAGCGTGGCGACATTTGTGTGGCGAGGACTCTACATTTTGTATGGAAGACGAAACACAAGTCAGGGAGAAGAGATTCTTTTATAAGAGGACGATGGTACAAGCTTTCGGGCAAGATGTCCTTGTACGGGTACAGTTTGAACAGACTAACTAGCTTGTACAACAAACCCATGTATATATTCCATACGAATATATCGGTGGATGAGTGGGTAACACGCTCGATTCCGACAGTCATGAACCGGGATTGAATCCCGCGTTAAAATTTGTTTAATAACCTTCACATATTATTCACTGTTTCAATTATCATGAACTAGGTTGCTCTTGTTGAGCGGTACCTATTAATGTGAATTTGAACCAGGAATATAATAAAAGGATGCGGGAAAGAGGCACCTCTCCCTTTAAATATTCATTAGAACAATGCGCATTATGTTTATTACGCCACATAAAAATTGAAGATGGTGATGAAGAAGAAGCCAAAACACCAGTTTTGGAAAATTCAGACAACAACCAACAACCTGTATTCCATGGTCTCAGGCTATGGCCCTCATCAGTACAGGGACGGCTTCTATTTCATAACATTCTACGAGAGAAGCTATGAAATAGGTCGAATTTACAAACAGGTGTTTAATCTGGTGAAGTGACATGGCAGATTCTCAGGCAAGATTACAACTAAGATGACAGACACAATGCATTGTTTTAATATTTATTTGAAGGGAGAGGTGCCTAAATTGGAGTATAAATATGTTAAAAAGCATTTTTTTTTAAGAATACAACTTTTTTGTAAGAATTAGATTATTAGTTAAAGTTGGCGGGAGGATGGTATTTATGTATCAAAAGAGGCACCGCTCCCTTTAAAAATGCATTCAAACAATTAATTTTGATTCGTCAACCCGATGGATGGATGGAGAGTGTACCACAACACTAATATTTACTGTGTGGAGGAAGCCAAGTTCATTTCTATAGAATAAAACATGATTGCAATTGATAGGCTAATCCCCTAATAGAATGTTCAAATCAATAAGCTTGAGGGATAAGTATCTTTTAGATAAGATACTTATCCCTCAAGCTTATTGATTTGAACAACAAAACATGATTGCATTGTTGCAGGATAGACGTCAAGGTACGATGGTCATTGTTAAAATTAAATCAATTTTCTGCGTTACTTTACATTTTTACAATGGATTTCTGCAATTCTTGATCAAGATATGAAAGGTATTGGGAAGGTCTGGCTCATCAGTGGTCAACCCTTCCAGCAGCTTTGCTAATTTATTCTACAAAACTGCCCAAAACTTTGACATTTGATTGAAGTGCTTATATAGAATAGACTCCCGTCGAAGGACAGATAAGTCCAAAATCTTTAGAAATAAAAAGTTGAACAAGAAACTTATCCCTGGATACATTATTGATTGAAATTAGGCGAAAAACATGGTGAAGGAAGACGAGTTTCTTTTATTGATGATAGGCGCAAGCTTTCGGGCAAAAACCCTTCAACAGGCAATAAAGTGTAAATACGACACTCTACACTTTATTGCCTGTTGAAGGGTTTTTTGCCTGAAAGCTTGCGCCTATCATCAATAAAAGAAACTCGTCTTCCTTCACCATGTTTTTCGTCTAATTTCAATATATCCAGGAAGAATTCTTTATCTATATTATTGATTGTGTTAAATTATTGTTTGTTGGTTTCTTCTCGGTGATTGTGTTCAATGGAAGCAGGTTTTGCTAGTAGGGGCTGGTTACGATCTTGCAGGGTTGAACACGATGTGTCGTTGCAAGGAAAGAAGAAAAGATTTGAGATGTTCTCGACCTTGAAGGCCTTGTGTTAGAGAATAGGACGGAATCTGGTTGTGAAACTTTGCGGGATGAGACTGAACCACCTGGCGGTATAAACTAGAAAATCAATTATCTCAGTATTTCCTTCCAATACAGTGTGCTTGAGGATCAGACCTGTGGAGATTTTCAGACCGAGAAGGATTCTGTTCCAAGTGCTTAACAATTCAATCCATTCCAAGTTGTTCAGGATAGTCTCCGTTTGTTCGACACTAACCCAACATTAGATCGATGTTCTCCCAAAAGCAGTGAAGACTCCGAGGAGTCAGACGGGTTGTCAATAGCAGCGACTACCCAGGCGGAACATCCTGATTCTACATATACCAAGGTTTTACTGCCCGTGTCGCAGGTATTACACAAATCCCCAATTTTCTCGATATACTGTTCCGAATATAACATGCAAGAGGATATTTTCTGCATTAAAATCGCACAAAAGAAACACCTGGCACAACACGGCGATGAAGCAACGAACCACAATGGACCTGTGACTAACCCTTCCATAGTTGGCAAGAAGCGAAGGACCTGACCTCGTGTGATTGGTGAACCGTACTTATTATCTCATTTCTTTTTGAAATCAACTTTTGACCCCATAAAATGTTGATACACAATTTGGAAATAACGAGTTGCATAGAAACAGAGTGATTAGACAACGTGGAACAAAGTTATTGGTTCAACGTAGGATAGAGCAATTAACGTGTGCGAATGCTCTACGTGACAAACTGAGGGAAGAACCATCGCTGAGAGATCAATATGCAAATTGAGCGTCCATGTAATTACAGTGTTCTAGAGCCTCTTCAGCCGGAACACAATGGGACGGTTTGTTCGGAGAGTTTCCCCTTCCTGGCACTCTACTCCACAGATCAGGGGCAGTAGAACTTTCACAATTTTATTCCTTTCAACTGAGATACCATCACTGCGCTGGAGGTACAAGCTGCAGCTTTCAGACACCGCGGGGCCGACATCGTTCATCTCGAGTAACCGGGTTTACCTGGAACTGACCCCACTCTGTTAGCCCTTCAACAAACTTGTATACACCTATCCCCCGATTTACACGGTACTTGTTTTACACGTTTTCGCTTTTACACGGTTTTCCAAATAAGTTTTTTTTTATCGCACTATACTAAATGCTACTGTGATTGAACACATGCGCTGTGTACACATCTCACGAGGAATCCCGAGCTTATGTGCTGACTACATATTTTAACCTGTCAATGCATTTTATTTTTATTTCTGTGTACACCTATCCCCCGATTTACACGTTTTTCTCAGGAACGTATCTACCGTGTAAATCGGGGGATAGGTGTACTTAGGTTGACACAGTTTAAAATGACGAATTTTATTTTTTCGAATCTTCTTTAATGGTTGAAAGATAGACCCTATAAAAAATAATAATAAATAAGGGGACTATATGAGAAATAGTAAAAAAGTGAAAATGTACTGGGATCAGGTGGTTAAATATTAAGAAAAAGGCGAATCCTGAACTAATCAATGATTAGTTGATATTTATACTCCGACAGATAACGCAAGCCACCAGCCACTTTTAGCTTCACGACTAGGAGACGCCTTTTTCTTAACACTTTCAACCCGAGGGATGCAAATTCTCGTTCTTTCCGATTTTCAAAATTAAATACCGAATTCACGTCCACCAGGATTTTGTCCCTTCTTGTCTATTTATCAGTAGGTTGGGGGGATGTCAGCTGACGTAATGTACCTGTAAAACATCGGCAAGAACGCGAATTCACGTCCCTCGGGCCGAGAGTGTTAATACAAGGAGACTGTTAGTAATCCAAAGCAACCAAATCAGAGATATAAATTTGAGATTCAGGCATTTTTTGCTTTTCACAAACCAGGTGGTAGACTCAGGAATCAACCAAGAACATCGAGTGTATGGAGCGAACATATCCCAGAGCTGCCCGCGGGGATAACACCGCCACATTCCTGTCCCGCCGTGCCCAGCATACGTAACTCCCGTGCCACCAGTGAAAGCCGTCTCGACTCATCCAACATGGAGAATTCCTTCCATTTTTGGAACAACCTCAAACTCTCTAGTCTATGAAAATAATGTCACCTCTCCCGTCAATATAGACGCTAAAACTAAGCGCCATATATTGACCGTCTCTGCATGACAAAAGTTATTACTTTTGCGGTTATCACACAAAAATGGAATAAGCTAGGACCTAAATTAAATGTACCTTAATACACAGAAAAGCGTACACTCAAGAGTACAACACCAACAACAAAAAGGAAATAAATAAGAACTAGCGATTTGTAAAATAAAATAAAAAGGTACTTAGCTTTATTGTAGCGTTGGTAGGGATCGGACTCGGGTCACACCGGGATGCCAAGAGAACAGCCAGACAGGGAAAACTTCGTAGAAAAACACTTTAAGTGTCTCCACACCAATTCTCCATGCTCTGGGCTCCTCGCATTCCCTTAGTCCCCTCTTATATACAGACATGGCCACATTCGTCCAATGACGTGAGATATTGGTTCACCAACAAACGAAGACAACATTCTTCCCTCTAAAACCTGATCAGAAAAAAAAAAAATACTGAAAATGTTTGTCAATATAATTTGACATGCAAACTAACGGACTCAGGTCGGTAACAAAGCCAAAACATCAGATTTGACAAACTGAGAAGCGTCCACCTGGAGACTATGGTTTCAGGCTAATGGCACTCTTCAGCCTAGGCCGGACTTTATTTCATGATATCCACAAGATCTTTCAATGTTACTTCAGACTTTGCAATACTTACAAGTTAGCTAGAGAGTGTAAGATGGAAATTTTTGCCGGCAAGGATACCTTTATTTTATGATGCACTAGCGCGCCATCTGTTATGAAAATTCGAAACTATTTTAGACGCGTAAGATTCTTTTTAAAATTAAACAATTTCTATTGCCCTTACTGCAATGGAAAATTTAATGGGAGGGCCTGGCTCATCTGATTAAACTGGCGAAATCGCTGGGAGGATTCACCACTGATGAGCCAGGCCCTCCCATTAATTTTCCCATCACAGTAAGGGCAGTAGAAATTGTTTAATTTCAAAAAGAATCTTACGCGTCTATAATAGTTTCGAATTTTTATACCTTTATTTTAATAGATAAATTTACTCCCGGCAAAATATCCATTCTAGTTAACTTGTAAAGTATTGCAAAGGCTGAAGTAACATTGGAAGCTCTCGACAAACTGCCTGTAACAAATATTATTTACAAGATGTTTCCCTCGCTACCGACAGCTATCTGAAACCAAAATAGCAAAAAGCTCCTCCCTAACGTGGTATGTGAGAAGGATCCATTGAGACTTGAGCACTTGACCGCTCGCTGTGTTGGCTTTCCCAGAGTACTTTCTTGTCGAACCTGTCGGGGGCGGCCATCTTGGAATGTCAGATTTGTTTACCTTCTTCCCTCCATGTCGGCTTCTATTTGCTTCTTCAGAGAGAGATGTTTATTTTTAGCACCGACGTTTGTTACGTAACACGCACTTTGATCTCTGACGTGGAGTCATCAAATTGCTCAGAGAACCAATTTTTGGAAATATAGAGCAAAACACACTTGCAGAAAATTTGACGAAAATTAGAGCGGGTATTTTTGAACCTGTAAAACACCTCTTTGTGGAAATGGGAAGATTTTGATGTAATCTTTCCTAGAGTGTCGTTTCCCGTTGATGGTACAACACACCGCTGTGGTTGTTAGGGAAACTCGGGGGGTGTTGACATTGTAGAATGTCTTGTACCTTTGTACCAAGTCCTCCAGTGTGCCCCCCTCTCTAAAAAGTCTTTCTTAATGAATGACTGAGGCCGTGGTAACCCTGGACAAATGAGGACCATAGGAATCCTGGTGTATTCAACTATCGATATTTGCTGCGCTGCGGATTTAACGGGGTTACCTAAGTATAAAATGAACCACCTAGAGACATTCCTTTTAAACCTTTAAAAAATAATTTGCGTATTTATCGTGGAATTCAATACTCCGTGATTGTCTCCTTCACCACGGTAAATCGGGAGTCAACGAAATTGTAAGCTTACCGACAGGGCAGACATAGGGGCTAGTTAAATCTACGGAGAGATTTTCTCTGTAAATAATTTTGACCGTTTATGGCATCACCATTTCTGTGCTGGTCGCAAACCCCCATAGCACAGTAGCAGGACATTCCTCAATTGCGGAAGTCTCAAGGCATTAGCTCGGTGTACACGACATTCCTGTCATGTTCTAAGATCTTATGGCCACTATATTGTCTAACAGGACATTCCTGGCCGGTTGATGCAATCACCATAACTCTACGGAATGTCATTGTCGCGATCCTCAGCCGGCCACGGGACAATGGGACGTGATAGGATCTGAAGACAGCCACTCATTAGCGACATCTCGACTTTCTTCTCGACACTTGAGGAATACCACACGTGCCGAGGAACTTTCAACGAAATGGAAAATGACATTTCAAACATTGAAAGGTGACCAAATTCTTCCGTGCGCTTCCTTCCTTTAACAAAGAAATATTCTGTTTGTTGAAATCAACATCCATGGTCTTAAGATAATGAATAAAAGCGCCGCCTGGGGGAAGAGAGATTTCCTCGCGCAGACCTGCCAGCGTAAACATCGCCGTTGTGTGCACAGTCCCCGCTGATATGCAAATATGAGAAACCGACTTGTCCACAGCACTTGTGTTGGTTCACTGTGTTTACTGATACTTGAGACCCAGAGCTCTTTCTCTAATCTAGAATTATCCCCATTTCTACAATGCAAGGTGTTTTGTAGAATGGTCAGTATAGATTTTATACATTTTTTGGATACATCATCGCAAAACTATGTTGACACCACCTCGCAGCTTGAATGTACCCTGTCTTGGTACCACCTTACAGCTTGGATGTACCCTGTCTAGTTCATGTTGGTACCACCTCACAGCTTGGATGTACCCTGTCTAGTTCATGTTGACACCACCTCGCAGCTTGAATGTACCCTGTCTAGTTCATGTTGACACCACCTCGCAGCTTGAATGTACCCTGTCTTGGTACCACCTCACAGCTTGGATGTACCCTGTCTAGTTCATGTTGGTACCACCTTACAGCTTGGATGTACCCTGTCTAGTTCATGTTGGTACCACCTCACAGCTTGGATGTACCCTGTCTAGTTCATGTTGACACCACCTCGCAGCTTGAATGTACCCTGTCTAGTTCATGTTGACACCACCTCGCAGCTTGAATGTACCCTGTCTTGGTACCACCTCACAGCTTGGATGTACCCTGTCTAGTTCATGTTGACACCACCTCGCAGCTTGGATGTACCCTGTCTAGTTCATGTTGGTACCACCTCACAGCTTGGATGTACCCTGTCTAGTTCATGTTGGTACCACCTCACAGCTTGGATGTACCCTGTCTAGTTCATGTTGACACCACCTCGCAGCTTGGATGTACCCTGTCTAGTTCATGTTGGTACCACCTCACAGCTTGGATGTACCCTGTCTAGTTCATGTTGGTACCACCTCACAGCTTGGATGTACCCTGTCTAGTTCATGTTGACACCACCTCGCAGCTTGGATGTACCCTGTCTAGTTCATGTTGGTACCACCTCACAGCTTGGATGTACCCTGTCTAGTTCATGTTGGTACCACCTCACAGCTTGGATGTACCCTGTCTAGTTCATGTTGGTACCACCTCACAGCTCGGATGTACCCTTCCTAGTTCATGTTGGTACCACCTCACAGCTTGGATGTACCCTGTCTAGTTCATGTTGATACCACCTCGCAGCTTGGATGTACCCTGTCTAGTTCATGTTGGTACCACCTCACAGCTTGGATGTACCCTGTCTAGTTCATGTTGGTACCACCTCACAGCTTGGATGTACCCTGTCTAGTTCATGTTGGTACCACCTCACAGCTCGGATGTACCCTGTCTAGTTCATGTTGGTACCACCTCACAGCTTGGATGTACCCTGTCTAGTTCATGTTGGTACCACCTCACAGCTTGGATGTACCCTGTCTAGTTCATGTTGGTACCACCTCACAGCTTGGATGTACCCTGTCTAGTTCATGTTGGTACCACCTCACAGCTTGGATGCTTTGATCAGAAGGTAACATGTATATATGAATTAAGAATATAACTATATTTGTATGTATTTGCATACGGTAACCGTGAAGGCATACAGGGAACTCTGAAATGTGGCTGACTAACGGGGCAATCGCACCCCCCCACCTTTCCATGGAAAATACGGACAAGGCACCTCAGTTGGCCGGTATTGTGATCAGGGAACATGGACCGATTTGATCTGCTCCATGGACAAGACATCACCACCTCAGTTGGCCGGTATTGTGATCAGGGAACATGGACCGATTTGATCTGCTCCATGGACAAGACACCACCACCTCAGTTGGCCGGTATTGTGATCAGTGTACATGGACCGATTTGATCTGCTCCATGGACAAGACACCACCACCTCAGTTGGCCGGTATTGTGATCAGTGTACATGGACCGATTTGATCTGCTCCATGGACAAGACATCACCACCTCAGTTGGCCGGTATTGTGATCAGTGTACATGGACCGATTTGATCTGCTCCATGGACAAGACACCACCACCTCAGTTGGCCGGTATTGTGATCAGGGTACATGGACCGATTTGATCTGCTCCATGGACAAGACATCACCACCTCAGTTGGCCGGTATTGTGATCAGTGTACATGGACCGATTTGATCTGCTCCATGGACAAGACACCACCACCTCAGTTGGCCGGTATTGTGATCAGTGTACATGGACCGATTTGATCTGCTCCATGGACAAGACACCACCACCTCAGTTGGCCGGTATTGTGATCAGGGTGCATGGACCGATTTGATCTGCTCCATGGACAAGACAGCACCACCACTATATTTACCTAAATATAGAGTATAGCTGGGAGGTTTTGAAAAGTTAAATAAAGAGATAACTGAAGAGTTGTCATTTTGATGGTTGTTTTGGTGTTGTAATCCAAGAAGTCGAAATAAAGACCTCTAGATACGTCTCCACTCTACAAACTGTACGCGAAAGAATGAATCCTAAAATATCCCGTCAAAATAGGGCGGTAAATGTCCGTCTCAGGCAGATTGTGGCGTTTTGACGGGTGAGATAGAATATTCCTTCTCGTTGAACAGACAACATCTTTAGATAAAGAATTCTTCCTGGATTGAATTTAGACGATAAAAACATGGTGAAGGAAGACGAGTTTCTTTTATTGATGCATTAGAGCAAGCTTTCGGGCAAAAGCCCTTCAACAGGCAAGACAAAAACGACACTATGAACTTTGTTTACACATTTCGCCATCAACCCCCTGTCACTCGAGCGGCAGAATCCCCAGTTTCTGGGAGTTATATATGTTGTATAACTGGCTCGAAATTTGTGTCTTCTGGTGGTGGTGGGCATTTGGAAGATGGCGTGGAGTGGCCCCGAGCAGAATCTGCTAGAGGCGGTCGCTAGAAGGTCTATAAGCTTTTAATTTACTTTGCCGGTAAAATATCCTTTTCAAATTTCCACACGTATTTTTCAAGTAACCGTCATAAACCTGCTCACATATAACTGCGACACACTAGGGTCAGCGACATATGGCAGAGCTCGGTGACACCTGGCGACACTTCCGACATGCCGGGAGCTCCCGGAAGTGGATCATTAACTCCTCGGGAAGACAAAAACCTTAATGACCTAATTATCCGTTGATTGGATCTCCAGCTAATGAGGGGCAGGCGGCCCTGAGTTTATTGCCGGGGGAATATGTCCTGATGTTTCTGACATTTTCTAACACACATGGAACAAAGGAACGTACTGTTCTTCCATCCACCGTCCGTGGTGGCGACATCTCCAGGTAGGCCTAGCACAAGTTACCGAATGGACAGCAATGATCGAGGAAATTACCCAACAGTGAGTGTCACTTACACCTTTGACGTATGTAGGACACTGAATGAGTCATCCCGTGTAGAGCTTTCATGAATTCTCGGTGTTGAAGCAGCGTACCACGGTGTTCGATGACAATTGACCATAGCTTATTGACATCTAGTCAACAGCAAAAGCTTACAGAGTGTAAGATAAAGGAGAAATATCTACACCAGACGAGGCCTTTTCCGAAGGGACGTAATGCACGGTGTTCGATGGATTTTGACAACTTTGACAAGAGCTACCTTTCAAACTCAGACTTATCCTGTAGAGGCAAACAACTTTTAGCGCTTGTTATTATAAATGGCGGTGGCAATGGTTAATATCACACGGAATGTACTGCTACATCTTACAGAAATAATACAACCTCTAATTCTATTCTGAGTGTTCTTTAAATTGGCTTCAAAGAGAGTTTTCAAAACCCAGTAGAGGGTTGCCAGACGTGAGGCCGGGTGTGGACAAGACTGGGTTGAACTTCCTGGGGTCATTTCACCCATCTACAACAACGGGGGACCAAATTGATGGAAGATCTACTTTCACGATGTGGACAGATTGATTTGTGTGGGTGCTATAGATCAGCGCAACCTCTAATTCCCGTTGAAACAGCCTCCGTGTCATGTTGTCCCTAGCTGAGATTTCTTCCCGTCCTGTCCCAATCAATGCCTCCACATCAATCACCTCGCGTGGCCCTCGATTCAAATGACTCAGCGCCGCTCTGTGAGGTCATTGGGCTCCCTCCCGCCAGGCTGTCTGCCGCCTGCCCAGCGAGGCTTCTTCCAAACAGCCGCTGTGACCGCCCATATCGCTCTGTTCTTCTCCTTCTAAGTACTGAATGAACCCGGTTGGCCTGAGTGTCAACACCAGAGACTTGAAAACCCCATGACCGAAGTAATTAAACGCCTCCAAACATTAGTTATATCATTAAATAGCTATAAGCTGGGTGGTCCGTTATCTCGGGAACCAACTCACGACTTTAACGACCAGTGTTTATTAGATAAAGGGTAGAAGAGCGCCATCTATATTCACAAATGTGAACTATTTTATCGCGGAGCTTTCAAACAAATAGTTTCTGAGTTCCATTGCCGCAATGGGACAATATTGGGAGAGATTTATTGAGATATAGTAGCTGAAGATCAATGCAACAACAATAATCCTACTGTCTCCTCTCAATGCTTCCATCTATAAATACCTTCGCCAAGAATTCTTCTGAAGGACCGCACGTTTAAACAAAACACTATTAGAGCGGCCTGGAAGATTAAACTGGCGAAACTACCAGGAGGGTTCACCACTGATGAGCCAGTACCTCCCAATATTTTTTCATTGCAGAAAGAACACATTAACTTTTTTTTTAGAAAAAAAAAAATCACGCTAAACTTATTTTCTCATCATTTGAATCCTTTTAAAGCAGCCTGGTGAATCAAACTGATGTTGCCAGTTACCCGGTGGTTAGTTTGACACCTGCGCACTGATAACTTATAATTTACTTCAGTGGGCAGGTCCAAACACACAACACTGAGTGGAAGTTGGCCGACAATCGAATGCAGACTTTGCGACGAGGTATTTAGAATAAATAAAATACAAAATATAATTGTATAATTATCTGGTTAACAACCAACGTAATCGATGAACCCACAAGTAGGGGAACACCGTGCACCCAGAGGTCGTGGAGCACCGCCAGACAGAACACCGTGCACCCACTGGTCGTGGAACACCTCCAAGCAAAACACCGTGCACCCACTGGCCTTGGAGCACTGCCAGACAGAATACCGTGCACCAACAGGTCGTGGAACACCGTCAGACAGAACACCGTGCACCCAGAGGCCGTGGAACACCGCCAGACAGAACACCGTGCACCCACAGGTCATGTAGCACCGCCAGACAGAACACCGTGCACCCAGAGGTCATGTAGCACCGCCAGACAGAACACCGTGCACCCAGAGGTCATGTAACACCGCCAGACAGAATACCGTGCACCCAGAGGTCATGTAACACCGCCAGACAGAACACCGTGCACCCAGAGGTCGTGGAGCACCGCCAGACAGAACACCGTGCACCCAGAGGCCGTGGAACACCGCCAGACAGAACACCGTGCACCCAGAGGTCATGTAACACCGCCAGACAGAACACCGTGCACCCAGAGGTCATGTAACACCGCCAGACAGAACACCGTGCACCCAGAGGTCATGTAACACCGCCAGACAGAACACCGTGCACCCAGAGGCCGTGGAACACCGCCAGACAGAACACCGTGCACCCAGAGGTCATGTAACACCGCCAGACAGAACACCGTGCACCCAGAGGTCATGGAACACCGCCAGACAGAACACCGTGCACCCAGAGGTCGTGGAGCACCGCCAGACAGAACACCGTGCACCCGCAGGTTTTGGAGCACCGCCAGACAGGACACCGTGCACCCAGAGGTCGTGGAGCACCGTCAAACAGAACACCGTGCACTCAGAGCTCATGGAACACCGCCAGACAGAACACCGTGCACCCAGAGGCCGTGGAACACCGCCAGACAGAACACCGTGCACCTACAACTTGTAGAACACCGCCAGACAGAACACCGTGCACCCACAGGCCGTGGAGCACCGCCAGACAGAACACTATGAATTATTAAGCAGGGATCAATAAGGTAAAATTTACTCGGTCATAAAGTTGGGAACACGCTGCGCAGCTAATGGCGCCCGCTTGTTGCACATAATGACCTGGGCCACACACGCTGGGCTGGGGCAAGGCGGCTTCCCCTCCTGCTCTCAGCTGAATAAGACCATTTTGTCAAGTAAACCACGCTTTTTGGTCTACAATACCACAGTGAACCAACAGTTACACTATCAAATTCAACAAGGTCAAGATCTCTCTCTCTCTCTTCTTTCTTATCTCCACTCAATCATATTAGGGTATCAAGTTGTGATGGTGTCTGTTTGACAACCATCATGACTGGGTGAAGTAGAATGCGTCTGCCTTTGTCATTAAAGACTGGGAGCACTACTTAGTGGCAGGCCGACTTAGCTCCAATAGAAATGGCCGCCTCTGACATGTGGAACAGATGCCATGTGCAGCTGCTCCTAACATGGAGTACAAACACTGCTCATCCTGTATCCCTGGATCAGGAGCCCTTACAGGGTACTATCAGCCGGGCCAGCTGAATCCAGGTTTTTTAGTGAGCTTGTTACTGCTCCCCCTCCTCCTTTTCATCCGGGCTTGGGACCGGCAAAGGCGGAGTTACAAGGTCAAGCAGGGAAATAGAAGAAGTACATGGGTACAGAAGTAGAGAAGAAGAAAGAAAGAGAGATTGGATTTTCAACAATTTAATAACACCCTGCATCAATATAAAGTTGAAAACATCCAGGGATACCTTCCTTTGTTTGACGATTCCAGAATGATCTGTTCCATGAATTAGCTGAAACATCTTTTATTCTGAATTCTCTGGGAATGAAAGGTCTAATATTGCTAGTTGAAGTATCGCACCTTAATATTTTCCCCAATGGTAGAGTTAATTGTTGAAGCTTATCCTTGGAAGCCTGATGTCTTCAATTTAAACAATGTCGTCGATGATGGCAAACACGAACTGATCTATAAAAAGCATAGGGCGCCTCTCCCTAAAAACTAGATGCCATCTATTGACAGTCGCCGTAAACTAGCGGCCTCGGGGTTGGTGACAAAGCCACAACACCAGCTTTGGCAAACTGAGAAGCGTCCACCTAAAGACCATGGTTTCAGGCTAATGGCCCTCGTCAATTTAGGGCGGACTTTATTCAATGAGATCCACAAGGCGCCTAATGGAATCTTCAGCTTGGGGCGACGGTCAATACATGGCGTCTAGTTTTGTTGGGAGAAGCGCACTATGCTTTTTATAAATCAATTTCCTCCCGGAAAACCTTCAATCACACAATGATATAGAGACAGTAAAGGTGGGGGAGAACTCAAAGATATTAGGTACAAATATACAGATAAGTAAGCTCCATGAATGACGAAGAACCCTCCTCCAGACAACCAGGGGGTGACATCCTCTCACCTCAAGGAAACATTAGGATGCCTGGGTTAATGCGGCATGAGCACAGCCCAGTATACAGGAGCTGAGGTCGGCAGGATGTCTTTACTTGAAATGTCCACCTTGAAATGCGAGCTGCAACAGTCTTCGCATCCATAAAGGAATAGCCAATCCGCGTTGACATTTTCGCTCAAAATGCTAATAGACCAACATTATATACTTGTGTAGGGGGTCGGTGGAAGGATGGTTTAAACCGTTGGTTTCCAACCACTACGACCCGGGTTCAATTCCCCCATTGGACACTTTTTTTCTGATTAAAAAAATGCTCCAATGGCCGCCTCGATTCTTGCAAAATTCCAACCCCACCAACGAGTGAAAGTAACCAAACGGGGCTCTGGCACATTTGTAAGTGCAGAGTCGAACTGCTTTTCACATATGTAGACATGTGGTGCACTTACAGTAAAAGCAGTCGCCTACTTCTACCCGCCATGATTATCATGGCCTGTACCACGTGTACTAGGAATAAGCAAGAAAAAACAAAAACAAAAAACAAACTTGTGTACACCCTGGACGTGATCTCTGTAGGTGCTGGACAGCTTCTGTTCACACAACAATAGGCAAAAAGAACAATAATAAATCAATACCATAGAGAGCAAGTTTCCATGTGTCAGATCAGTGTTCAATGCCAGAAACACATGTACAGTGTTATTTGATTCTGACTCATGGGGACAAAACTTAAGGAAGTTGTACCTTAGCATGTATATCGGAATTCAAACAATGACGCTGAAAGATATTACAGTGACCTTTATTGAAGACACGCGAGATAACTAAGTGCCTCTGCAAGGTACGACTTTCTTATGTTTTGTCCATGAGTGTATTTCAGTCTCTCAGCTATTGAAGTTGCTGTAGTGGGCATTCCTTGCTACTTCGCCAGGAATACTGACGTCTACTTGGTAGACAACTGGGGTAGGAATTGTGTGAGTGTCATCTACTGTAGAACAACAGGACAGGGTAGCAGTATCTACTGGAGATGGTGTAGAGAACATGGTCTCCACCGCGCGCCAGCCTCTGTCTCCTTCAAAAAAGACTTTCCACTTCCTCAAGTTTCGCCCCTGAGTGTATTTTGTCTCTACTTCGCTCTGATAGTTTCTTCTTGATTCTTTATAGCATAGAAGACACAAATTAATTAGGAAAGTAGTATACAAATATTGGGACGGCAGAGTAGTCGTCAGAGGCGAAATTTTCATGACTTCTCCAATTTAAGCCACCATTTTCTTCGCTATAGCTATTGTTTTGTTTATTTTGTTTCTATCGTCTATATTTGATGTTTTAAGGAATGGCATGTTTGAGAGAAATATGGGGATAGGTTTTTCTATTTGTAGAAATTGTACATCAATATTACACTCGCCATAATGGCATTGAATACAATCACAAAGAATAAGTCGAAAAATACAAAATAATACTTGTCTGGAGAATTAAAATGGCGAAGCCATTTCACCACTGAGGAACCAACCTTTGTTGAACAGTTCTAAAGTCCACGTGTTGCAGGGTTGTGAGAAGCTACCGTAAACTACTACACACAGATGGGGGCAAGTTCACTAGAGACAATTGACAATTAAAACAAATTTATTGACAACTCAGTCAATATTAACAAAATAAGGAAGAGATCACAAAAATAATTAGATATTCTTTTTTGTTGACAATTTAAACAATTTTATTGAATCTTCCAATCAAATGTTACAAAGGAGGAAAACATATATAATAAGATAGCAAATACACCTATCGCCCGATTTACACGGTACTTGTTTTACACGTTTTCGCTTTTACACGGTTTTCCAATTTTTTTTTTTGTTTTTATCGCACTATACTAAATGCTACTGTGATTGAACACATCTCACGAGGAATCCCGAGCTTATGTGCTGACTACATATTTTTTAACCTGTCAATGCATTTTATTTTTATTTCTGTGTACACCTATCCCCCGATTTACACGTTTTTCTCAGGAACGTATCTACCGTGTAAATCGGGGGATAGGTGTAAAGGGTATATAAAATGTAGGGGAATATATATATAGTTGTGTATGTGTACATGTTTCTTCAGCAAGGAAGGCTTCCACACCTTGAGAGAGTCCTCCTCCATTCTTCTTGAACACTCCTCAGTTCCACACCGAGGAAGTACAAAAATAATCAGAGAAAATAAAAAGATAGCGAAAAGCGTGTTCGAACCAGGGACATCAGGTTCTAAAGTCTAAAGCTTTCGCAGCTAGGCTATTTTGTCTTATTATTAGCATTCACTAGAGTGCTGTATATAGTGGGAATTCTATTTGTGGAAAACCTCTGGTCACCTGCTGACATCTAGAAATCATCTTTCCGAGTTAGCGGTTGGAGAGGACACACTAACGTGGAATATACTGGAGTAACTTGTGTGGAAGGGAATATATGCATTCCTACTATACTCTAAACTTATGTCAATAGATTCTCTAGATCCCACAACCAAGAATTCCTTCCAAGTACCCGGTTTACAGGCAGAATGATTCAATAGAATAGTAGATATCATAGCGGTATGGTACATTAAACTGGCGAAACCGCTGTGAGGGTTCGCCACCGATGAGCCACCCGATAATTGCAGTAAGGATGACAGCAGGAAGAAAACAGAGCCGTAGACGGTGTTCTAGCTAGACAGTGACGTGAGGGCCGGCGGCCGGGGAGCCAGCGATCGATTACCCCCACCCCTCAGTCAATACTGGCGGCGGTGGTGTGGGGGCCATTTTGTCTACACCATTCTTCTGTAGATGCTTCTTCCTTGTCCTGACCCACTTGGCCAGGTAACCAATGGCGCGCGGTGGAGACCATGTTCTCTACACCATCTCAAGCAGATGCTGCTACCCTATCCTGTTATTCTACAGTAAATGCCACTCACAGAATTCCTGCCCCAGTTGTCTACCAAGTAGACGGCAGTATTCCTGGCGAAGCATCAAGAGATCCCACTACAGCAAGTTCACTAGCTGAGAGACTGAAATACACACATGGACAAAACTTATGGAAGTTGTACCTTTTAGCATGTATATCGGGATTCAGGTAATAATTCTGAAAGATATTACTGTGACCTTTATTGAAGACACACGAGATAACCAAGTGTGAACAAAATTATCTCTGTCTCCTTAAAAAATAAGACGACTGGCGATATCGAAGACTTTACACTTCCCCAAGTTTTGTCCGTGAGTGTATCAACATTGGTGACTGCGCTTTTTCCCAACTAGACAAACCATGTCGGGGATTTAATAAAGGCTAGCATTAAATAAAAATTAAGATTAGAATTTCACACAATGAAAGTGTAAAAATAAAATAAGCGTATATTGAAATTATTGTTAACTACATTAACTAGGTACATATGTGTCTTCTCCGTTTTCAAACAATTTGCGGAAAGTTGACGAGCGCCGGTTATCTGCGACACTGCATCGGCCGTCCAAACAGCCACAAATGTCGAACTTTGAGGCGGCGTGGAGACCCAGGACCCGCATCTTGTGGTATTTCCACCCAGTCTGTCGTTCAGGCCTTCCATCTGACTGCACAGACCGCTCGGCACCAACACACAGTACTCATTCCAAGAGTCTAGCAACAGTATCACTATAAAAGGAAGTTCCAAAAAATGCAATATAACAGCGGTATGGTAGATTAAACTGGCGAAACCGCTGGGAGGATTAACCACTGATGAACCAGGCCCTCCCTTTAATTTTTCCATTGCAGTAAGGGCAGTAGGAATTGTTTAATTTCAAAAATAATCTTACACTTTTAAAATAGTTTGAATCAAAAGACGATCCATTAATTAAGATTATATAAAAGGGCGTACCTGGATCTGTAAAGAAAAAAAAAACATTTTTTTAAATGTATTATTATCAATAATTGTTTTTGACCAATGAAAACTTTGTTTTCTTGTTATCTACAATAATTTGTAAATTTAATTCACTGTGCAATAAATTGATAAAGAGGGAGCAATCTCTCGAAATGTTTTGAGAAAAAAATTGTTTTTTTTTTTCTTTACAGATCCAGGCACGCCCTTTTATATAAGCTTTTAAAATAGTTTCGAATTTTGATAACACAGTACCTTCCACTTCCCAGAATATGCTAAACACCACAGAGATTCAAAATCAAATATTGAAAAGTTAATTACAGTAGAATTTATCTCTGAAGAACATCTATATGAAGAGCCAAAGTGTCCCTTAGGTAGAGGATCTCTCTTACCAGAGAGCTGCTACGTAATTAGTAAACATTTTAATTTTGAGAGTGAAACTTGTCCTTTGGAGAAAATTGACACCTAGCGAGAGTCCTGTGATCTATGATCAATTTTATGAAAGATCCTCTTTGTATATTTCAAGCCACCCTACAGTCTCTTTAGTGTATAAGTATTCTACAATTTCTAATATTTTTAAAGAGCGCATACTATTTCCCCCTAACTTTCATTCCATCAAATCGCTTCACAACGATGTGATTGTAAATTAATGACCGTTATTTACAAAGAGCTCAACTCTCACAACCGAGAGGGAGATTGAGTAGAGGGAAATAGAAAGCCAACAATGTCCCCTCATCTTCTCGAAGACGTTTCTTTATAAACGGGAAGAATGGACGGGGACGGTCAGCAGTGGGGTGTGTCCTTGATAAGTCCTCCCTCCCTCTGGGGAAATTCAATCCCCGGACCTATGGACCGAGTTACTGGGCGGGATCCTAGATTGGTGTTGATAGCTTTGGTACGTGAGCTGAATGTACCAGCATACACTTCGGTCAGTCGTCTCTGCAAGGAGCAACAGTTCTACCTCTAAACCTTTTAACTGTCCTGCAGGCCCGTGGATAGTACAAACGTCACTTTACCGTCCTGCAGGACCGTGGATAGTACAAACGTCACTTTACCGTCCTGCAGGCCCGTGGATAGTACAAACGTCACTTTACCGTCCTGCAGGACCGTGGATAGTACAAACGTCACTTTACCGTCCTGCAGGACCGTGGATAGTACAAACGTCACTTTACCGTCCTGCAGGACCGTGGATAGTACAAACGTCACTTTACCGTCCTGCAGGACCGTGGATAGTACAAACGTCACTTTACCGTCCTGCAGGACCGTGGATAGTACAAACGTCACTTTACCGTCCTGCAGGACCGTGGATAGTACAAACGTCACTTTACCGTCCTGCAGGACCGTGGATAGTACAAACGTCACTTTACCGTCCTGCAGGACCGTGGATAGTACAAACGTCACTTTACCGTCCTGCAGGACCGTGGATAGTACAAACGTCACTTTACCGTCCTGCAGGCCCGTGGATAGTACAAACGTCACTTTACCGTCCTGCAGGACCGTGGATAGTACAAACGTCACTTTACCGTCCTGCAGGCCCGTGAAAGTTGAAATGAACATAGACACATTATTTGATGAAAATAATACCTTAAAATTATGTTTAGACAGAAACTTGATAATTAATATTATCGCGGAGATAAATAAAGCAAGGGCAAGTTTGGGAATAATTAATTTATTATAAGGGGTATTTATAGGGAGAGAGAAAGAGTACAACTTACCCCAAGTTAAAGATAATCCTAATGAGCGGCGTCAGCCACCCCGCCGACCAAATTCCGAGAACCCCTCACACCCGTGGCCCCCACCCCCCGGAGTCCAGGGATGATTGACAGGCGTCCCATGGGCCTCTTGTGACTGGAGTTGTAGAGATACTTGACAATATATATATTTACCTATTTGATCACCTTTTCCCATTTCGCAGATCCTTATGGGTTCTCTTGAATCAAGTATCTCTCAATTCCGTCTCTCAAGGCTACAGGCTTGTTAGGTGGTGCAACGACTACAATAGGAACGATACATAGAAAATTAGCATTACCCTGCGCAAGGATGATACGCAAAATCGTGAAGCGTTCAAGGCTTCCAAACCAAATCCAACAATATCAGCAGCAAAGGTTCCCAATAAGTTGAATCGAGGTGCGGCAGTTTATAAAACTCCTGGACTCTGAAACTCCTGGACTCTGAAACTCCTGGACTCTGAAACTCCTGAACTCTGAAACTGCTGGAATCTGAAACTCCTGGACTCTGAAACTCCTGAACTCTGAAACTGCTGGACTCTGAAACTCCTGGACTCTGAAACTCCTGAACTCTGAAACTGCTGGACTCTGAAACTTCTGGACTCTGAAACTACTGAACTCTGAAACTGCTGGACTCTGAAACTCCTGAACTCTATGAAACATCAGGGAAGTTTCTTCTAACTCTACACCACAGATCTCGGCTGTTGTTCTGTCTGTCTCTTGTGTTTCCCCAAGCAATCCTACTATTGCGTCGTGGCAGAGCCTTATTTCAAGTAAATCACTCTAACTTCCATTCTCCCTCGAGCCGGGTTTACACCTTCCTTTACAACACACAAGATTTTTTTTAATGTCTCAGTCCATCGGCAGAGTCTTAGAACCGTCGTTAGGGACTTAATCTCCTCACGTGGGAAACATTTGTCCCTCCTGCTCACCTGCCGATGTAGCTCTGGGACGATATAGTTATCTACAACTGTCCGATAGCCGGAGTTTACATTCTGATAAATGTAGTGTTTGTCCTTCCGGGATTGGAGGAGGCTTGAAAGATGATTCGTGACGAGTCTTCTTCTTCTTCCTTATCTCCACTCAAACATATTAGGATATCAAGTTGTGACCCTTGATGGTGTCTGTTTAACAACCATCATGACTGGGCGAAGTAGAATGCGTTTGCCTTTGTCATTAAAACCGGGAGCACTACTCAGTGGCAGGCCGACTTAGCTCCAAAAGAAATGGCCGCCTCTGACATGAGGAACAGACACCATGTGCAGCTGCTCCTAACATGGAGTACAAACGCTGCTCATCCTGTATCCCTGGATTAGGAGCCCTTACAGGGTACTATCAGCCGGGCCAGCTGAGCCCAGGTTTTTTAGTGAGTTTGTTACTGCTCCCCCTCCTCTTTTTTCATCCGGGCTTGGGACCGGCAAAGGCGAAGTTTAAGTTCGTGACGAGTGAATGCAGTGTATGAGGTTCTAATAATTAACACAACGAGAAATGTCAAATATTTAAAAAGTTTTTCTCTTTTTAAAAAAATAATTTTGATACGGGGTAAATAAGGAACATTCTTCATTTAAATTGTTTGGAATAATTGTTGGCATTTTAAATTCACATAATCGCCATTCACATTCTCCTCGCATATTTCAAATAAAATTCTCCAAAAACAGCACTTCAGGATGAACGGAGTGGTTAGATTTTGCTGGTATTCTTGAAAATGCCATTAATGTAAACATTTGAAACTACGGCACGAGAGTAACCCCGCCAACGTCCCGCGGCTGCTGTGCAGGGAAGATGGGGTCCATGGAGGACGTCATAAAGCCCAGCCTGGACGACGAGGAGCCCTCGGACGACGAGAAGGTGTACAGGGTCCGTCTGGCCCTCATACCCATCTTCCTGCTGGAGGCTGCCTTGCTGGGAGCCCTGGGCCTTCTGGCCTATCACCTCAGGTGAGGCTTTCCTTCGGTCGTACGGCAGGCTTACATGATGGAACGTGCCTCTGTCCGTCCAACCGTTGTTTCAGGATGTGTACATCAGGCCTACATGATGGAACGTGTCTCTGCCTGTACAACCGTTGTTTCAGGATGTGTACGGCAGGTATTCGCGATAGAACGTGCCTCGGTCCGTACAGCCGTTGTTTCAGGGTGCGTACAGCAGGATTCCATACCTACATGATGAAACGTACCGTGGTTAATCTGAGTGTTTTAAAGTGAACAGTCCAGAAATTCAAAAAGTAGGTCTATTACACAAGTGGAGCCACATAATAGAACAATCAAAATAGAGAACAATGAATAGATTTCAAAATAATCAAGAAGAAAGAACTATGTACATGGTAACACTAATTCCATTATGAGAATTCGAAACTAATATAGACGCGTATGATTCTTTTAAAAATCAAACAATTTTCTACTGCCCTTATATAAAAATTTTCCATTGCAGTAAGGACAGTAGAAAATTGTTTAATTTTTAAAAGAATCATACGCCTCTATAATAGTTTTGAATTTTCATAACAGATGACGCGCTAATGCATCACTACTTTCATTCTATGATAAATGATGTAAAACCATCGACCCATAAACCTCCTACCATAGTTATCCACAAAATCTTCCAATTAGTTACAAATCTTTCTCATTATATACATCGTTTTAAAGAGCAATTAAATATTATCAAAGTTCAGAATAAATATAAACCACAGAGAAGATTCTCTCCAAGAAAACTATTCAGAATTATTGGGAACGACACTATTTGGCACCATTTTTGACGATTCCCAAGATCATTTTCGATCTAAGTTTGCAGATGATCTCTTTGATTTTCTCCTCGCTCAGGAGGCTCTTGGGTCTGGGTCGCCACAGCGGCTGGCAGAACTTCTCTGGGGTGCACCTGCGGATGATCTTCCCTTGGAAAGACCAGATCCAGTAGGCATAAGTTTGCAGATGACATCGTAGCAAAAGATGCTACACACATAAAAGAAGGTTAAAATAATTTAACGAAATTAGCAAAACAATAAAGAAAAATGTGGCTCACAGATTAATCCCCTTAAAACTAAATACACGTGATTAAACCTAATAGGAAACAAAATAAGAATAGAAGAAAGAAATTGGAAATATCAAAAACCTAGTTTCAATAAACTACAGAAAACTAGAATACGTGATCAGCAACAGCATAAGAATTCACATGTAATATGGTAGAATCTCCAATAAGCCCACCCAACACCAAAACAGAAGACCACAATAACATAAGAATTCACATGTAATATGGTAGAATCTCCAATAAGCCCACTCAACACCAAAACAGAAGACTACAATAGCAAAGCCATTCTACTTTGAAATCTGGAACCTTGCAACTAAAAATCTATAAACTTTATACCCGCGCTTTAAGAACAGCTTGTGTGTGTTTACCAGATATGATAACATAACACAAAGAAACATTCTTGTTCAACTTATCCAATTTTAAACGAATTTTACAAATTCCAGCCAAGTTAATGGCTTGGACACATCGTGGGACACTCTTTTGCATCCTACTTCAACTGGCTTGCCTTATGATCAATGGCGCAAGGAAGGCCGGTCTAATACATAGGTTGTTCCAAAAGTAATGCCTGTTTGGCCATAAGACGAAAAGTACTAAATATATTTTAATTCAAATTTTGTACATATGAATCAAATATTTTCTAATAGAATGGAACGCTTCACGATTTTGCGTGTCATCCTTGCGCAGGGGCCATGCTAATCTTCTCTGTATCGTTCCAATTTTAGTATATGTACCGCCGAACAAGCGAGTACTGCTCTTTAAATCTTTAAATCTTTGTCCCCTCCAACCTTTTTCATCGGGAAGAATAAATAGAAGTCGCAAGGTGCCAAATCTGAGCTGTATGGGGGTTGTGGAACCAGTGACCTGCCCATTTGTCCTATAACCTCTGAAGTCTGGAAGGGGGTGTGTGGCCGTGCATTGTTATGTAGTAACTTGACGGATTTAAGAGGAATCTCTGGTCTTTTTTTTTCGAATAGCTTCCTCAAGCTTTAGTAAAGGTAGAACATAGCGAGAACTGTTCACAGTGCTACCTTCTAGAAAATCAATCAGTATTACACCTCGCATGTCCTAAAGACAGTTGCCATAATCTTTTCAGATGACCTCTGCACTTTGAATTTTTTTTCTTAGGTGAGCTGAGATGATGCCATTCTAATGGCTGTGCCTTAGTTTCTGGGTCATAAAGGTATCCCCACTTTTCATCTGCAGTCATTATATTAGAAAAAAGTGCTCTTTTGTGGGCCTCATAGAGATCCAGTAGCTCCTGGCATAGTTGAACCCTTTGATCACGCTGATAGTTTCCTTGGAACCCATTTTGAACATATTTTTCTATACCTTAGATGTTCAATCATTGTTTATATTGCATTAGATCCAACATTTAGTATATTACACAACTCTCTGATAGTTATTTTTCGATCATTAGGGATAAGGCCATCAACCTTGTCTTCATTTCCAGGCTAGGTCACTGTTGATGGCCTCCCACTACGTGGTTTGTCATCCAAAGAAGTCTCACCACTTCGGAATCTTTTCATCCATCTTCTCGCATTACTTACATCCATTGTGGCTTCTTTGTATACATTTGTCAGTCTCTGGTGAATCTCTGAAGCTGAACATCTCTCTATTTCCAAAAATTCAATAACGTCTCTTTGTTCCTTTCTTGATTCCATACTTTTACTTAAGATATCTGAAAACAAAATGTATAATTATTAGATAAGGCTTTACTTAAAAACATATTAAAATTTAAATAAAATAGGTTAAATATTATTCGAGTTATGGGCAAACAGGCATTATGTTTGGAACGTCCCTTGTAGATCAATGAATCCACAATATCATGCACACATCAGCAGCCACAGTTATCCACAAGGTTATGTATGGAACGCTTCACGATTTTGCGTGTCATCCTTGCGCAGGGGCCATGCTAATCTTCTCTGTATCGTTCCAATTTTAGTATATGTACCGCCGAACATATATGTAGGGAAGAGAAAGTTGGAGGCACACTTATCACACATTCATGCCTGTCCAGTGTTTTGTAAAAATGTACAAGTTCCCTTGTTTTACATCTATTCAGTCGTAAAACAAACGTTATGAAGCCATCGGGCTGATCTTACAATGTAGACCTCTGAGATATACCAGTAGAATTGTCATCTCTAGCCTCAGCCTGGCTATCACTGATCTCTCGGTAGTGAAGTTCCCTAGAGAAACCAGTTAAGCAGGAAACACATTTTTTTCCGTTGATGTAAATTCCAACAGCTAAAATCTTTGTGGTAGTTTAGTGTTTTACAGCGCAGATAATTGTTAAGTTTCTCACATGCTGAGTAAAACGCAGGTTCTTCGATTTGTTTTTGACCAGGCTGTTTAGAGACAAGTATCGTGTACATCTCAACACCAGTGGCCAGAATGGACAATCCAAACAATCTATTTATAGGAGTGAAAGAACAAATCAATAACCAAGACAGAATTAGCCCTGGCAACACTGCCGAAACCCAAGACGTGCTGTCAGATTGTTTTCGGATCATATGGCACCGGGTTGCCAGTCCAAACCTCTCGTTGCTACAACACACATGCGCAGTTGGGGTCAAGTAACCTTCCTTGGACGGCCTCGGGGATATGTATTTGCATAACTTTGCAAGCCACAACCAAGGATACATAACCCGTATATTGTCCTCTGTTTCATTTTAGATAGGCATACAGGGTGACCCAAAAATAACGGAGTTAAACATTTTAGTCATAATTTTATTAAACAAAATATTTGAACAAATATTTACAATCCCTAATAATAATTAGGATACTAACTAACAATTATTCATCCGTTTTCAAAGTGGCCTCCCCTGGCGGCGATACACAGGTCCAAACGGGACTAGGAATTTTCAGCTATAGACCGCAGCTCCTCCGGCCACAATCGGTCCCATTCTTGGCGTGTAGCACAGGCCCTGGCCTGCAGAATGATCACACTCTGTAATCCATCGGGTTGAGATCGGGTGAGTAGTGCGACCATTCCGCCGACGTGATGAAGTCCGGATAATGGCCCTGCACCAGTCCTGAGTGAATTTCGCCTTGTTTGCCGCCGCGGAGTACTGCTGGAACGTCCAACCCGCATCGCTGAAGTGCTTTTGAGATCACGGGAGTACGACGGCCTCGAGAATGTCACTGCGATAAACTTCTTGGTTGATTTTTACCCCCTGATCCACAAAAACGAGGGGAGGTCTTGCCAATGGGGCAAATCCCGGTCCATACCATAACCGACTGCGGATTTTGGCGGTGTCGACGATAGTCGATGTACCGGGAGCATCAGCGGACCAGCTCCTGTCGTTTTGATGGTTGTGTTTCTGCTCGAGGATGAACAGCTTCTCGTCCGGGAAGAGGATGCGCTCCCATCGCTGACCAGTGGCCCGATGCCTGAGTTGGCGACATCTCTCCGGCCGCACGCTCTGGTTCTTATCTGTGAGGAGTTGAACATTTTGCAGCATGTACGCCTTAAGGTTGAGTTCCTTTTTCGCTATACGATGTACCGACCACTTGCTTTTGCTGGTCTCACGGGCGATTTTTCCCATGGACACCTTCGAATTTCGTTGAAGTCGTTTTTGATAATTGCACTACGTTTGTTTGACATCCTAAAACACGACAAAATAAGTTAGCACAATATCGAAACTTAATGGTACATAAAAACATGGAGAATCCGATTAAACATAAATTAATTTTAAAATTTGAAACTATTATAAACGTGTATGATTCTTTTAAAAAATAAACAATTTCTACTGTCCTTACTGCATCGGAAGCCATGAGCCAGGCCCTCCCATTAATTTTTCCATTGCAGTAAGAACAGTAGAAATTGTTTATTTTTATAAAGAATCGTACGCGTCTCTATAATAGTTTCGAATTTTGATAATAGATGGCGCGCTAATGCATCATAATAAATTAATTTATTACGGCTTAATACTTTCGTCTTTTAGGATAAATATAACATGAACCCCGTTATTTTAGAACACCCTGTATAGACACAGGTATTTTCCTTTTATCAAACTGATCCAAATACACTTTTGCACCGTTTTTCAAACAAGTTGTTGTTTCCAAAAGTCTTAACTAGGATAACCGTCTTGATCAGTATATTGTGAAAGTACAAAATGGTGAGACGAAGAGAGTTTCTTCTAAGGGTTTTTAATTCAATCGAGCTTTCAAACATTTATGTCCTTCCACAGAAGTAAAAAATGAGGTATAAAATAGCTGATTTTTATTGATGTAGAAGGACAGAAATGCTCGAAAGCTCGGCTGAATAAAAAAAGCACCACGCTGATGAGGGCCAACAGCCCGAAACGCGTCCGTGGTTAGCTTTTCTTGATTAATCAAGAATGGGTATTTGGCCAATTCTAGAATAATTAAAAATCAACGAGAATAGTTGATATTTATTCCGATAGATGGCGCAAGCCATCAGCAACTTTCAGTTGCACGATAAAAGGAGATGCCTTTTTCTTAAGAAACTCTTAGTCTCACGATTTTCTACTTTTTACAATTTCCAGAAGAGAATTTCGTGACAAAGAGCGGACCCGTCTCTGCCTCCCCCTGATCCTCCTCTACATCCCGGCACTCCTGGCCTCACCTGGCGATGATCCCCTGGCCACCCATTCCCTCCAACAGTGCTTTGTATATAGTGATTTGTATATATTCCGCTTTATGCGTCCATCGGGACTCAAAAATCATTCATTCTGGTTAGCAGCCCCGTAAATAAATATATTTCCGTGACAAAGAGCTGTGTGTGTTCAGGTTCACGGAGTGGTTGCCAGTACTGGAGCGAGGCTTCAACCCCTGCGACCCGGACCTCTCGTTGCCCAAGCACCCGCAGTTCGGGAACGGCACGGCGCCCTATGTGGTGGAGTCGACGTTGTGGTGGGCCCTGGTGCTGGGACTGCCCCCCGTGGTGGTAGGTGACATCTAGGTGGTAGACAGACATGTGTCCCAACACACGCTGTGACAGCTCGCAGTCGGAGAAATGCTCTACTTCCTCTTCAGCAGTTCTCCCCGCAAGGTGGTCCGCGCCGGCTGTCTCCACTGCAAGCTGCACAAGTTCACACGCCGTCTCTTCCGCTTCCTAGGTAACGATATATCGTCACCCATCTTCTGGTTTTATTCATAGAACTAACAACGACAGGAGAGACGCTATAGACGGACGGAAATATCTTCATTTACCGGGCTGCTAACCAGAATCCAAAGACGCTATAGAATTACAAATCCTCCATATATGATGTGACTTGTACAATTATTTCTGTAAACTGAGAGTCCCACGACCTGAGACAGTAAATACTGCAGTGGGAGTTCTCTGAACTGATACCACTTATTATAATTTTATTATTATATATTTTTATTTCCAAGATCATAGTCTTCGACGAGTTTAATATTTGTTTTTGACTCGCGCTTTAGATGTTGTACTAAATTCGAAAAATCACGTGAGAACGCCCTTGCAAACCTCAGAACAATTTTTAACGCTTTGCCAAATGCTTTATTTTATTTACTTCTCCTGACGAAGACAAAAGATTTTTGTCGAAACGTTGAGAAAATAAAAACCTCCAACTGGCCGAAGTGTCTATTTTTTATATAAATATGAATGCCGGCCAGGCAGCCTCTATACGATGATACCACTTTCTTAAAAAAAATATTCTTTTAAAATTGTTATTTTTTAATGTGGGATTTGTACGAAAATGTGTAAAAATAAAGATACTAGTTCTATGACAACATAAAGTTGCTGGAGGGTGTGATATTCATGAGCCAAATACGAGACATCTCTCCTTTAATTATACATTAGACCAAGGGTCGGCAAACTGCAGCTCTCAACTACGGCTCTTTATATAGTTCCATACTCAAATATTATTTATGCGAGTACTATTTATTGTTGGCAAGGAAAAATTGTGCCTCTTTAAAAACTTTAAAATTTTGTAAATTGCAATTTTTTTGACTCTTCCAACTCAAAAGTTTACCGATCCCTTCATTAGAACAAATGAAGACTTTGGTCCACGTTAGCTCAGGGACGGCTTCGATTTGATAGCATCCTACGAGAGTTTATGGAATCGAAACCGTCCCTATACTAATGAGGGCCAAAGCCTGAAACCATGGTATACTGATTGTTGTTTTTTTTTTTGTCTAGATTTTCCAAAACTGGTGTTTGTTGTGGCTCATTATTTATCATTAATAGTAAAGTTTTACTGGGGTTATAAACATAATGTATTGTTCTGATTCATAATTAAAGGAGAGTTACCCCTCTATGTACATATGTACATTTAAGAAAAAGGCTTCTCCTTATCGTGCAACTGAAAGTTGCTGATGGCTTGCACGATAAGAAGATGCCTTTTTCTTAATATATGCACCTTATCCCAGTACAATATCACATTTGTACTATTTTTTCACATATGTACATTTATTTTTTGTTTTGAAAATAGAGCAATCCATACTTAATTCATTAGATAATAAAAGGCATATATTGGATTTAATAAAATATTTATTTAAATTTAATAAAATATTTTATTATATCCAATATATGCCTTTTATTATCTAATGTACATTTAGGTATTTAAAAGGGTATTTAATAGAGTATCTACCGTTTAGTTTCACCTCATTCTCCCCTCGTAAAAACCTTGATCCACAATCTGATCATCCCGTGGCTGTTACTTTAGAAATCCGTCTAGAACTGCCCTACGGCCAAGACTTGGTGGACTCGTACTTGCCAAGCATTCAACATCACTATAGAGTTTTGGAAGTACAGACACCTCTATATGTAGTGATTCTACATCTAATTTGCTCTCTCTATTAAGAAGAAAAATGCAGTAAATATGTATATATTGTATGAAAGAATATAAAACAATATGTAAATATAAAAATATATGAAAAAACAATAGAAAAAATAAAAAGGTCAGGTGTTGATATTAAAAATAAAAAAGGCATATCCTGACCAGGAGCACATGTGCTTTACAGAAGGCAGAGCGCCATCTGGTGGAACAGAAATCAACTAAACATTGATTTAGCCTGTTCTCTGATATTTGGCCAACCTAATTTCTTGAATTTCTGGGACCAAAAATCTTTTTGTTCGCAGTGGTACAGCCTACTCCACGCTGACGAGCGCCAACTGCCCGAAACGCGTTCGTGGATGGCTTTTCTTGATTTATCAAGAAATTGGGTTGACCAAATATCAGGGAACAGGCTAAATCAATGTTTTGTTGATTTCTGTTCCATCAGATGACGCTCTGCACATGTGCTCCTGGTCAGGATATTCCTTTTTTATTTTAATGAAATTATATATACTTATATATAATAATGCTGGGTTTGTTGAATTAAAAAATATATATATAGTATCTGAGATTTGAGGCAACCAATAGGTAGAAACACGACAATATGTATATGATTAGATTCAGAATCTCAAATGTCATTTCGGGACTGTTTCTTGAGATTGGAGATGTGACGTACACTAACAGCACAACACTTGTAGCGGCTGATGGCTTATAGCAATATGAAAAAAAAAAAAAAAGTAAAAATGTGATATTGTACTGGGATAAGGTTCATAAATTCAGAAAAGAGAAAATACATCTCCTTATCGTGCAACTGAAAGGTACTGATGGCTTGCGCCATCTATCGGAATAAATTTCAACTATTCGTTGATTTTAATTATTCCATATTGGCCAAATACGCATTCTTGATTAATCTAGAAAAGCTAACCACGGACGCGTTTCGAGCTGTTGGCCCTCATCAGCGTGGTGTAAGTTGTACCTAAACGACCAAAAAACTGGTCATTCAGGCATCCTGAAAATTCATGAATCATCACATCTTTTATTTATAGAACTAGCAACGTCAGGAGAGACGCTATTGATTTACAAATCCTCCATATATGATGTACAATTATTTCTGTAAACTGGGAGAGACCTGAGACTGTAAATATTGTGGTTCTCTAGATCGATGCCACTTTCTTGAAAAAAAAAAGTTCTTTTGAGATTATTTGCGTTTTTTAATGTGGAAATTGTACGAAAATGTGTAAAAATAAAGATAATAGTTCTATAACAACATAAAGTTGCGGGAAATGTGACAAAATGTGACAAAATAGTACAGATGTGATACAAATTTACAAAAGTACTCCGAAGTGCCGACAGATGGATGCGTGCAGGCGTGTTTGTGTTCGGTGCCCTGGCCTGCAGCGTGCTGGTCGACATGCTGAAGGCCTCCACGGGCCGCCCCAGGCCCTACTTCCTGGAGGAGTGCGGCGTGGGGCCCGTGTTCTGCCAGCAGGTGGGGCCTCGCGTGGTGCCGCCCGACCTCTGTCCCGCAGTGCAGGCAGCTGACCCACGGGACCTCCGCGTGGCCAGGTACCAACGCCGTCTTGTGTGACATACAGTATATATATAGATGATGAAACTGTGACAAAACTTACTATTTACGGGTAAACACACAAAGTTGCAAATTACTAGGGCCTAGAGTCATAGTAACTAAACAAACAAAAATCGTACACTCAAGAGTACAACACACAAAAAAGAGGTAAATAATAACTCACAATTTGTTAAATAAAATTAAAAAAACACACACACAGTACTTATCTTTATTGTTGCGTTTGTAGGGATCGGACCGGGGTTACACAGGTATGCGAGGAGATCATCAGACACGGATAAAGCACGCAGAGAACACTTTAAGCGTCTCCACACGATAATCCACCACACTCCTCTCTCAATAACATAGCCCCCCTTATATATACAAACATGGCCACATTCGTCTAATGAGAAGGTGGGAGAGATTGGTTCACTAACAAACAACATTTTCCCCACTAAAACTGAGATAAGATAAAAGTGTAAATATTTGTCAATATAATTTGACAACTGAATCACTTTATATTCAAATGATGGTTTATCACTTGGATGGAGGTTATAGAAGTATGAAGGTGAAAATTCTTAAAACAAGATAAACTTCTCTCGGCCGGAATTTTTTTTATATTCTCGACGTTCCGAAAAAATATTTTGTCCTCGTCTGGAAAAAATTAAGACAATTTGGCAATTTAGTATAAAAAATTGAAAGATCGCATGAGAACGCCCTTACAATCTCAAAAACATTTTTAACGCCCCCCTTGCCAAAACGCTCTATTTTTATATTTTTCACACACACATCCCGCACTAAAAACAATATAATTATATATAAAAAAACGTACAAAAACATGAAGCGAAGAGTTTATTGTAAGGTTTTATCTAGACGAGATTTCGAGAATTTATGCCCTTCTGCAGGAGTTAAATGGGCTATTTTATACCTCATTTTCACTGCTGTTGAAGGGACTAAATGTTTAAAAACTCGGCTAAATAAAAAACCTTACAAGACATTATTCCCCCAATGGTTTTGTACTTTTTGCAATCTACTGCTCCAGATGTACTTTGCAATAATATTGTTATTCATTATATCATAATATAATTGTTACAAAAAAAGACACAATTTGATGTTTGCGGAAGAGCGATTGCTCGAAGCATATTATATATTTATAATTGAATGTGATTCTACTGTCCTTAAAGCTTATGTCCATAGTTCATCTAAAATACCCATTCCAAGAGTCTAGCATCAGTATCACTATAAAAGGAAGTCCCAAAAAATGCAATATAACAGCGGAATGGTAGATTAAACTGGCGAAACAACTGGGAGGGTTCACCACTGATGAGCCAGGCCCTCCCATTAATTTTTCCATTGCAGTAAGGACAGTAGAATTGTTTTATTTTGAAAATAATCATACGCGTCTATAATAGTTTTGAATTTATTTGAGTACCCCGGGCTCCTATATCACATTGTCCTCATCATAACCCAGTACTCGCGTTTTTGTCTTTTTTTTTTTGCATCCAAAACCTAAAAATATTCAGTTTCATTTAAAAACGTGTAGGACTTTATATAATAAAGGCAATACCATATATGACTTTAATGTATATTTAATTTTAGGCTTCTAGAACGCGTAGTGTTACTGAGACACTAAATATTTAAAAAAAAAAGATGAAACGTTTACAGAACAAATTTCTATTGTTTCCATGTGTCGAACATATCCCTGAAGTTTGTCGTCGGTGGATTCCCCCGGTAAATTACATATCGAACTAGGGTGATATATGCAAATGCAGGGAAATACGATGCTTAGTTTTACGTTCTTGTATTCGTATTACAGCTGTCCTTCAACGGACGTTATGGTCCGAAAGATCACCAAGCTTATATCTTTTTAATAAAGAATTTCGTCTCGCCGTCAGCTTTTATTCCTTCTTAGAAATACTGAAATTCCTCCTCTTGTAATATTACGTTTATTGCGGTTGTATCAGGTAGAATTAAGCCGGCCCACTGTAAGTTCATCCTAGGAACATATGGCTACACAGACCTTTCGGTCCATAAGCCGGTACAGTGACTGACAGAAACATAAGGTCTTCCAGACCTTTCGGTCCATAACCCGGCATGCACAAGCATGCCCTCACGGATGGATCTCACCAAATAACTTTAAACCTTTCAAACTCACAACTTGGTGTTTAGATAGGAGTAAATGCCAATGCTCTTTCCAAAATTGAGTCGAAGTTTTGTTTCTGAGAAATCAAAAGAAACTGTGTGACAGAACCAGCTACTCAGTCATTCAAAACCGAAACAGAAATTGCGATATTTCTTTATGCTAAAGAATTATTTCAAGGCTGTGTTTCTTCTTATATATACAGTAGATCCTTTCTGTAAAGGACAACACCTTATTACAGAGCCAAAGTGTCCTTTAGGGAGAGATGTCCTTTTACTGGAGAGTTGATAAATTGTAAAAATGGCAATTTTGCAAATGAAAACTGTCCTTTGTGGAGAGGTGTCCTCTAGCGGGATGTCCGCTAAAAGGTGGTTGTACTGTATATTGTTTAGAAATAAAGAAAATACCTTTTTTGAGAGAATAAGTGATTTGTGAAAATCACACATTCTCTTGTTGGAAGTTTTTTTCTAAAAAGGAATCTACAGTTCTTTAAAAATAAAAGACACTTCGGCCAGAAAATTGTTTTATTTTATTAACATTTCGGCAAAAATATTTTGTCTTCGTCAGGAAATATAAAAATTAAAGCATTTGATAATTTATATTTTTTCTGACATGGACAAAGTATTTTTGTCGAAACGTTGACAAAATAAAAACAAATTTTCTGGCCGAAGTGTCTTTTATTTCAAAGAACTATGAATGCCAGGCAATCCTCAAGATAATGAAGGAATCTACAGTTCTGGACAATACAGGAAGTTGAATCGAGAGAGGTGATTGTGATTTATTTCTCCTTCCTACAATACAAATCTCCAGAGTGTCGTGGAGGGAAGGAACGATCGACGTGTCTCCTAGAGCACAAAGATACTGGAAGACAGATGGCTTTGATTTGATCAATTGGCAATCTGGCGAAGTCACCGAGCGCCGCTTCACCCTGTCTATCACAGAGCGGCCAAACTCTCTCCAGTACTGGCAGTTCAGCATCTCGCACATTTGTAGAATATATAACAAAACGTATATTTATATTAAGAGTCTAATATTGTAATAAGTTTATCTTTTTATAATGGGTCGTGTCTTGTCAATGGAGCAGATCAAATCGGTCCGTGCACACTGATCACAATACCAGCCAACAAAATCCTGTATTATAATAAAATATAAAATAGACTTATAATTTTTTGAAAATAGAGCAATCCATACTTAATTCATTAGATAATAAAAGGCATATATTGGATTTGAAAAAATATTTATTTTGCCAATATTTCGGCTGGCTGAGCGCCAACCTTTATCGAGGCATTACATTTTTGTATACACAAACTCAGCGCCTCGATAAAGGTTGGCGTTCAGCCAGCCGAAATATTGGCAAAATAAATATTTTTTCAAATCCAATATATGCTTTTTATTATCTAATAGACTTATAATTGTGAAAATTAGTTTTAAGACTCGATAAATTTGCATGTTTCATGCAATATATATATATACTAGCGGACCCGGCCACGCCCTGCTGTGGCTAAATTGTAATATGTTAAATTAACATTATACTAAACTATTCAGTACAGTAAAGTCAATATTCACTTATAAAGATAAAAATGTTTTAGCAGATCTAAAGCCCTACGGGATTGAGAATGGAACGTTACGCTAAAATTTGAAAGTGAATTTTATATATATAGATAATATAGCCCTTCATTATAATCATTGATTATAATCACTGCATTAATAAATGTCAGTGAACTCGTTTATATGTATTGTTTTTTGTTTTCGAGATATTCTAATAGAACGTTCTCACATTTTCTGTAAAATATCTATATATGCACAAACACAGAATATAATCACTACGTCTTAAATTCGCTATATTTATTGCTATAAATATTATTCTAAAATAATTCGCCAGAAATCGTCCTGATAGTATACTACACAGCGAACCCGGCCACGCGTTGCAGTGGCTAAATTGTAATATGTTGAATTAACATTATACTAAACTATTCAGTAAAGTAAAGTTAATATTCACTAATAAAGATAAAAATGTTTTAGCCGATCTAAAGCCCAACGGGATTGAGAATGGAACGTTACGTTAAAATTTGAAGGTGATTTTTATATATATAGACAATATAGCCCTTCATTGTAAGCATTGATTATAATCACTGCATTAATAAATGTCAGTCTTCCCAGTATTATTTTACCTATGTATGGAAATTTTGGTTTGAATTAGTGAACTACTGCGAATTTGTAGACGAATGACCCGGGCAACGCCCGGGTTTACACGATTAAATGTATATTACATATGGAAGATGGACGTAGTTCCCGGAGGGCACCCGCGAGGTCACTCTGTCCCCGCGCAACTGTCCAACCGGGAGCGCCCCGCGCCGTCAAAATCGTCACGCGTTCTAGAGGGCGCTGCTCGGCCGTCAGCCGGGAGATCTCATTTACTCGGTGGGGGGGGGGGGGGGGGGGGGGGGGGGGGGGGGGGGCGGGGGGGGGGGGGGGCAGGGAGGTCACGTGCTGCGCCGGCAGCCAATCGTCGCGCGCCGCCATCCCCCGTCTGCCGCGAGAGGGGCGCAGATTGCGAGTGAATTTACGTTTTATTGTAAATAGAAATGCAACGAAAGGTTATTTCTAAAGAGTAATTAGCCATAAACCATCCCTGTAGTATACTAAACATCTTCCCAAAGTTTCATCACGATTGGTTGAGCGATGTAGAAGATTATCACTCACGGACGGACTCACGGACGGACCAACGGACCAACCAACAAACATCCATTTTTATATATATAGATATGTCATAATATATACTCTTCCAGGAATAATAAAACAAACCTAGAGCCATCCCAGAGAGAGATGGGATGTAAAGTCCGGTCAATTGAGACAGCAGCGACATTCCAAAGGGGCGGCAAATGGGGCCCGTCCGTCAACACCTGGGGACTATTTTGGTAGTCGGGGGGTGGCCACACAGGCAGTCGTTCAGCGGACAGCGCTCTCGCTCCCTCTCTCTCTCGGCTGGCTGCCTGGGTTATTTCCTCTACCAACTCGTCGTGTGATTATTTCTCTCCTCACCACATTATTACCACTATATTGCCACATTGAAAGTCGACAGGATCATCACAGAAGAGTCGACAGGATCATATCACATAAAAAGTCGACAGGATTATATCACATATATATTAAGAAAAAGGCATCTACTTATCGTGCAAATGAAAGTTGCTGATGGCTTGCGCCATCTATCGGAATAAATATCAACTATTCTCGTTGATTTTTAATTATTCCAGAATTGGCCTAATACCCATTCTTGATTAATCAAGAAAAGCTAACCACGGACCCGTTTCGGGCTGTTGGCCCTCATCAGCGTGGTGCAAGCTGCACCGCAACGACCAAAAAATTGGTCCTTAAGGCATCCTGAAAAATCATGAAACGGGTAGTTAAGGCCAGAATTGCGTGAGGACGCTACACACAATGTGAAAAATATATATATAGTTGGTTCCTCACGCCAAAAACTATTTACATCCCGTAATATGCAATTATGTGAAGATCTGGCATATTTACATATGTCCTTCTTATGGAGGAGTGGACTTCAGGAATTGGTTTAACCATGGAGATAAGCACCACCACCACCATATATGTCCTCTCTCAGGATGAAGGCTGATACGTCTGTCATACTTAGGACACAGTTACAGTTTAAAATTGAAGACATCCAATACCACAGGTTTGTAGGGAGAAGAGGATCAAGATAAATCTTTGTCATCTTCAGTGTTTCTCTTCAGTAAATCTCTCTACTGTGCTGAATGTTGTGTCTGAGTGGCCCCAGGCTCGGGAGATATCTGTTTACTGCTGAGTGCTAAGTTAGCAAGATTCAATTTCCGGCAATAAACGCCGTGTTCAAAGTTCCATATAACTTTTGCTATATGAAGTTCAAATCTAAGTATACAATAAAATGTAGATAAAAGTATGACTTCCAGTTCTCCTGTTGAAGAGAATGTTGGCCCGATAAAGCTAAAGAAATAAAAACTAGTTAAAGAAACCTGGCCCTCGATGGCTTGTTGATTTTGTTAAATTGTAAAGGCAGTTTTAACTATTAAAATAATAAATAAAAGTAATAAATATTTTTTTTTAAATTATCCTTTTAGTCTAAATTAGACAAGATCTTGGAGGTCGTGCTCGTAAAGAAGCTCAAGAACTCTTCTTGGTTCTCGGTTCAGGGATATTTTGTCCTTTCCAATGCAATTTAGTAAATGTTGGGGAGTAATAAAGATTAAAGACTATAACCACAATTGACTCACAGGTCGAAATGCTTACAAGTGAAGTCCAACCGGCAATGTCAAGGGCGGGGATGATGACTAGGAAAAGTTCTACATAGCTAAGAAGTCTCAGAGCTGCTACCAAATAACTCCACAAGACCTAACACGAGAATCCGTGGTAAATCCATGTATAGTAACTTTCTTTGCCTCCAATTTGCCCAGATTAATCTATTAGCTTGATTGTCTTTATATAATTTTCCCCTGTATATAAATATCATGTTACCATTAAGTTCTATCACTGTTTTTCCTGCATGTATCCTATATTTATGCTTGGAGAATCTGTATAAGACTAAAAGGTCTTAATAAAGCTTTTGTTGTTGTTGATTAAAGACCATGATAATGATGATATTGTCACACGTAGAAGATTAGGAAAGACAAACTACAGGATGACACAACAATTTATATTGTTTTATTTTAAAAAGAATATTACGCCTCTAAAATAGTTTTATAATTTGATAACAGATGGCGCTCTAGTACATCGTAATTTATATAAGGCAAGAACAAAATCAACATTTATAAGATAAACAATGAGGGAAGTTTCCAGAGTAACAAAATAAATATCAAACAAGATAATAATGAATACTTTGCTACAATATTAAGAGAGAGATTTGAAGCAAAGAGCAAGGGAATCATCCAAGCAGTTGACAAAGAATTTTGGCCCAGAAGTTGAAATTATCATGGAAGATTGTGAGGTCGTAGAGAGAGTTTGTCATGTGTGAATTATATGAGACGAACCATTTGTGAAAAGTGAAGAAAGAAGTGACACACACTCATTGACAAAACTTAAGGAATTTTCAATAAATGTCATTGTAATATTTTTCAGAGTTGTTTTCTGGATCCCGATATATATGATAAAAAATACAACTTCCTTAACTTTTTGTCCATGAGTGTTGTCTGTTCATATTGAAGAGAAGGTACACAGGACTAGGTTTAATAAAACCATCTGAAAATGACAGATGTAATTCCAAAAAGGCTGAAAGTTTGTCTTGAAAATCACACGTAGAAAATTGATTTTCCGATTTTCTTTGGTTCTTTATCTTCGGGAATCTCTATTTTGATATGAGGACATCCTTCTTGTTCTTTCTTGTTGTCATCAACAGCAGTCCTCTAAGGGACTCCACGCAGGACTATCCACAGGATGGTCAGTATCAGGAGCATTATTGGGAATGTCCAATATTCCCAGATGCTGTAGTTTGGTTCTTTCTCCGATGTCGGAGCGAATATATTGAAGAGGTGCACTCACATTAAGTGATTGTATAAGCGGTAAATTTCTGGTCATATTCAGGTAAGTATTCTATCATTGTGTCCCAGTTAATATTGTATTCCCAGCCAGCTATCTGTGTATAGAAATCCCAGCCTTATATACAACCACGTGTCATAATTATACCTTTGGAAGCAATGGGCGCTTCTCCCGTCAAAATAAACGTCAGAATCTGACGCCATCTATTGACCGTCGCCGCAACTAGCGCCCTCGGGTCGGTGACAAAGCCACAACACCTACTTTGGAAAACTGATAAGCGTCCACCTAGAGACCATGCCGTTATCACCCGCAGATGGCGTCAGATTTATTTTGACGGGAGAAGCGCTCATTGATTCCATGGATTAATTTCCTCCCGGCAAAATTTCCATCTATTTATACCTTTGTAGCCAAAACTGTTGGGGATATAGTAAGGCGTGTTGAGTTTGCATAGAGCGAATGGGATGCACGCGCGCGGGGGAAATAACATTATCATCATTGCACAATTTTTGCGCTAAACCCAATAAAGTATCCAGGTATGGGAAGATGGACTACCTAAACTTGAAATGATATATCCAGCATTAAAAATAAAAAAGGCATATTCTGACCAGTAGCACATATGCTTTTCAGAAGGCAGAGTGCCATCACGTGGAACAGAAATCAACTAATCATTGATTTAGCCTGTTCCCTGATATTTGGCCAACCCAATTTCTTGATAAATCAAGAAAAGCCATCCACGAACGCGTTTCGCGCTGTTGGAGCTCGTCAGTATGGAGTAGGCTGTACCACTGCGACCAAAAAGATTTTTGGTTCCAGAGGTTTCTTGAGAAACATTGAGAGATTTGCTTACAGCTTGCTGCAGCTACCCTCAACAGTCCGAGAGTCTGTTCGACGTAATGACCTGAAGCAGCTTGTGTTGGTACAATACATAGGAAGTCCACTCGGACCTCATTATTGAATGTTTGCGCATATATCCACAGCTACCTTCAATATGTCCAGAGATATATAGTGAACCATGTATGTGTGCAGGATGTCATTCCCGTCCTTCCACGTGGCCATCTCAGCCTACTCCTCCACTTTCCTCGGGGTACGTACATCCACTACTGCAATTACTGATCTGAACATTTACAAAGTTTTGGATCAACAGTGGTGAACCTCCCCAGAGATTTCGCCAATCCACCAGATCTAAGCTATAACTATTGTGTATTGTCCATTCATTGTTATATAGTCTGTTCTTTGTCGTATATTTATACAAGACTAGCGGATGTACCCGGCTTCGCCCGGGGTTTTACCCGAATAAAGGTTTGTCTAACGAACATTTGTTAAAACAATTCTCTATAAACTTATAAAAAAAATAATAGATATATTTTGATAATTTGAAACTCGTAAATTTGAATCTCTCGATAAAGTGAACATTTTCTCCCGGTCCCTTGAAAAATACTCTATAAGTTGAATAAAATCAATATTAATTGGTTCCCTCAGTAATTGGAAGTTAAAGGAATAGTATCTTGCCTTGGAATTGTATCATTATTCTTGTCTCAAATAAATTGCCGTGTCATCCTGAATTTTGTCTTTCCTAATTTTATACATTACAAAATCATCATTTTATCTATTCTCCCAATATATATGTTGTAGATAAATGATAAAACTAACTTTGACTTGTGCGCAATTAATAGGTAGAAAATCTTACTTTTGATAAATAATCTTTAAGATAATAAACTTAGTGATAATAAAACTTATTGATAAAAAAAAAACTTGTTATCCCCCGCTAGGGGGCGCTGCTTGCGAGTTAAATATACAAATCTGCAAATAACTCTAAGGATATTCAAGATATTCAAGAAATTATTTTTCAAAAACCTTCCCGGGGATATACCTAATAATATCCCAAAATTTCACGGTGATTGGATGTATGGTTTTTGAATCTATAGAGTACACACAGACAGACATTCAAAAGGGGTACATCGCTAGTATTTTAATATTCTGTGGTTTAAATTATTTTTGCTTTTTTAATTTTCAATAAATAAGATAATTCACCTTATTTATTGATCCCCCTTTGTGTATTTTAATAATATCATATATAATATATTAATATTCTAATAATTTTAAATCCACAGATTCTGTGATATATTGTATAAATCATAATATATATAAAATGAAAGGATTTAAAAGCACGAATGTTTCTTTTATACAAAATACAAACTTCTCATCAGTGGTGAACCCTCCCAGCGGTTTCGCCAATTTAATCCACCAGACCGCTTCTAAGAGCTCTAATACTGTATTGAACGATTCTGCTTATATACGCAGCACTGAAGGATGGAATCTCAGAAATGGTTTTCAAGAAAACTATGGACATAAGCTTATAGGACAGTAGAATTACATTCAAATATTTGCATCGAGCAATGCTCTTCCGCAAACAATAAAGACAAGGCCAGTTAGGCATAAATTAACACAAAGCAATAACGCGCCATCATATCATAATATATAACTTATCATCATAATTCCATTGTTGACTTGTAATTCTTAAGTTTGCATCTACTACGGTGTAATATAATAAAAGCCATTTAAATAAATAAAGCCTAAAATATATTTCTACTTTTAAATCAACCTGAATACACCACATTATTGTAGTTTGACTCTCGGTGAGAGGGTGTTTAACGAAACTATAGACAGACGTGTTTCTCTCTAGTTATAACAATTCCACTTAGATTTCAGCTTTGAGCACAGTTTTCACTTCCATCAATAATTGACAATATGACCCAGAATAAGTATATTGCTACGGCGTTTTATGGTTTCCACAAGTCCATATCTCAGAAGAAGGCCAAGTGACACTCACTCCTCACTTTCTTACTGCTACTCTGTTTGTGTTGTTTTTCTTGCTTCCCTCTTTCTCTTTCTTTGTTGTTTTTTTCTTTTTCTTCTGTCTATATCGTTTTTTCCTTTGTCTCACTGCTTTGTTCTTATGCATACCTCTGGTGAATCCTGTATAGGGTCAGTGACCCTAAATAAAGGCTTTTTGTTGTTGTTGTTGCTTTGAGCACAGTTTTTTTCCCTTTAAAGGAGAAGCCATATCGAATATTTAGGTGACATACAGGTACCATACTTACATATTTTACATAGAATAACTAAAACCATTAAGTACAGAACTTTATTTGGCAAATAAAACAAACTTTATTACTGTCCTTACTGCGACGACAAAACTACTGAAAGGATTTGTCATATCAGTGGTTGAATTCTCCTAGAAGTTTCGGCAATTTAATACCGCTTTTTGGAACTCTAATCTTGTATTGGACGTTTATTCGTATACACTCATTGACAAAACTTAAGGAAGTGGAAATTCTTTTATGTCGCCAGCCGTTTTTTTTTTTTTTTTAAGGAAACAGAGGTAATTTTGTTCACACTTGGTTATCTCGTGTGTCTTCAATAAAGGTCACTGTGTATCAAATTTATTTCATAGTTATTGCCGGATATACATGCTAAAAGGTACAACTTCCTTAAGTGTTGTCCATGAGTGTGTATCCGACACTGTAGGAGATTTCTTGATTAGCCGGTGTTTACTGGGAATGAGACAATGAGAGACTGTGATGTCGCAGGTGTACCTCCATCAGATGGCGAGGGCGCGTTGTCTCCGCCTGGTGAAGCCGATGTTGCTGGGGGCCCTGGGTGCAGCCGTGGTGTTGGACGGCGTGGGGCGGATGGTGGCCCACCGCAGCCACGGGGGCGACGTGCTGGCAGGGGCCCTGCTTGGATGTCTGGCTGCTTTCTACCTGGTGAGGGACTCAGCGGGTCCTTGTGTCGAGATGATGTACCTGCCTGTATAGACTTGAAGTCCGTATATATCTATCCCCCGCCACAACAGGAGTCCAATCTATGCCTGTTCTCTTGTAGCAACTTAACCCTTTCTCTGCCAGACATGCTATTACATGTTGTTAGACAGTGATGGTGCCATCTGGATATATCTCTCTCTCCCAGGTGCCGAGATTATATCCTTCTAAAACATAATTCATCAAATCAATAAAATACTTGATAAAGAGGAAGCAATCTCTCGAAATATATTGAGAAAAAAATTGTTTTTTTTTTCTTTACAGATCCAGGTACGCCCTTTTATATAACAATAAAAGACTGTTTTCAAAAAAGCAAGAATCAGATCCACTATCCGAAAACATCTGCGTTCTAAAATACCGTGCAATGCCTATTGAATCAGGAGAATAAAGTTTAGATATAAGAAATTTGAACTATTTTTTGAAGCGTAGGATTCTTTTTAAAAAGAAACATACGCCTCAAAAATAGTTCGAATTTCTTATATCAGATGGCGCACAAATGCAAAGTACACCTATCCCCCGATTTACACGGTAGATACGCTCCTGAGAAAAACGTGTAAATCGAAAAAAAAAAAAAAAAAGAATGTCTTATTTTAAATCTTTCAAACCAGCCATGACTTGCCAAAAAATTTGGCTTCTTTTCAGTTGAAGAAGAAGATGTGTGTGTGTTGTGTGTGGCAATTGCTCTACAATTTTTTCGTATAGTATTTCGTTAGTATAGTGCGATAAAAAAAAACAACTTATTTGGAAAACCGTGTAAAAGCGAAAACGTGTAAAACAAGTACCGTGTAAATCGGGGGATAGGTGTATATAGCTGAGATATATCGTGAAAGCGTATGATAGGCGCCTGACTATAAATGCTCATACGCTGACAAGTGGAGTGAAGTTACCGACAGGCGCGTGAAGGAAGCGAATGGGTTAAGAAGTTCTGTTGACGTCTTGGAATTGAAACGTGTGACAGATATGCATATATGTCATCTTTTTATAATGATTAACTTGAAATATTGACTGTCCTCGCCTGGTGATGGAACCATCTATGTTCTTGACTCATTAGTTGCAAGGTTTTCCCACTATGTACTAAGTGTCAACCTGCAACTCCAAGCTACATCATTAACTATTTTAAAATTACAAATATTTTCTCACAATGAGTATCTTTTTATTTAAAAAAAACGCTAGCTTTCAAGCGTTAATCGCTCTTCAACGGGCTTAATAAAATATCGACTTTATCCTACCAGAAATATTTACAAAAACAAACGCGCGCAGCGTGGATATTTATAACTGAAAATTTTTAAATTGGTTTGTAATTTTAAAATATCATGGAATATGTCTATTTTCATTTTTAGGGCATCCAGAACCTATACAATTGATCTATTGATTTTTTTCTGAGATATCTAAGGTATTGTGATGGTGAATCTATTTTCCTGTTTATGCTGTTATATTCATTGGAAACGAGAGATTCCAAGAGTAACCATTGAAAGCGTTCTTTCACAATTTTATCATTAACTGTATTGGCTCATTCATTGATGTGCTCTACTCATCCCTAGCTGACACCATCGCAAGGCTTGATACCCTGATATGATTGTTGAGTGAAGATAAGAAAGAAGAAGATCTCTACATTGATTTTTTTTTAATTTCTGGGAAAAACAGATCAATCTGCAGAAGGAAATTGAGATTTTCTCGAAAGAAATACTTTGATGACACCCGACTTACATGGGACCACAACAATTTTAAAGTAATGGTGTTTCAAGAATGACACGTACAAATCTGCCCTGCACATCTGGGACTCCACAGTACATCGCTATAGGCGGTACCAATCAGGGCCAACTGGAGTCAGTCAACCAAACTCAGGATATTTTCTTCCGACATCTCTTACCTCAGTTTACACCGAAATTTTTACTTAGAACAGAATGTATCTGCCCATGTTACTGAAGTCTTGGAAATATTGGCTCCGTCTTTTAAAATGGACAATTCTAGATTGCCGTATAGTTGTCTGTCTCTCGCCTTTAGAAAACCTTTATTAAGAACAAATGAGGAAAGAGGACCTTACTCATTGTCTTGTTGAGATATTTCGGACCCTAGAGGATTTTCCTTTAAGAGGTTCGACAATTATTCTGTTCTCCAAAATGAAATTTCTAACATAATACGAACATTAATAGAACAATATTTCAGAAAGATAAAGCAAAAATGATGAATCCATCTAACTATAACCACTAAAATACAATCATCTATGACTGAAGACATCTTGCTTTCTAATTTTCCATTTCAAATGGAAAGGATCCTTGTACAACAAAAGATACTCTGGATACATTTTCCCCAAAGCTGCTCAGAACATTGGAAGAAAGACTATAGTTTAAAATGTGAGTTATAAGGAGAGGAAATTCAAAATGGGGTAACTCATCGCATTCTTGATCATTCCAGGATTTAAGGGAAAAGACAAAAATTGTCAGCCACAGGTCTGTCAACGGAACAAGGCAATGATCTACAAGCCTCAGATAGATTGACCGATGAAGAATTTGTCTATTTGCACTACCAGTTCAACAGGTCATTAGGAAAGTTGGAGATATCGTTTAAATGAAAAATATGATAAGTAGACACGCTGCTATATCTCCTCATCAAGACTGTACATAACTGATTACCTATTTACATATTAATCTGAGTAGTTTGGCGTCTGATGATCCAGGAACCCGGATGTTATGTCTAATCCGCTCTTTCTTATCGATACTTGCTATAATTGTTTTTTTCTTTCCTAACTTCGAGACGAGTCTATGTACACTCATGGACAAAACTTAAGTAAGTTGTACCTTTTTAGCATGAATATATTTTATTTTTAATATTATACTCTTTTTTTTTTTAATGAAAGAGAACGTTCGAATTTACATGTATGGGAAATTCGTCGGTATATAAGCAAATAAGGAGTGGTTTATACTTATAATATGAAACTTCCTTAAGTCTTTTGTCCATGAGTGTATGTAGAACGAAGTGGCTTAATAATACACATATTTTGTCGTTGTTGTTGTTGTTGATATGGAACCTAGTATCTCTGCTAGAAGAGGGCTGTGTTTCCAGGCGCGGCATGGTCTCAACAGCTTCCTGGAGCACTCAGAGACCCGAGGCTCGGCTTGCTGTCGCCGCAGTCGCAGGGACCTCAACTCCAGGCCGCTCTTCTTCCGCTACTTCAAGATCCCTGAGGTGACCTTCCAGACACCGCAGGGGCCGGTACATGTCAATCAAGCCTTCCAGCGCGACTTGCACCAGAAGGTGGAAGACTTCAACAAACGCTGCTCCAACAAGAACGCAGTCACCAAGTAGCCATCTTTATTCAATACTCGCTCGTCTGCGTGAATTCTACTTCCTTTAGTAGACTATCCTTCACTCGCTTTGACCTTTCAAAAAAAAACACTTCAAAGTTAATTATCTATTTTTTGATTTGCCCCAAGTTTATAAAATTTTTACTGTAATACACAGAGCAATTTACACTCATTTTATATAATCATTAATATTTTAAATGAATATTTTAGGCATATTGATGGAATGTTTGAAGGAATTAACTGAAAATTTACAAATTGTATATTCTAGACTTTAATTGTGAACATGTTTGGTCGGGTTAATAACTGGAATGGCAAAACATTTTTGTTTGAAATATTCCTTTGCCATTTAATGATATTGTGAAAAACTAAATATAGGTAAAATTGCATAATTTAGAATCATATTTTAAAATATACACTATATATTTAATTATATTCATATATATTTGGCAAACAGGAATATCAAACGATTAGCGATATTCATATTTAAAAAATGCCACATAATTTTATATTACAGTAGAACTTGGATAATTCGAACTTCTTTAATTCGAAAACCTCTTTAATTCGAATATTTATCTTGGTCCCTAGAATTTCCTATATAAATAATTTAACATCTCTTTAATTCGAATTTTTGGATAATTCGAATTTTTTTATGGTCCCTTGGGGTTCGAATTATCCAAGTTCGACTGTATTTTGTAAAACATTTTTGTACACAATGGTAGAATTTTAATATTTCAAACAAAAATCTTTATTTATTTGCAGACACAAATTTAAACCTCGAGTTGAAAAAATTAATTAAAAAATAATAATATTTTGAAAATGTATGATATTTACAAATCAATAATCAAAAAACGTAATGTTCCTCGAAACTGAAATATTAATTTTGTTTTGTCCTTCAATAATGCTATCTTTGAATGTAAAATGTGCATTAGATGTTTATACATATATATCAGAAAACACAGTCACTTTAAACAAATTGAAATTACATAACTCCCTCTTTACTTAAAAAAATTCAGATGATTTGCGTCAAAAAATCTTTTTATAAAATGATATATATATTTCATATATACTCTCAATAAGTAGGTTCAAATATAGAGCTTTTCAATTTCGCGTGAGTAAAATATATTTGAATCTTCTGTATATAGAACTATTCATCATCATTAAACAATATAAAATAAAGCCATTTTAGTGCAATTAATAAATATTATTATCGATTTTATGTGTATTAACACCTTTAGGTTACCTTGTAAAATGATCAAGGAAAAAAAAAATTACATAATTTAAATTTGTCTTATATTAAAATATACATTAAAAAATATATATGTATATTCAATATACATTTTGTATTTGATAAAAATATCTTTTTATTAGAGTGATCGCTAATATATATATATATAATTTTATTTTGGGTATATCGTTTTGTGGAGAAAGGTGGACACAAAGTTAATATTTTTCTCATACATGGTTTTTACGCATATATATGTATCTAAATGTAGTTTCTAGTCTCTCATCATATATTCCGTTTTTAAAAATAAATATATCGAAAAAGGAATATGTTGAAATTCTCTGGTTAAAATTAGATAAATATATATATTTAATTCTATAGAATATTCAGTGCCGTTCGATTGTATTTCGTTGATTTTATGTGCAATTGTGATATGATTATACGTAGATTTTATATTATTTTAAAATTATATTTCTTACGTGTGATTCCAAACTTTATTATTAGTAAAGAAGAAAACTTCTAAGTACAAAAATATTAAGTGAAGCAATTATATATAATATAGGATTTTAAAATTTTAAAAATATTTGTTACAATTTTTTTTTTCGATTATATATTTAAAACATTTATGACTTATTTTCCCAAATTATATATATTTCAATTTATATCATTATTGAAAAAAAAACATTTGAAAAAAAAAAATTAGAAAAAAAAAGAGACTCAACTAAAATATTTTAAAATAAGCTTTATATATAAAATGAATATTATTTTAGTTTTTAAATAGATAATTTATATTATAATTTTTAAATCAAAAAGGCACATATATTGGATCAAAATATAATTTATTTTACCAATATTTCAGTTGGCCGAACGCCAACTTTTTACAAGGTATTATAACATATTAATGTGTGTCAACAACAAACTCAGCGTCACATAACGTCAATAGAATTGAGTTTTAAAAAATATTATTTTCCTTATATTTAATGGGGGGACAAAAAATTTGATATATATATATATATATATATATTATGAATAAAATAAATTTTGTAAAATAAAGGTGTGAATAATTGTATTTTAACAATATATTAAAAATAAATGATATTTTGATCCAATATATGCTTTTTTAATTAAAGATCTATTTATGGATTGCTCTATTTTCGAACAATTTTTACTATGTGAAAAGAGTTTATATAATTTTTATATCTATTTTCATATGAATTGCCATAATACCTGCCAAAAGGATGATATTTTTACTTTAGAGTGCGAATATATATTTTAAATAAATAATTTTGTATGATTTTTATACCCCAGAAAATATTTCTATATCCATAACAAGGTGCCATAATTCGCAAGGTGCATTTCTCTCTCTATTTTTCCCTTTGTGAAAGTCGCGTCTGCTCAAAATATATGCAGTATTTTATACTCCGTGTATTTTAGAAGCAACATTGTGATATTTTCGTAGCATATATTTCATATCGAGAATGTATAACTAAACAAAAATGCAGGAAAGTATTAAATTGACACTCAAATTTGACACGTTTTACAGTTTTTACGTTTTAAATTCACAGTAAAATCTTTTGTTTTATTTATATTGTGCGTATTAACAGTTAAATTTGAAGTAATTGAATAAAGAAGAAAATATGATTTTTGATTAAATGTGATTATGTGAAAATAATCTTTACTTTTTCGAAATTTTTCATTCTTTTCTTTGATGTAAGATAATCAGAAAGTTACTTCTTTACTTGTATTGGCCACATGTAAGTATTATCTAACCAACATATCTACATATTCCAAGATTTTATCTATGCACATATGTGTCTTATGCACATAATAAGCTCATACCTGCCTGGCCTAGATAAGATTCTTCTTCTTCTCTACAGATATTTAACACTTTCCTGCATTCTCTTTCTCTATTTTAAAACATATGTATTTTATACCACTTTTCATAAAAAGTATATATATACTGTATATGTGTAATCTTTAATAAAGATTTATATATCCACACATGTGTGTTTCTTGGCTTCATATCATTTCTATTCAAAGATCAAATTTTATTTGAATAATTCGGATAGGTATCTAATAAGTGAAAGTTGAGTTTAGCTTTCGATTTCTTTTAAAGCAATATTTGCTACAGTTTCTCCCTCCCAGAAATCCTCCTCTACGTGGCGGGCGGGAGAAGCAGCACAAGTAAGGGACTGCCCTGTAGTACGGTGTCGTGAGCCCCGAGCCGCTACGGTAACCGTGAACAGGGAACTCTGAAATGTGGCTGACTAACGAGACAATGGCGCCCCCCTATTCCATGTGGATAAGACACCACCACTACAGTTTCTACTGCAGTAAGAACATATTGATAGTGGGGCCTGCCTCATCAACGGTGTCTATCTGAAGTGTTCTGACAATATTCCAAAAATTATCCTCAAATGCCTTCACCAAGAAACAATTTTAATTTGCATGTACGACAAGCCAATACAATAGTAAAACTGCCTGATTGATCAATTTGGCGATCGCTGGGAGAGTTCTGAACCGATGTGCCAGCTCTCCCAGATATTTTCCTCAATACAGAATGGACAGTAGAGAATTATTTTAAATATACAAAAAGATGAAACGCTAAAATAATTTCTATATTTTTAGTTGATTAAATAGAGACGCATAGGTGTGTGGTTTGTTGCTATTCAACTTGTCAGAACTCGAGGAATCTAAGTACACAGCCCGGTGTCGCCCCAAAGACGTCCTGAATGTTATGTAATTTAAAAAAGTAAGGAGGATGAATCCGTGACCAATTCAACTTTCCATATTATTTTATTATTAATAGCAATTATATGAAACAGATCTTGGTATGTATGTCTACAAGAAAACAACAAAAACAAAAAAACAAAAAACATTATATACATACAAGTTCCTTTTCAAACCCAGTCTCATCTATAGCCATTGTTACTCTGTAATATTCCAACAATGAACAGTTGATATTTTCTATCTTTTCTCAATAAACCTGGGAGTCCTCAGTAGTATGGAATGATGATTCACTACGCATGCTCGTTCGTCCTACCTTTGGTTTTCCAATTGCAAAGAAATTTATTCCTCATTTTTTGACCCTTCCAGAACACAACCTGGGAAACAATATTTCAGAGTAATATGTTTTTAGAACTTTGTGGCTGATAATCAGAGGGTAAACTATGAAAAAGTAAAGAGAAAAATAAGCATATCGTGGAACCTTTTGAGTTTTTCTTTGAGGAAGCTAAGTTGGATGGTTAATGGAAGAACTCGAATCCTAGCAGAGCTCAAAATGTTTAAACAAGTCTTTTACTTCTAATTCAACACGCCGTGTCTGAGTACAAAGACATTTTGAACAACCTAACCGTCGCCTAAGGCTGGGCATGGGACTGTTGTGCCATATTTTCTACAAGTAACTAAGTTTTTAAATTATTAAATAAGTAGTTTTATTTATTTATTTAACAGTTGCAAAGACACGCCATATCCACAATTAGGATAATTGTGTGTAAATCTGAAAATATATACGAATCAAATAATCGTGAAATTTACATAATTAAACATTGGGAAGCACGCAAATTACACATTCGATGTCAAATTTTTGCATGTAGTGATTAGAAATAGTAGCTTGAAATATGTACACCGTAGGTGTACACAAAATTGCCATTTACAACAGTTAGAACAACATGTAGACTAAGTAAATTAATACATCCAATGATTACATCAGAACGAGTCAGTGTCCAACAGTCAATACTTTCACCTTAAAATATACAGCCTGCAGAATCTATTAAACTTGATGTATTGGTCTTTATTGTTAACAACTTGTTTTGGTCAGGTAAAGTTGGTTTTCTTCCCTTAGATCAGAAGTTAACGGACAAATAAGTAGTTAAAATTATATTCTATCAGTTCTTTTGGTATATAAAGTAAATTAATAATCACAAACACCAATTTCTCAAATGTCTTCATATATCTAGATTTATTATATATTTTTTAAATAATAATTATATGCTTAAGTATATATTATAGTAATTTGAAGATTTTGCAATCTATAATTAAAATTATATTTAAAAAAGATGCACATATTGGATTTCTAATTATTTTATTGTTCCAATATTTCGAGGGGCAATTCGCCTCTCTTTATCTCTTAATTTAGAATTAATATGTATACACACAATTATTTACAATTACACTGTGGTGTATAAATCTCTCTATCTTTTATAGATAAAATAATAATCTGTAATATTAAATATAATTATTAGCTGTATATATACTGAATGTAATATTTAAATCAAAGATACAATTCTTTCATTGGCCTTGTAGAACGAGAGTGGTGTACGCGTGCGCGCATGTTCTAGTGAAAAACACAAACATCCTCGATAAAGAGAGGCGAGTTGCCCCTCGAAATATTGGAACAATAAAATAATTAGAAATCCAATATATGCATCTTTTTTAAATATTAAAGTATATACTCTTAAAATATTAGCTTTTATTGTTTTAAAATTAGCCCATTAAAATATAACCCAATAAGGAAAATTGCATTGCCATCGCGAATAAGCAAGTAGAAATGAAAGCTATATAAAACGCTAACATTTAAGTATAAATATTTTTGAACACGCTACTTCATTTCTTTATTTCGACTTAGAGCGCTATGTCCCCCTAGGGACACTTGCACTTTAAACATAAACAAAAATTTTTGAAAGAAAATAAAGAAAGATATTTAAATATGCACAGAATTAGTATGCAAGTTAGTTAGATGAAAAGATAAAAATATCAACACAATTGATATATGTACAAAGGGTTGGTATGCAAATTTAGTTAAATGAAATCAAATTGTAAAGTATTGTGTGTATTCGAGAAAAGCAATTTACAGATTTAAAAAAAAAACGGTATATATATAATTACAAGATATCTGAATATATATCAAAATTTTTGTAACTTGTATCGAAACAATAAAGTTAAAGAAAAGATGACCACCCCAGAAATAGACATGGCAACATGGCCCCATATCACTTTACATAACGAAGACTTTCAAATGTCCAACTTTTGTTCCCATTTGTAAGCACCCTGGCTATAGGAAGAGCCTGGGGCTTGTTTAAAACAGTTAGGTTTAGGTATCAGAGAGTTGTACTGGACAATCTCATTGGTCGGCCGCACCAGCACGTGTTTTCTAGGGACCGCAGCCTTCCTTGTCACTTCTAACCTCTGGAGTGTTTTACCCTCTGTTTGCGCCTAGCTATGCAAAATAACTTGCCAGGTTGCATTGTTCCATAATTATGTAAATTTTTATTTTTCTTCTAATTTATGTAAATATATGTGTATATGAAAAGAGTGAAAGTGATAATAAAGTTAAGTCAGTCAGCTAAAACCAGAGAGGTTGTTTGGTCATTCAAACAGCTTGCTGCTACATCGCACCTAGAAAAGTCTCAGTAGTCAGGTCTGGTGTAGAGTCCACATTCTGCCAGAAATCGTCAACATCTAAGACCAGATAAAAGGCTGAAGGAGCTAGACGGAAGTTTGAACTAACATTGTTTGGATCCAAGCTCCAACACCCTCTATCCATTATATACATTTAATATATTTCTCATAGGGATATTTATTTATTACTTTAAAATTCACCTCTCTTTTAAATATTGTACATTCAAATAATAAATTTAACTCTAAATATTTTAAATTATCCTTTTGAAATATACCGTCCGAAAAAAAAAAAAACCATTCTGCAAGCTTGCAGGATGGTCAATAGATAGCACCTGAGTTTTTCTACATCTATTTCGACGGGAGAGGTGACCTTTCTTTTTATTGATCAATATATCCTTCATGCAAATATTCAATTAATTTATTATTTATATAATAATATTTTAATATTTTTTATTCTATAAATATCATGTTGCGGAATTCATTATACATATCAGAAATAATGAAGAGAATGAGTAGAAGGTAGTTTTATTTTATAAGGAGAAAATTGTAAAAATATATTCATTAAGAGCAAGAATGAACAATTCGGCTTTTACGCGGCATACACTTGTCCAAAAAAAACAAAACAACTGGGTAATGTGCGCGCACGAACCAGATATTCTTTCGATTTAAAAAAGTAAAAAGTAATCTAAAAAGTAAAACTCTGGAGATTTATCCATGTGGGAAACTCTGGAGATTTATCCATGTAGTAATCTCTAGAGATATGTCCATGTTGTGAACTCTGGAGATTTATCCATGTAGTAATCTCTAGAGATATGTCCATGTTGTAAACTCTGGAGATTTATCCATGTAGTAATCTCTAGAGATATGTCCATGTTGTAAACTCTGGAGATTTATCCATGTAGTAATCTCTAGAGATATGTCCATGTTATGAACTCTGGAGATTTATCCATGTAGTAATCTCTAGAGATATGCCCATGTTGTGAACTCTGGAGATTTATCCATGTAGTAATCTCTAGAGATATGTCCATGTTGTAAACTCTGGAGATTTATCCATGTAGTAATCTCTAGAGATATGTCCATGTTGTAAACTCTGGAGATTTATCCATGTAGTAATCTCTAGAGATATGTCCATGTTTTGTGAACTCTGGAGATTTATCCATGTAGTAATCTCTTGAGATATGTCCATGTTGTGAACTCTGGAGATTTATCCATGTGGGAAACTCTGGAGATTTATCCATGTGGGAAACTCTGGAGATTTATCCATGTGGGAAAATCTGTAGATTTATCAATGTGGGAAATTGAAGATATGTCCATGTTGTGAACTCTGGAGATTTATCCATGTGGGAAACTCTGGAGATTTGTCCATGCTGGAAACGGGAGATTTATCCATGTGGGAAACTCTGGAGATTTATCCATGTGGAAAACTGGATATTTATCCATGTGGGAAACTCTGGAGATTTATCCATGTGGAAAACTGGATATTTATCCATGTGGGAAACTCTGAAGATTTGTCCATGTTGTAAACTCTGAAGATTTGTTCATGTAGTAAACTCTGGAGATTTATTCATGTGGGAAACTCTGTAGATTTGTCCATGTGGAAAGTTCTCCAGTGATTCATCAATTCAGGTATTCACATCTTAAATATAGTTCTAGTGGGGATCTCCAGGCCTCAAGTACGTTCCTCATGATCAAAGCTACCCTGAGCTGCCTCCTTCTGTGAAGGCTATGAAAAATTGGTCCACCATTGTCGCCAGGATTGTTGGACTGTAATAGTAGCTGGTAAAAAGAAAGCTTCTTGGAGACGACGAATGCATTTACCCTTTATGGAAGTATATAAAAAAGCGCATATTGGTGGTTTCTGTCAAGGTAGTTTGTGTTAATTTGATTTCCAGGTTTTTAATATTCAAATCGGCGCGAGGTATCTATTAGCGCCCCACGATCTATTTCCAAATATAGAGAAGCTCGTAAGACGAGAAATAATTCAAGTGTTGTCGGCCAACAATGGCGTCGAGCAGGTCTTCCAGAAAATGGGAAATTTTACGGAACCGCGAGTTCTTTAAAATTCAGGCCCAATGGGAACTGCCACACGCGCCATTGTTCCATTTCATAAGTTATCCATAAACAGGATCATTCCCTTTGTCTCCCTTGTTAGCATGCACCTTAGGGAAGTCATTCGTAGCCTGATAGGCCCTTTGTCTCAGCCTTCGCCATTGTTGACCTGAGGAATTTGTTGGCGCTTCCTCACTGTGGTCTTTCTTTCGATGGTGACTCTCGCCCTACACACACTGCCCTTTACACACCGCCCACCACGCATTTCACACACTGCCCTTTACACACCGCCCACCACGCATTTCACACACTGCCACCACAGCATATACACCGCCCACTACATATTTCACATTTCCCTTTGCACACCGCCCACTATATATTTCACACACTGCCCCCACAGCATATACACCGCCACTACATATTTCACATTTCCCTTTGCACACCGCCCACCACGCTTTTCACACACTACCCTCAACCCTACACTGCCCACTACATATTTCACATTTACCTTTGCACACCACCCACTATATATCTCACACAGCCCTCAACCCTACACTGCCCACTACACATTTCAAACAACCCATCATATACTGCTGCCCCCCACACACCGCTCACAACACCACCTTAATCAAACTTCTCCCCTCCTCAACATACTGCCAACCATCCACTGCCACCCCAACACACCACCTAGACGGCACGTTATTGTCTTTTGTTCAGTTTTTTCATAACTGACCCTGTCTCAATGTAACACTACACCGGAGCCAAGTATCTCCTACCTCCTGTAGACCACGGACTTCCAGAGCCAAGTATCTCCTACCTCCTGTAGACCACGGACCCCCAGAGCCAGGTATCTCCTACCTCCTGTAGACCACGCCCCCCTGGATCCAAGTATCTCCTACCTCCTGTAGACCACTACACAGGAGCCAAGTATATCCTACCTCCTTTAGACCACGGACCCCCAGAGCCAAGTATCTCCTACCTCCTGTAGACCACGGACCCCCAGATCCAAGTATCTCCTACCTCCTGTAGACCACTACACAGGAACCAAGTACAGTAGAACTCCTCAAATTCGGAAAGCTTGGGGCGCAAGGTATTCCGAATTTGAGGATTTTCCGAATTTGAGAGAGTTAGATTTGTGAATATTTATGTGGCATAAATAGGCATTTAGATGACTGAGACAAAGATTTTGAAGCATATGAACAATTTTAGGTTGAATATTATATGTACATTACATAATTTTAATTACGATTTTTAATCAAATGTTCCTTGACTTTTATGAGTTTTGAGCATGAAACCGATGAAAAATAGTAAAATATTTTATTATGTATGTAATGCGTGTTACATAGATAAATTTGTATTAAAGTAACATAAACACACACCTGCATTCTTGTCTATAAAAACCAATTATGTACATATGCAGTCCAATAAACGCAAATTTTGATGGCCAAGTAAGTTATGGCTTGGCAAAGAAGTTGCTGATTGTTGTCTGTTTCTTTGGCTTGTTTAACAAAGCTTCTTCTTCTCTCATAAGCATAGTTCGAAGACTATTGATGGTGTTGTAGCTTGCAAGCATTTCTGGTTCAGTGCGCTTTTCCAAATATTTTAATGCAACATCCAAACTTTTCAACGCTTCGCATCTGGGAATATCCGGCTCCAAATGTCTGTTAACTGCTTTATCAACATTTTCGTATAACGGATTTTTTACTTGAGAAAACTTTTTGACATCTTTTTCGGTAGAATCAACAAATTTTGTAAGTTTAAGCTCAGACTTTTTTATATCATAAACAGTTGTCTTAGAAATTTTATACTTTTGCATTATCGTTGTATAGCTTAATCCTTTTTTTAATGTCACTAAGAACATCTAACTTTTCACCAAGCTTAAGAATTCGGTACTTGCCTCGTTTTTGCCGCTCCTCTTTGGATGCCATTTTGTTGAAGAACAAACTTGTAAATGCAAAAAATTGAGAGTTGAATAAAAGAATTTGAAACTTACAATGTCTGAAAATGTTTGATAATTTGAACTTTAGGTGAATCAACTTTGCAATAAAAAATGCGTGAATGGCTTATGACGTAATAATGCTGCCTTCTTATTGGACAATATCCTAAACTAAGCACAAAGGTCAAATGAAACTGTTGATTTATTTAAGCTTTTAAAAAAGGGGATAAACCCCTAATTAGCGATTAAAAATAATCGGTAAAAGTAAATTAATTAAACACTTAAATTTAAAATAAATTACTAATAAAAATTAAATTAAATTAAATAAAAGCAAAGCAAAAGTAAAAGTAAATAAAATAAAATAAAATAATGTTGAGATATCAACAAAATAAAAGCATGTGAAAATTGATTTTTTTGTATGTAAAAAAAAACATTACAATACTTTCCGAATTTGGGAGTTTCCGAATTTCAGAGTTTCCGAATTTGAGGAGTTCTACTGTATCTCCTACCTCCTGTAGACCACTACACAGGAACCAAGTATCTCCTACCTCCTGTAGACCACTACACAGGAGCCAAGTATCTCCTACCTCCTGTAGACCACTACACAGGAACCAAGTATCTCCTACCTCCTGTAGACCACTACACAGGAGCCAAGTATCTCCTACCTCCTGTAGACCACTACACAGGAACCAAGTATCTCCTACCTCCTGTAGACCACTACACAGGAGCCAAGTATCTCCTACCTCCTGTAGACCACTACACAGGAACCAAGTATCTCCTACCTCCTGTAGACCACTACACAGGAACCAAGTATCTCCTACCTCCTGTAGACCACTACACAGGAACCAAGTATCTCCTACCTCCTGTAGACCACTACACAGGAACCAAGTATCTCCTACCTCCTGTAGACCACTACACAGGAGCCAAGTATCTCCGACCTCCTGTAAAACACTACACAGGAGCCAAGTATCTCCTACCTCCTGTAGACCACTACACAGGAACCAAGTATCTCCTACCTCCTGTAGACCACTACACAGGAACCAAGTATCTCCTACCTCCTGTAGACCACTACACAGGAACCAAGTATCTCCTACCTCCTGTAGACCACTACACAGGAGCCAAGTATCTCCTACCTCCTGTAAAACACTACACAGGAGCCAAGTATCTCCTACCTCCTGTAGACCACTACACAGGAACCAAGTATCTCCTACCTCCTGTAGACCACTACACAGGAACCAAGTATCTCCTACCTCCTGTAGACCACTACACAGGAACCAAGTATCTCCTACCTCCTGTAGACCACTACACAGGAGCCAAGTATCTCCTACCTCCTGTAAAACACTACACAGGAGCCAAGTATCTCCTACCTCCTGTAGACCACTACACAGGAACCAAGTATCTCCTACCTCCTGTAGACCACTACACAGTAGCCAAGTATCTCCTACCTCCTGTAAAACACTACACAGGAGCCAAGTATCTCCTACCTCCTGTAGACCACTACACAGGAGCCAAGTATCTCCGACCTCCTGTAAAACACTACACAGGAGCCAAGTATCTCCTACCTCCTGTAGACCACTACACAGGAGCCAAGTATCTCCTACCTCCTGTAGACCACTACACAGGAGCCAAGTATCTCCTATCTCCTGTAGACCACTACACAGGAGCCAAGTATCTCCTACCTCCTTTAAAACACTACACAGGAGCCAAGTATCTCCTACCTCCTGTAGACCACTATACAAGAGCCAAGTATCTCCTACCTCATGTAGACCACTATACAAGAGCCAAGTATCTCCTACCTCATGTAGACCACTACACAGGAGCCAAGTATCTCCTACCTCCTGTAGACCACTACACAGGAGCCAAGTATCTCCGACCTCCTGTAGACCACTACACAGGAGCCAAGTATCTCCTACCTCCTGTAGACTACTACACAGGAGCCAAGTATCTCCTACCTCCTGTAGACCACTACACAGGAGCCAAGTATCTCCTACCTCCTGTAGACCACTGCCCCAGAGCCAAGTATCTCCTACCTCCTGTAGACCACTACACAGGAGCCAAGTATCTCCGACCTCCTGTAGACCACTACACAGGAGCCAAGTATCTCCTACCTCCTGTAGACCACTGCCCCAGAGCCAAGTATCTCCGACCTCCTGTAGACTACTACACAGGAGCCAAGTATCTCCTACCTCCTGTAGACCACTGCCCCAGAGCCAAGTATCTCCTACCTCCTGTAGACCACTACACAGGAGCCAAGTATCTCCGATCTCCTGTAGACCACTACACAGGAGCCAAGTATCTCCGACCTCCTGTAGACCACTACACAGGAGCCAAGTATCTCCGACCTCCTGTAGACCACTACACAGGAGCCAAGTATCTCCTACCTCCTGTAGACCACTGCCCCAGAGCCAAGTATCTCCTACCTCCTGTAGACCACTACACAGGAGCCAAGTATCTCCGACCTCCTGTAGACCACTACACAGGAGCCAAGTATCTCCGACCTCCTGTAGACCACCACACAGGAGCCAAGTATCTCCGACCTCCTGTAGACCACTACACAGGAGCCAAGTATCTCAGACCTCCTGTAGACCACTGCCCCAGAGCCAAGTATCTCCTACCTCCTGTAGACCACTACACAGGAGCCAAGTATCTCAGACATCCTGTAGACCCCTAGAGCCAAGTATCTCCGACCTCCTGTAGACCACTGCACCAGAGCCAAGTATCTCAGACCTTCTATAGACCCCTGGAGCCAAGTATCTCCTACCTCCTGTAGACCACTGCACCAGAGTCAAGTATCTCAGACCTCCTGTAGACCACTGCACCAGAGCCAAGTATCTCAGACCTCCTGTAGACCCCTGGAGCCAAGTATCCCCGGGGAAGAAGAGGTTGGTTGTTCCAATTGCTCTAATTTCCAGAATCCCAACAACAATGGCCGCCCCGCGCCACAATAGAATTATTAGAGCACAGACTCTAATTCCGGACCTAAAAACTTTAATTGTCGACATACGCTCGGCCTTGTTTTAATCATAATTTCCTTTTTATAGAGCGATACGTCCACTACTTTTTGCATATATCATAATCGGCGTCCATTTAAACCCAAATAAGTGCCATTAGAGTAGGACCGAGAGGTCCTGACTGGTCTGGTTATCTTGTAGCCTCAGGGACTTTCTTGGTTATCTTGAAATCCCATATACTTGCCAGAATATATTGAACTCTAATGTGCTTGTCTGTATATCTAGCAGTTTCTGGGATTTGCATGTACACCTATCCCCCGATTTACACGGTACTTGTTTCACACGTTTTCGCTTTTACACGGTTTTCCAAATAAGTTTTTATCGCACTATACTAAATGCTACTGTGATTGAACACATGCGCTGTGTACACATCTCACGAGGAATTCCGAGCTTATGTGTTGACTACATATTTTAACCTGTCAATGCATTTTATTTTCATTTCTGTGTACACCTATCCCCCGATTTACACGTTTTCCTCAGGAACGTATCTACCGTGTAAATCGGGGGATAGGTGTATATCTTTAAGACTTTGAGACTTACCTGTATATCTTACAGTTTTCAGGATATCTAGCAGTTTCTGGTATATTCCTGTATACTTTAGTCTGTTGCATATGTCTGTATACAAGCATCTTGCAAGTGTCTTCTTAAAGTGTCATCTACAATATCTTGCAGTTTCTTGAATTTTCCTGTATATCTTTTAGTATCTGGGATTTGCCTGTATATCCGGAATTTTTTTAGGATTTTCATGGATATCTTGCAGATTCTGGGATTTGCCTGTATATCTTGGTGACTCTGAGACTTACCTGGATATCGTGTACTCGTTGTGATTTGCATGGGTATCTTGCAATCTCTTCACTTCCAGAGACTTGGCAGGAATTTCCAGGATTCCATTAAAATTGTCCCATACATTTTACACATGTGCCACTAAAGGTTCTATTTCCTATAAAACACAAAATCTCCATTTTTCCGTCACTCATCAATAGGAACATATAGCCTAGACATTAATATTGCTGAAAAAGCAAATCACTGATAGAATTTTCAATTTGACAACGTGAAATTTTCAAAACACGGAAGGTGTTATTTTCCTGGGTATATTGTCGTTTCTGTGATATTTCATAGTTTGTCCGAATACCATTTCTGAGATTCCACTCATTCAGTGTAGCATATATAAGCAGAATCATACAATACAGTATTAAAGCTCTAAGAAGCATTCTGGTGAATTAAATTGGTGAAACCGCTGTCAGGGCTCACCACTGATGTGAGCCAAGCCCTCCCAATATATTTTTCATAACAGTAAGAACAGTTGAAGTTTGTTTTGTGTGAAAAAGAAACATTTGTGCTCGAATGCTTTCATTTACCACATATAGATGGCGCGGTATTATTTGTATTCAACAAATTGTATTCTCATCAGTTTTCAAACATTTCTGTCAACCGGACATTCTCTCGAGCGGTGTGTTAGTATAATGGTTGAGGTATTCCAAGAGCATGGTCCCAATGCTGGTAGTAATGGTCGCAATTCCTTCCACAACCCAACAAACGATTAACGAATTAGGCAACGGCTCCTTAAAACGAGGAGAAGACTACGTTCTCTCCGTAGACCTCCGTTAGGACCGAGCAACGGACGGGTTCCGACAGCAATGTTTCAGCGTATTTTTACAAAGTCTGCAGACTAACCAAGTATTCGTCATCAGTTCTTTCAGCAAAGTATTCGCCAACAATTCTTTTCGACAAGTTTTCGTCAGCGATTATTTTAGCAAAATTTTCGCACAAATTCTCTTTTCTAAGTATTCGTCAACTTTTCTTTTATCAAAGTTTTCGTCAGGAATTCTTTTAGCAAAGTTTTCGTCAGCGATTATTTTAGCAAAGTTTTCGCTACAAATTTTTTTTTGCGAAGTTTTCGACAGCAATTCTTTTAGCAAAGGTTTCGTGAACAATTCTTTAAAAAAAGTTTTCATCAACAATTCTTTTAGAAAAGTTTTCATTAAAAATTATTTTAACAAAGGTTTTGCAAGCAATCTTTTTGCGAAGTATTCGTCAACAATTCTTTTATTAAAGTTTTCGTCAGCAATTCTTTCTGCATAGTATTCGTCAGAAATTATTTCAGCATAGTTTTCATTAACTTTTCTTTTAGTAAAGTTTTCCGTAACAATTCTTTTGGCAAAGTAATCATCAACAATTCTTTTAGCAAAGTTTTCGTCAACAATTCTTTTCGAATAGTTTTCGTCAGCAATTCTTTTTGCATAGTTTTCGTCAGAAATTATTTCAGCAGAGTTTTCATCAACTTTTATTTTAGTAAAGTTTTCCGTAACAATTCTTTTAGCAAAGTAAATTATTTCAGAAAAGTACTCGCCAGCAATAATTTCAGCAAATTATTCGCCATCAATTATTTTAGAAAGTATTTCCTTACCCAACAATTCCTTTAGCGAAGTTTTTGTCAGCCTTTCTTTTAAAAATATTCATTTACAAATCATTTAGTAAAGTCCTCGGCAACAATTCTTTTGGAAAAGTTTTCGTCGTAAATTATGTAATAAAAGTATTTGTCAACAATTATTTCAGCAAAATATTCGTCAACTTTTCTTTTAGCAAAGTATTCGTCAACTTTTCTTTTAGCAAAATATTCGTCAACTTTTCTTTTAGCAAAGTATTCGTCAACTTTTCTTTTAGCAAAATATTCGTCAACTTTTCTTTTAGCAAAGTATTCGGTCAACTTTTCTTTTAGCAAAATATTCGTCAACTTTTCTTTTAGCAAAGTATTCGTCAACTTTTCTTTTAGCAAAATATTCGTCAACTTTTCTTTTAGCAAAATATTCGTCAACTTTTCTTTTAGCAAAGTATTCGTCAACTTTTCTTTTAGCAAAATATTCGTCAACTTTTCTTTTAGCAAAATATTCGTCAACCTTTCTTTTAGCAAAGTATTCGTCAACTTTTCTTTTAGCAAAGTATTCGTCAACTTTTCTTTTAGCAAAGTTTTCCTCAGAAATTCTTTTAGCAAAGTTTTCCTCAGAAATTCTTTTATCAAAGTAATCGTCAACAATTCTTTTAGCAAAATATTCGTCAACTTTTCTTTTAGCAAAGTTTTCCTCAAAAATTCTTTTAGAAAAGTAATCATCAACAATTCTTTTAGCAAAATTTTCCTCTGAAATTCTTTTATCAAAGTAATCGTCAACAATTCTTTTAGCAAAGTATTCGTCAACTTTTCTTTTAGCAAAGTTTTCCTCAGAAATTATTTTAGAAAAAAAAAAAGTAATCGTCAACAATTCTTTTAGCAAAGTTTTCCTCAGAAATTCTTTTATCAAAAAGTAATCGTCAACAATTCTTTTAGCAAAGTATTCGTCAACTTTTCTTTTAGCAAAGTTTTCCTCAGAAATTCTTTTAGCAAAGTATTCGTCAACTTTTCTTTTAGCAAAGTTTTCCTCAGAAATTCTCTTAGAAAAGTATTCGTCAACTTTTCTTTTAGCAAAGTTTTCCTCAGAAATTCTTTTATCAAAGTAATCGTCAACAATTCTTTTAGCAAAGTATTCGTCAACTTTTCTTTTAGCAAAGTTTTCCTCAGAAATTCTTTTAGAAAAGTAATCGTCAACATTTCTTTTAGCAAAGTTTTCCTCAGAAATTCTTTTATCAAAAAGTAATCGTCAACAATTCTTTTAGCAAAGTATTCGTAAACTTTTCTTTTAGCAAAGTTTTCCTCAGGAATTCTTTTAGAAAAGTAATCGTCAACAATTATTTTAGCAAAGTTTTCCTCAGAAATTATTTTAGAAAAAAAAAAAAAAAAAAAGTAATCGTCAACAATTCTTTTAGCAAAGTTTTCCTCAGAAATTCTTTCAGAAAAGTAATCGTCAACAATTATTTTAGTAAAGTTTTCCTCAGAAATTCTTTTATCAAAATAATCGTCAACAATTCTTTTAGCAAAGTATTCGTCAACTTTTCTTCTAGCAAAGTATTCGTCAACTTTTCTTCTAGCAAAGTATTCGTCAACTTTTCATTTAGCAAAGTTTTCCTCAGAAATTCTTTTATCAAAGTAATCGTCAACAATTCTTTTATCAAAGTAACCGTCAAAAATTCCTTTAGCAAAGTTTTCATCAGCGATTAATAAAGAACGCGGGAAGGACTTGGGTCTCTCATGGAAGCTGATTCTTCTCTTTCCCGAGATACATAAACAATGGCATCTGCTGTGGAGCTTCAAAAGGCGCTGAACTTCCCCTAGGGAATGGAATTCCTTAATCTTCTTGACCGCATTCAAGTTGATCTCCTTAGAATCGAGAGAAACCATTGTTGTTTTAGAAACCAAAAAATCATCCAAGCAGAATTTATTTTGAATAATTATTTTTGTAAATGTGCTTATACAATTATCCTCAGTGTTATGAACAAAATTCCAAAATATAAAAAGTGGGTTTCACTTATTCAGAGAGATAACATCATTTTGAAAATTATCGTGAAACTCAAACACATCAAGTTTTGAAAAATTCTTCGGTTGGTTCAATTTACACTCAAAGACATAACTTAAGGATTTAAGGAGACAGAGGCAATTTTCTGAAGATAGAGGCTGCCTGGCCGGCATTCATATTTCTATAAAAATAGACACTTCGGCCAGTTAGAGTTTTTCTATTATTTTCTTAATGCTTCGACAAAAATTAAAAATTTTAAACGCCTTGCCAAATGCTTTATTTTTATTTACTTCTCCTGACAAAGACAAAAGATTTTTGTCGAAACATTAAGAAAATAAAAAAAACTCTAACTGGCCGAAATGTCTATTTTTATAGAAAAAAAAAAAAGAGGCAATTTTGTTCATACTTGGTTATCTCGGGTGTCTTCAATAAAGGTCACTGTAATATCTTTCAGAGTTATTGTCTCAATCCTGATATATATGCTGAAAGGTACAACTTCCTTAAGTTTTGTCCATGAGTTTAGTTAGCATATAACCAGTCCATGATGCATGTTTGGTGCGCGCGCATATCTTATTGCCTCATTTTTAATTAAACGTAAGACAATAATAATACGGCTTCTATATACAAGGGGGGATCAATAAATAAGGTGAATTATCTTATTTCTTAAAAATTAAAAAAGCAAAAATAATTTAAACCACAGAATTTTAAAATATAACATCGAGAGACTATTTAAGGTGTTCTGTTATTTTTTTCTCACGCGCGGCGCGAGACTTATAAATAAACTAAAATTTAAGCTCCCTTGAAGGATTGCACCACGCTTGAACAACGTACAGTTATTCGTTTCTTGAATGCAGAAGGTATTCAAACATCTCAAATATGCCAAAGAATGAAAAATATCTATGGTGAGTCTTGGTTGTCTCAAAAAAGCATTTATAAATGGGTTAACGAGTTCAAAAATGGACGAATTACATGTTCCTCAGGTCTCAACGTTCGGCCGGTAAAGTTTTGTTAACAATTTTTTGGGATGTTGATGGATCAATCTGTCTTGATTTTTTATCCTCAAGGCAACGTATGAACAGCGACCTTTATTGTGAGATTCTTGTAAATAAGCTAAAGCTCGGTATAAGAAACAAAAGAAGAGGGAAGCTTAGTAAAGGTGTTCTCTTCCTTCATGATAATGCAAGGCCGCATACATCATGTAAAACTGTATCTATAATCATTAAATTAGGTTTTGAAGTTTTAGAACATCCTGCATATAGTCCAGACCTAGCCCCCTCTGACTATTTCCTTTTTGGACTACTAAAAAAGGAGTTAAAGGGAAAGCGATTTGACTCGGATGAAGATGTCCAGAAAGTGGTGCAAGATTTTTTTCACACGCTTCCTAAGAGTGCCTATAAAGAGGGTATTTACAAGTTGCCAGAACGATGGAGACGATGTATAGAAAGCCAAGGTGATTATTTTGAATAAATCAAGTCCTATTTTTTAATATCGTTCTTATTTTTTAAAATAAATTATAATTCACCTTATTTATTGATCCCACCTTGTATATATATGTCATAATTTGTATATAATTAAATGCAACCCCGACCCACTATGTATGTACCATGTATGATTTTCAAAGACTTAATAAAGAACAAGGTAACTGGAGGAAAGAAAGTAACAAAAGATATAGGAAGTAAGACTAAAGCTGGCACGACTATTTTGGCACCCCTGTGTCAACATTGCAGGGGCAGAGACCGGTCGTCTCTAGTGACCGCAGAAGTTATATTAGACAAGAAGCACTCGACACTTCCTGGAAAAACAGGATGTATTCGGTGACCAGAAGTTATAAATATTAAGCTAACGCCCAACATTTCCGGCAAAGATAGGACGTATTTGATAACACGGAAGTAAATAAAGTCAAAATGGCACTCGACACTTCCTATCAAAGCAGATCATATCTTTCACCAAAGGAAACCGCCGGCCTATCAGAAGATAGCACCTTAAGTAGGTCAACCAATAGGGAAAGATCATGTGAGATCTCTCAACCAATCAGAGAGAAACTGACTCATGGTGTTAAATCGAAAGACAAGAATAGTTAGTTACGCTTTGGCTCCCAAGGAGGTGACATCGGCTTTAGACCTCTCTCCCTCGGCTCATCCCACAGCTAAGTACAATCACCGCCATGTGATCAACTAATTAATAAGTCAAATCGCTCAACTCTTCTCAAGCTTTCTTCCCTCCAACCCAGTTACCTTTTATTTTCAAAACAATCATGTGTCCTGATTATTCCTAACTGTGTGCTTCACTTACCACTCAACGACTGCGCTTCAATCAAATCTCACCATTCGCATCCAACAACAAGAAACCCCGCAACGATATTGCCACAGAACGGTTAAGTCGACAGATTCTACAAAAGTGTAATACATCAAATATTACAGTGAAATAACAACTATTGCAGCAACATATTACAGTAAGTCGACAGGATAAAGATTATAGAGCTTAATCAGGATAAAGATGGAAATTAACCCAGGCGCCAGCACAACAAAAGGCAATGACAACCCAAGAGAGAAGGAACTGGCAACGAACGGAAAGAAGCTGACAACGAACGAGGCGACAAGACACACCCTGGCGACGGTAATTTTAGAACTGACCGCCGCGCTACAAGGGGCGAGATCCACGCAGCTGGAAGCGGTCTTCCGGAGCGCCACCCTCGGGACAACCGCCGCCCGCACCGCCGGTACGTGTCCGAACAGCCTGACATCCACCGAGGAATCGCCATCCGCCATGCCGTACCCGTGCATCCGGAAGCAACCCACGCGACACGGACCCAGTGTACCGACAACGCGATCCACTCGAATGGAAGCAGCACAAATGACTAGATTTCCCTTTCAATCGCGCGGACAGTGCAAAAGGTCCCGATCCGGTTCAACAGATATTCCAAGCCAGCCACACCAAGCCGAAGACGCCACAATGGAGACTTTTCGAGACTAAGGTAGGCAATCCACCCAATGACACCATCAAATTAACTTTGGACTTGTATCTGACCCAGGACCTACCATGTACCTTTCTCATTGAACCAGACGCAGGTTCGAACATATTGCCGTATCATTTATACAATATATTAAAAGCACAACTCCCCAATTTAAGTATTAAAAAACCTTCCCTTGATCTATCCCCCCTAAATAGTTTTACGAAAATAATAGGACATTTAACTTTCCCTCTGACAATAGGCCAAATAACCCGTAGAGAGAACTTCCACGTGGTAAATGCATCCTTACCATTTGGAGTTCTTACCTTAAAAACCCTTTATCAATATAAATTAAAACTAAATTATAATCGCGGCACTATTTTCCAACTTGGCGTCCCATTGTCTAATACTATCTACCACTTTAAACATGTGTCAAATGAATGCAAGCACGGGCTAGGCCAAAACCTGTCCCAAAGGACTCGCACAGCACCCAAAGCTTTCACACATGGAAACCCTTGCCTGCATTCATTGCCCAAACCCCAAATATTTACATGCCACCATTCTAATCTCACACCACACAACTTTTCGCTCAACTCAATTGCCAATACTTTATGCCCACCACATATAAAGCCACCACGACTTCAATCTACAATTCCATTAATGCCCAAACAAGTGTCCGTACACCGACACAGCTCACCCACTTACCACACAAGATTCACACATGACCATACTTCGCAACGCCATAAACACGCAAATGTACCTCACAACACACGCACCCATACGTCGTCACACAACGGTAACACACACAACCCGCACAACACACGCAACACGCACGCCAAAAGACAACAACAACAAACAAACACATGCACAACCGTTAAGAATAATACAATCATCCCATCTACACAAAACATAGAAAAAATTCACGCCACCGAACAACCACACAATCGAAAAACCTTGCGATCTTTCCTAAAAGCTGTGAACGTCTTTAAAGAATTCATTCCAGACCACGCCCGCTTGCGGACGCCACTAATCAACCTTCTAAAAAAGGATATCATGTGGGTCTGGGATGACGAATGCCAGAAAGCGTTCACTAACCTGAAAGAAAACCTGACCACACACCCCACATTACACCTTTACCAGGAAGGTCTACCGTGCCAGGTGTACTGTAACACCTCAACATTCAGCATTACAGGCGTTCTTAAACAAGTCTACCCTGATGGGAAGACCTACACCGTTCAACATTTCAGCCGATCTCTGCGTAGTCACGAGCGAAATTATTCAGACTTGGAACTACAATGCCTAGCCATTGTGGAAAGTGTGGATAATTTCCGCACCTGTCTAATGGACAGAAAGTTTACAATATTTTCTGACCATCCTGCATTGCAGTGGTTGAAAGAGATCAAAGCCCCGTCAGGCAGATTGTTTCGATGGAGGTTAAGATTGTCAAGATACGAATATGAGGTCCGTAGCATAAATGGAGTACAACAATATGAAACGGGCGTTGTAACTCGTATCCCATTTTGTGGCTTTCTAGATGCGCCACTCATAAAGAACCAACAATCTTCTCCACCGGGAAAATCCCGCGTGACTATGGATCCCAATAAACTGCGCACCGTCTCCCGAAAAGGAGTACTTAAAACTATAGTCCCAAATTCATTTACAACCAGACTTCTTAAGTCCGTACACACACAACACCACCACCCAAACATCTCCAAGATGACGAGACTCATCTCAGCACAATATTATTGGCAGAACATGACACAAGACATCGCAAAACAGGTAAAAACCTGCCCCACCTGCCGATTCGCTAGAAGAATCGATGAATACAAACAACCTGCACGTAAAAATACCGACACAGGTACCCAAACAAAACAAAATTCGTACATAAAACACAGCGTACACATAACACAAACAATGCCAAAATTACCACATCCACGTCAGAGAAAAGATCACACATTTCAACCTAAACCAATTACCGCCGACATATCTCTAATAAAACCATTGACGATCAAACAGGAGAACTGTAAACCTGACAACCAATCCAATCATATCACACCACTCCCTAAAGATATCAAACAGGAAAACTGCGAACCTACCAATCATTCAAATTCTACAATTCATAAGGTTCAAGCAAATATTTCAGAGTCCCCAGTTACAAAAATGTGGACGAACATGGGACAATATCCTATCTTTCATCTGATTTTTATCCTTTGTTTATTAGTTCTACCGTACAACTGTATTCCAATTTTATTCATTAAATACTTGTTTATCTATGCTATACCCGATCAGAAAATCTTCGAACTACAAGAGGCAGTTTTTCATTGTGGACAAGCATTTATAAAACTCCTCATAATTTTAGGAACCATCTTCGCAGAAAATCTAAATAAACTCCGAAGAGAGCAGTAACTGAAAGATAACCAACCAATGCCGAAAGTAAAAGATTCAATTAGAAAAAAAAAAAAAACAATTAGGCGTGCACAAATTCAATTAGGAAACCAGGAAGTGAGAAGGGACACTTCCCCGCACGACAAAGACGCCGGTCAGCAACTACATGCAAATAGACGGGGGATAAATTGGGAATCACCCCAGGGAGGGACTTTGTTTCTCCACATCGCCCCCCTGCTTCCGGTTTCTAATTACCGTGGGGCCCCTCGACCAACAGCTGAATTGAGGTCAACTGTGGGCTTCTCTAAGTGTCGTTCAGTTTGGATCCCAATACGAGCTACATATCGACTTTTACAAAAAACATAGTTCAATTATATTCTCACAAGAAACTTAAGACACACAGACACTCCAAATGAGTTCACATTTCTATTCTTTTATTCTTTTAAAGACTTCCAAACTTTATATTTTTCACACTAGGCACAAATTCCACCTACGCGTAGACATCCCAGACCTTAGGATCTTGACAACACATAGAATTCGTTTCACACATTTCTTACACAAAAACTTCTAACATTTTTTCACAACACACACAAAGACAAAAAGTTACACATAATTGAGCAATTAAAACATTTATAGGGCAAAATGGAGCAACCAATACATGTAGATCAGGGCATGTAGATACCAAAGGGTTCCAACCAATACATCTTATTTTTCATATCAATCATTTTTATTATTTTCTCTCAATTAAAAATTAAATATTTAATCAATTTATCAAATTATTCAACTTATTACCACTTTTTATCATTAATTATCATTTTTTTTTTCCAATTAGTTTATATTATCATTTTTATTTATCAATTATCATTCTATTTACCACTTAACTTATATTGTCACAACTCAATTATCAACGAAAACACTGGTTTTCGATTAAACTAAAAACATTAAATCACCCTTTGTTGTTGAAACCTTTTATTTTTCTTTTTTTTTTTTTCTCAAGCACTCACCTTTGATTTCGCTCAACTTTTATTTTTATTTTTATTTTGATTTCTCACAAGCCCTAATAAAACTCCCTCGGTCTCCATTCCCAATTCCGAGCTAGAACATAATTAGGCATTTTTTCTTTTTTTCTCACCACGCACCAAGCATTCACTTTGATTCCGTTCAACTCTTATTTTTATTTTTATTTTGATTTCTCAAAAGACCTAATGAAAACCCCTTCGATTTCATTCCCAATCTCAAGTAGGATAGTAATTAGGCAATTCTTTTTTTTTTTTCACCAACGCAACAAAGCATTTTCTTTTTTTTTCATACAACAAGGCTTTTTCTTTTTTTTTTTGTGCAACCAAGCCTTCACTTTGATTTCATTCAACTTTTATTTTATCTTATTTTATGTTGATTTCTCAAAAGCCCTAATAGAATTCCTTCGATTTCATTCCCAATTTCGAACTAGAATATGGTTAGGCATTTTTCCTTTTTTTTTTTCTCTCACCATTCAACCAAACACATTCAATTTTGATTTCATTTCACTACTCTTATTTTATTTTGTTTTGATTTCAAAGCACCTTATGAAATTTCCTCGATTCCTTTTTCTCAGAATTCGAGCAAAAAAAGTAACTAAGCAGTTGTCTTTGTCACCATGCAACAAAATATTTTTCTTTTTCAACCAAACACATTCAATTTTGATTTCATTCAACTATTTTTATATTATTTTTATTTGATTTCAAAAGCCTTAATAGAACTCCCTCGATATCATTTCTTATCTCGAGTAGAATTCGTTTAGGCGCATTTTTTTTTTGCCCACTATGTACCATAACATTCATTGATTTCTTACAATTAAAAAATTTTTGATTTCTATTAATTATACTCAACCTATATCATCAACCCCATTCTATCTTACTTTTATGTCACCAGCAATGCTTGTATATAGCCCCTCAATACCCACAACTAATTTTCCCACAAAATTATTTTTCATTTTACAGAATTCTCTCAGGCTAACCCCTTCTTGAATTCTTCACATGTAGGGGGCGCATCTGTCATAATTTGTATATAATTAAATGCAACCCCGACCCACTATGTATGTACCATGTATGATTTTCAAAGACTTAATAAAGAACAAGGTAACTGGAGGAAAGAAAGTAACAAAAGATATAGGAAGTAAGACTAAAGCTGGCACGACTATTTTGGCACCCCTGTGTCAACATTGCAGGGGCAGAGACCGGTCGTCTCTAGTGACCGCAGAAGTTATATTAGACAAGAAGCACTCGACACTTCCTGGAAAAACAGGATGTATTCGGTGACCAGAAGTTATAAATATTAAGCTAACGCCCAACATTTCCGGCAAAGATAGGACGTATTTGATAACACGGAAGTAAATAAAGTCAAAATGGCACTCGACACTTCCTATCAAAGCAGATCATATCTTTCACCAAAGGAAACCGCCGGCCTATCAGAAGATAGCACCTTAAGTAGGTCAACCAATAGGGAAAGATCATGTGAGATCTCTCAACCAATCAGAGAGAAACTGACTCATGGTGTTAAATCGAAAGACAAGAATAGTTAGTTACGCTTTGGCTCCCAAGGAGGTGACATCGGCTTTAGACCTCTCTCCCTCGGCTCATCCCACAGCTAAGTACAATCACCGCCATGTGATCAACTAATTAATAAGTCAAATCGCTCAACTCTTCTCAAGCTTTCTTCCCTCCAACCCAGTTACCTTTTATTTTCAAAACAATCATGTGTCCTGATTATTCCTAACTGTGTGCTTCACTTACCACTCAACGACTGCGCTTCAATCAAATCTCACCATTCGCATCCAACAACAAGAAACCCCGCAACGATATTGCCACAGAACGGTTAAGTCGACAGATTCTACAAAAGTGTAATACATCAAATATTACAGTGAAATAACAACTATTGCAGCAACATATTACATATACTCAGGGGAATTTGCATGAAAATAATTTCTGTGAGAGATTTCACGCGCCAAAGTAAAAATGAGAAATAGATAGACTACCTATATGAGAAAAATTCTAAACTTAATTGTTAATATCTATTTTCTAAGCCTACTACCAATTACCAACTTACCAACCCCACCAGTAAGTACAAGTAACTAAACGGGACTCTGGCATATTTGTAAGTGCAAAAATCGAACTGCTTTTTACACGTGTAGACATGTGGTATACTTATATTAAAAGCAGTCGACAACTTCTACTCACCATGATTATCATTGTCTGTAACACGTGTGTTGCGTACTAGGGATAATTAAAGAAAAACATTGAGGGTTTCTAGTAAAGTTGAAAGCAGAGATAATACAATCCACAAGACAGAAGAGTCGATCAAAAACAGACTCAGTTCTCACACAATACAAGATAGGTAAGTGCTGTACAGAGGTGGAAGCAGTGAGGACAAGTTGACATGTTGACAATGGCGACAAGCTCAATTAACACACAAAGGTTCATTGATCTTCGTCTGTTGCTTTTTTTCTTCCTCGCCAGGTCTAACGGGGAGCCAGTACTTCGGCTGATTCACTCACTGCGGGGTCTGAAACACAGAGGACGTTGGCTGGACAGGTCATTGACGCAACCATTTCACAACAATGGACGGAATCAACATATCATAAAGTTGACAATTATTTTTGTGACATTTATGTAATTATGATATATTTCTAAGAAGAGATAAAAAAGCCCATGGCGACGAGTTTCTTCATTAAAGAGATATAAGATAGGGAAGTTCTGCCTGAGGATATTGATCTATTATGATGCATTAGCGCGCCATCTGTTATCAAAATTCGAAACTATTATAGACACGTACGATTCTTTTTTAAAAATAAACAATTTCTACTGTCCTTACTGCAATGAAAAAAATGCAATATAACAGCGGTATGGTAGATTAAAATGGCGAAACGGCTGGGAGGGTTCACCACTGATGAGCCAGGCCCTCCCATTAATTTTTCCATTGCAGTAAGGACAGTAGAAATTGTTTATTTTTGAGAAGAATCATACGTGTCTATAATAGTTTCGAATTTTGATCAATAAAGATAAAGATTGCCTCTCCCGTCATAAACCATGGTCTACAGGTAGACGCTTCTCAGTTTTCCAAAGCTGGTGTTGTGGCTTTATCACCGACCTGAGGCCGCTAGTTTGCGGAGACGGTCAATAGATGGCGTCTAGTTTTGACGTTTATTTTGACGTGAGAGGTGACCTTTGTCTATATAGATATAAGCTTGGCGAGCTTTCAGACAATAACGTACTTCAACAGGCTGTAAACGAATACAAGACTGTACTCACAGCCTGTTGAAGTACGTGTTGTTTCTTATCCCCTTGTGTAAAGACCACACAAATTCCATGAGTTCATGATCTCATGAAATGGGGTATAGGGGTGCAGCTTTCGTTGATCATGGCACTATGATCCAGGCACACTTTGGTGAAACTTTGCCTGTAATTTGAGGCCGTTCCTAACATGGAAGTCTTTGTTGCTGACTCTAACATGAGTACAGACGCAGCTCCTCCGTATCCCTGGAGTGGGACCATTGCTGAGGTCTATCAACTGGGTCAGTTGAAGCCAGGAATTTTAAAGAGAAGTTGAAGAACGTTATTGTCTGAAATCTCGTCAAGCTTTTATCCCTTCAATAAACAAACTCATCGCCGTTAGCTTTTATCTTTTCTTAGCAATAATATTTGGTGATTCCTCCCGTTGTAAGTATGATACATATGATCAAATGTTATCTCTACAGCCCTTACTGCATTGGTATCACTGACTAGATGAGAGGGCTTGGCTTATCAGCGGTGAACCATCTCAGCGGTTAGCTTCTCTTGATTAATCCAGAAACGGTATTTGGCTAATTCAGGAATAATTAAAACTCAACTGATTAGTTGATATTTATTCCGATAGATGGAGCAAGCCATCAGCAACTTTTATTTAACGATCAGGAGATGCATTTTTCTTATATTTATATAGTGTTACATCATGGCTAATGTGAACCTATTTTATTTTAATTTGTAATATTATTTTTCATATATATTAAATTCAAATTTATATTTATTTATTTTATTAAACAGAATATATATATTATAAACAGAATATATGTATTATAGAATCACCATTTGTATTTAGGTACACTGTGTGAATTCACTGCTCTCTTTGATGTGAGAAATAAATAAATTATTCTGGAGGCTACTTAAAGTTATCTCATTATTCCCTTATATAAATTTGTAGGATGGTTGAAACATGCTCTGGTAAGATACAAGACCCGGCAAAGGAGAGAATCAAGTTTGAAGAGCCTGCCAAGCCGCAACCTGGTGCAACAATATATTTTCCAATAGCACTTGAAATCTCTTTTCAAATTTGAAACGTACGTAGTTTACAGTTGAAATGAGATATTCCCCCTAATGTATTTTGACGGGAAAGGTGGCCTTTGAAGTTATTGGTATATTTCTCTACTTCTCTACTACCTCTTGTCTAATTCTTTTCTTTTTCTTTTATACAGATTGTCTAACTCTTGTACACTTCCTGATTACTCCTTGTGTTTACCTTTTTCGAATAAGTTCATACTTCCTGAATACTTCTTGTATATTTCTTGTTTACCTTTTTCTAATAAGTTCATACTTCCTGAATACTTCTTGTATATTTCTTGTTTACCTTTTTTCTAATAAGTTCATACTTCCTGAATACTTCTTGTATATTTCTTGTTTACCTTTTTTTCTAATAAGTTCATACTTCCTGAATACTTCTTGTATATTTCTTGTTTACCTTTTTTCTAATAAGTTCATACTTCCTGAATACTTCTTGTATATTTCTTGTTTACCTTTTTTCTAATAAGTTCATACTTCCTGAATACTTCTTGTATATTTCTTGTTTACCTTTTTTCTAATAAGTTCATACTTCCTGAATACTTCTTGTATATTTCTTGTTTACCTTTTTCTAATAAGTTCATACTTCCTGAATACTTCTTGTATATTTCTTGTTTACCTTTTTTCTAATAAGTTCATACTTCCTGAATACTTCTTGTATATTTCTTGTTTACCTTTTTTCTAATAAGTTCATACTTCCTGAATACTTCTTGTATATTTCTTGTTTACCTTTTTTCTAATAAGTTCATACTTCCTGAATACTTCTTGTATATTTCTTGTTTACCTTTTTTCTAATAAGTTCATACTTCCTGAATACTTCTTGTATATTTCTTGTTTACCTTTTTTCTAATAAGTTCATACTTCCTGAATACTTCTTGTATATTTCTTGTTTACCTTTTTTCTAATAAGTTCATACTTACTGAATACTTCTTGTATATTTCTTGTTTACCTTTTTTCTAATAAGTTCATACTTCCTGAATACTTCTTGTATATTTCTTGTTTACCTTTTTTCTAATAAGTTCATACTTCCTGAATACTTCTTGTATATTTCTTGATTACCTTTTTCTAATATGTGTTGTACTTCCTTACAACTTCTAGTATATATTTTTGTTTACTTCTCACATGCTCCTCTTACCTACTTCAAGTTTACTTATCATCTACTTGTAAACTTTTCAATTTCCTATGTATACTTCTTGGCTACTTATTTTATAGCATTTTTATACCTCTTTGGTGGAACGCGGTTTTACAATCTAGCGTTTTGCCTGGCTGGTGGTGGCAAGCGCAAATACAGACAATTTTGACATGCTCATCGTAATGATAAAATCATGAGTGAAACGGACACAGTTACAAGAGACGGAATCACCAGACATCTTGAAGAAGGAATTAAAGTTTACGGTGACGTGTTTCTTTTATTTTTGCCGTATAATCGGTAAGCTTTCGGTAAGCTTGTGACGTCCTTCAACAGGCAACTATCAAAGAAACAAGACACAGTTTATATTAGCCGATATGGGTATAGACGAAGAGACGGAGGATGATGTTTGCTCAGGGGACTTACCATCCAGACCTCTGTCTGTCCCACGGCTGGATGCTATGTGAACATGTTTAGCTAGATGGAGAATGTCAAACATTATCAAACATATCACAAGAGTATTTGTTCATATTTTAGAACCCCGCATGTTCGACATATAGGCGATCAGTTGGACAATTAGAGGTTCGAGATTTAACCTTTGATCACCTTCTCACGTCGTTGACCCCGTTCATCGATTCAATCCCCCCTATCTCTGGCCTCCATCCATGCTGGCCTCATTCACCGTGCTTCACCTCTCCGGCTATTGATAGACTCCATATAGGCTCTTGTCTTCCCGCACTATACCGTTGTTCACTCCACCTGTTGTCTTCTTCACTCCAATGTTGCTCACTTCAATTGTTGTCTTCCTGCAGTCCGCCGTTGTTCACTCCACTACTTGTCTTCCTGCACTATACCGTTGTTCACTCCCCCTGTTGTCTTCTTCACTCCAATGTTGCACACTCCACTATTTGTCTTCCTGCAGTCCGCCGTTGCTCACTCCACTACTTGTCTTCATGTAGTCCGCAGTTGTCCACTCCACTACTTGTCTTCCTGCACTATACCGTTGTTCACTCCCCATGTTGTCTTCTTACACTCCAATGTTGCACACTCCACTATTTGTCTTCCTGCAGTCCGCCGTTGCTCACTCCACTACTTGTCTTCATGTAGTCCGCAGTTGCCCACTCCACTACTTGTCTTCCTGCACTATACCGTTGTTCACTCCCCATGTTGTCTTCTTACACTCCAATGTTGCACACTCCACTATTTGTCTTCCTGCAGTCCGCCGTTGCTCACTCCACTACTTGTCTTCATGTAGTCCGCAGTTGTCCACTCCACTACTTGTCTTCCTGCACTATACCGTTGTTCACTCCCCATGTTGTCTTCTTACACTCCAATGTTGCACACTCCACTATTTGTCTTCCTGCAGTCCGCCGTTGCTCACTCCACTACTTGTCTTCATGTAGTCCGCAGTTGCCCACTCCACTACTTGTCTTCCTGCACTATACCGTTGTTCACTCCCCATGTTGTCTTCTTACACTCCAATGTTGCACACTCCACTATTTGTCTTCCTGCAGTCCGCCGTTGCTCACTCCACTACTTGTCTTCATGTAGTCCGCAGTTGTCCACTCCACTACTTGTCTTCCTGCACTATACCGTTGTTCACTCCCCATGTTGTCTTCTTACACTCCAATGTTGCACACTCCACTATTTGTCTTCCTGCAGTCCGCCGTTGTTCACTCCACTACTTGTCTTCCTGCAGTCCGCCGTTGTTCACTCCACTACTTGTCTTCATGTAGTCCGCAGTTGTTCACTCTACTACTTGTCTTCCTGCACTATACCGTTTTCCACTCCACTTGTTATCTTCTTACACTCCAATGTTGCACACTCCACTATTTGTCTTCCTGCAGTCCGCCGTTGTTCACTCCACTACTTGTCTTCCTGCAGTCCGCCGTTGCTCACTCCACTACTTGTCTTCATGTAGTCCGCAGTTGTCCACTCCACTACTTGTCTTCCTGCACTATACCGTTTTCCACTCCACTTGTTATCTTCTTACACTCCAATGTTGCACACTCCACTATTTGTCTTCCTGCAGTCCGCCGTTGCTCACTCCACTACTTGTCTTCATGTAGTCCGCAGTTGCCCACTCCACTACTTGTCTTCCTGCACTATACCGTTGTTCACTCCCCATGTTGTCTTCTTACACTCCAATGTTGCACACTCCACTATTTGTCTTCCTGCAGTCCGCCGTTGCTCACTCCACTACTTGTCTTCATGTAGTCCGCAGTTGTCCACTCCACTACTTGTCTTCCTGCACTATACCGTTGTTCACTCCCCATGTTGTCTTCTTACACTCCAATGTTGCACACTCCACTATTTGTCTTCCTGCAGTCCGCCGTTGTTCACTCCACTACTTGTCTTCCTGCAGTCCGCCGTTGTTCACTCCACTACTTGTCTTCATGTAGTCCGCAGTTGTTCACTCTACTACTTGTCTTCCTGCACTATACCGTTTTCCACTCCACTTGTTATCTTCTTACACTCCAATGTTGCACACTCCACTATTTGTCTTCCTGCAGTCCGCCGTTGTTCACTCCACTACTTGTCTTCCTGCAGTCCGCCGTTGCTCACTCCACTACTTGTCTTCATGTAGTCCGCAGTTGTCCACTCCACTACTTGTCTTCCTGCACTATACCGTTTTCCACTCCACTTGTTATCTTCTTACACTCCAATGTTGCACACTCCACTATTTGTCTTCCTGCAGTCCGCCGTTGCTCACTCCACTACTTGTCTTCATGTAGTCCGCAGTTGCCCACTCCACTACTTGTCTTCCTGCACTATACCGTTGTTCACTCCCCATGTTGTCTTCTTACACTCCAATGTTGCACACTCCACTATTTGTCTTCCTGCAGTCCGCCGTTGCTCACTCCACTACTTGTCTTCATGTAGTCCGCAGTTGTCCACTCCACTACTTGTCTTCCTGCACTATACCGTTGTTCACTCCCCATGTTGTCTTCTTACACTCCAATGTTGCACACTCCACTATTTGTCTTCCTGCAGTCCGCCGTTGCTCACTCCACTACTTGTCTTCATGTAGTCCGCAGTTGCCCACTCCACTACTTGTCTTCCTGCACTATACCGTTGTTCACTCCCCATGTTGTCTTCTTACACTCCAATGTTGCACACTCCACTATTTGTCTTCCTGCAGTCCGCCGTTGCTCACTCCACTACTTGTCTTCATGTAGTCCGCAGTTGTCCACTCCACTACTTGTCTTCCTGCACTATACCGTTGTTCACTCCCCATGTTGTCTTCTTACACTCCAATGTTGCACACTCCACTATTTGTCTTCCTGCAGTCCGCCGTTGTTCACTCCACTACTTGTCTTCCTGCACTATACCGTTGTTCACTCCCCATGTTGTCTTCTTACACTCCAATGTTGCACACTCCACTATTTGTCTTCCTGCAGTCCGCCGTTGTTCACTCCACTACTTGTCTTCCTGCAGTCCGCCGTTGTTCACTCCACTACTTGTCTTCATGTAGTCCGCAGTTGTTCACTCTACTACTTGTCTTCCTGCACTATACCGTTTTCCACTCCACTTGTTATCTTCTTACACTCCAATGTTGCACACTCCACTATTTGTCTTCCTGCAGTCCGCCGTTGTTCACTCCACTACTTGTCTTCCTGCAGTCCGCCGTTGTTCACTCCACTACTTGTCTTCATGTAGTCCGCAGTTGTCCACTCCACTACTTGTCTTCCTGCACTATACCGTTTTCCACTCCACTTGTTATCTTCTTACACTCCAATGTTGCACACTCCACTATTTGTCTTCCTGCAGTCCGCCGTTGTTCACTCCACTACTTGTCTTCCTGCACTATACCGTTTTCCACTCCACTTGTTATCTTCTTACACTCCAATGTTGCACACTCCACTATTTGTCTTCCTGCAGTCCGCCGTTGTTCACTCTACTACTTGTCTTCCTGCACTATACCGTTTTCCACTCCACTTGTTATCTTCTTACACTCCAATGTTGCACACTCCACTATTTGTCTTCCTGCAGTCCGCCGTTGTTCACTCCACTACTTGTCTTCCTGCACTATACCGTTTTCCACTCCACTTGTTATCTTCTTACACTCCAATGTTGCACACTCCACTATTTGTCTTCCTGCAGTCCGCCGTTGTTCACTCCACTACTTGTCTTCCTGCACTATACCGTTTTCCACTCCACTTGTTATCTTCTTACACTCCAATGTTGCACACTCCACTATTTGTCTTCCTGCAGTCCGCCGTTGTTCACTCTACTACTTGTCTTCCTGCACTATACCGTTTTCCACTCCACTTGTTATCTTCTTACACTCCAATGTTGCACACTCCACTATTTGTCTTCCTGCAGTCCGCCGTTGTTCACTCCACTACTTGTCTTCCTGCAGTCCGCCGTTGTTCACTCCACTACTTGTCTTCATGTAGTCCGCAGTTGTTCACTCCACTACTTGTCTTCATGTAGTCCGCAGTTGTTCACTCCACTACTTGTCTTCCTGCACTATACCGTTTTCCACTCCACTTGTTATCTTCTTACACTCCAATGTTGCACACTCCACTATTTGTCTTCCTGCAGTCCGCCGTTGTTCACTCCACTACTTGTCTTCATGTAGTCCGCAGTTGTTCACTCCACTATTTGTCTTCCTGCACTATACCGTTTTCCACTCCACTTGTTATCTTCTTACACTCCAATGTTTCTCTCTTCACTACTTCTCTTCCTACACTCCAATGTTGCACATTCCACTACTTGTCTTCCTGTACGCCACCGTTTCTCACTCCACTTGTTATCTTCATGCTGTCCGCCGTTGCTGAGTCCAAGTGTTGATTCCCTGTACTCCACCGTCGCTGTCTCCAAATGTTATCTTCCATTACCCGGAATTCACCGCCGTAGGTTTCCACCTTCGCTATAATCTACCGTCATCGCTATCCCTGTCCTTGGTAGCCCGTGGCCGAGTTGTGGCAGCACGCACACCAGTGACACGACCTTCAACAGACGCTGGAACCAAGATGTGCAGGTCGAATCGCTGCTCCCTCCGTCCAGGAGATGCGCTGTCAGACTGGGTCCTCGTGCTACTTCTACTCAACTAATCCTCCAACAATGGCTGTTTGCTGACGACCTTTGGATTCTGCCTCATTCCCCCCCGTTGTCATCAGATACACTCGCATCCCAAACCAAAGTAGAATGGTGTCCCGCTTTGGTTCCGAATACCTTTCCCCTGGTCAAAAGTAGTCCTTCTTTCTTTATATAAATATATATTTGTTCTGAAAACAGAGCAATCACACACACACAAAGCCTTTATTAAGACGTTAGTATTATACAGATTCTCCGTACAAGGTGCAATAACAGGAAAAGAGCAGCACAGGAAACCAGTAGTTCCGCAACTATATACAATTATTAGTAATAAGGAAAAGTAAGATTTAATATGAAAGGTCGACGCCATCGCCTCAAGTCTTCAATTCCATAAGCGCGGAGCAGAAATAGGGACTAAGTTATTTAGTTCGTCATAAATATAGCATCCAGACACAAAAAGGAGGTTTACTCCAGCACAGCCATCCATATCACCAGCTCCGCAAACTCATCGTCGACCAACACGATGGCCCCTCGATGTTTCGTCATCATTCTGAGGTGTAAGAACAATAGCTTCCAAGTTCTCTTTTCTCCCTCTTTACACCTACTGCCTTGTAAAAATTATATAGGGCCTGAGCAACTAGTCTGCTTGTTTGGGCACTGGTTAACATCGTTTGGATTGACCTAAGTTGGCTGGTGTCTACCGTTGAAAAGAATGTCCTTCTCTCCTCGCTAATATCTTGGCATTCATAGATATAATGAGATAGTTCAGTTTCCATATTTTCTTTGCAGAGATCACAAATCTTATCACCCTCCCTGAAAATGAGATTGAACAAGTTGGTATATGGTGATTATATTGAGAAATTTAAAATACAATTTAATAATATACTTTTGTAGTTCTTCAAATATTCCTGGAAATTCCTGATCACACTATGTATCTACAACAGCTTTGCGACTACAGATTCGTCTGTCTTGATGAAGGGGCTGTTTCCTGAATTAAACCATGTTCGCGTGGACAAGGGGTCGGCAAACTGATGGCTAGCGAGTCACATGCGGCTCTTTGGATGTGAAGCTATTTATATAGTTCCATATGTATATATTATTTATGGGAGTACTATTAATTGTTGGCAAGAAAAAAATTTGTAGTTCTTTAAAATATTTTAAATTTTGTTAATTGTAATTTTTGACTTTTCCGACTCAAAAGTTTGCCTGGCATAGACCAATAATGACCTCTTTGTTGAAATCTACTCTATGGAGAGTGCTAAATTTTATAATTTTGTAAATTTTGAATAAATCAGTAAAAAGACAACTAAGACATAAGAAGAAACCCTACACGATATCTTAGATGGTGTTGACACGAATGTCCAGCATTGTGCCACAAATGTTAACAAAGAAAGGAAACAGAATGGAGAGACTTGACTACTGCTAGCATGGCCACAGAAGATCAATATAAAAATGATATTTTGGGAATCTATATTGTTGCATCATGGCTAATGAACCTATTTTATTTTAATTTGTAATATTACTTTTCATATATTTTGAATTCAAATTTATATTTAATATTTATTTATTTTATTAAACAGAATATATGTATTATATAATCATCATTTGTATTTAGGTACACTGTGTGACTTCACTGCTCTCTTTGATGTGAGAAATAAATAAATTATTCTGGAGGCTACTTAAAGTTATCTCCACTTATATAAATTTGTAGGATGGTTGAAACACGCTCTGGTAAGATACAAGACCCGGCACAGGAGAGAATCAAGGTTGAAGAGTCTGCCAACCTGGTGCAACAATAGAAAGAGTAATCTCCTACATGGTGATTACAATATACTCTGATTATCTAGAATAAAACAAACTATAAAGCACAATTTGAACTTTTACAAATAAACAACTTTCTACTCACCTTACTGCGATGAAAACATATAGGGAGGGCCTGGCTCATCAGCAGTGAACCCTCCCAGCGGTTTCACCAGTTTAATAAATGGTAAGATTATTAGAAGTATTAGAGCTCTAAAAACGGTATGTTTAATTAAACTGATGAAACCATTAGAAGGGTTCACCGATAAAAAAATTCCTGCTTAATCATTTTTTATCTTATATACGAGATCTCGTATAGATGACATTTTTTGTTCGGTTCAAAAACACATTAATAGGTACCGCTCAACAAGAGCAACCTAGTTCATGATAATTGAAACAATGAATAATATGTGAAGGTTATTCACATATTAAACAAAATGTTAACGTGGAATTCAATCCCGGTTCATGACTGTCGGGAATCGAGGGTGTTACCTACTTGCCCACCGACTTATTGTTACATTTTTTGTTGAATATATGCTTAACTACCGTTTGCTATGCACAAAATATCAATACATATTTACAGCATTTTGCTTCTTAAAAAGAGAGAGAAAGATAAAAAATTGGCATTTGAATCAACTACACAAATATAGGTGTCTATACTTCCAAAACTCTATAATGCTGTGGAATGCTGGGACAAGTACGAGTCCACCAAGTCTTGGCCGTAGGGCAGTTCTATACGGCTTTCTAAAGTAACAGCCACGGGATGAACAAATTGTGGATCAAGGTTTTTACGAGGGGAGAGCGAGGTTTTTTTTATAGAAGAAAGAGGCATTTTGTTCACATTTGGTCATCTCGTGTGTCTTCAATAAAAGTCACTGTAATATCTTTCAGAGTTATTGTCAGAATCCCGATATATATGCTGAAAGATACAATTTCCTTAAATTTTGTCCATGAGTATATTCCCGCAAGGAGTAGAATTATAGGTATTTCAACCGACCATTGATACATGAAAATAGAAATAGGATATTGTACTTACTTTACATCACAATAATGGAACTGGGGTATCGGCGGCTCAGTTTACTGATTGTGACTCCAGAATTTCTCCCAAGTGTAACTCGAGTCCAGTACACCAGTCGAGCTGTTGACATGTTACTTCTAATCAGCTTAAATCTTTCGATGGAAACCATAAATCTGACACATCGCCGCTTGTGATAGTGAAGAAAGCGGTTTGTTGCGAATGGATAAAATCCTTTCAAGAGAAAGAGAAATAGCATATAGATAAATAAAACCTAACCAGTCCAAGAGACCACAGATGGAATGAAAGTCCAAATAAAATAAAAAACAAGCCACAGAGGTGCGTGCTTCCACAGGGGACAAAGGGGCTGGTGTTACAATGGTAGGTCCCCTAGCGGCCGGCGGGGGAAGCTGCCATTGTTGCCGATGGCCGGCTGCAGGTGAGTGAGCCTGTCTTCTCTCTCTCTCATCTTTGTTCTTCTCTGGTTGGATGCCCGCACACCGGTTGGTAGCCACACTCCTGTACCTATATACCTTATCCAATAATTTACTTTACACCATAATGTTCCATTCAGTCCTATCTGTGTGCCTGTCTCAACCTACCAACCTGTATGACATAAAATCTCTCAGAGCGAAACCCTCGAGATAGCTAAACAAGAATATCGCCGACAATTTCTACCATATTTGTTCCCTATTCTGTGCGTGTTCTTGAATCTAACAACCTGTATGACACTAAACCTCTTTGGAGAAAAACACTCAAGATACCTTCAACAAGAAGAAACTTTTATAACCGATAGTCCCTGCCATATTTGTCCCACATTCTGTGCGTGTTTTCGGATCTACCAACCTCTATGAAATCAAACCTCTTGGAGAAAAAACACTCAAGATAGCTTCAACAAGAATATACTTTTACAGCCGACACATTCTACCATATTTTTTACCCTATTCTGTGCGTGTTCTTGAATCTAACAACCTCTATGAACTCAAACCTCTTAGAGAAAAACACTCACGATACATTCAACAAGAAGATACTTTTATAGCTAAGACTTTCTACCATATTTCTCCCCCATTCTGTGCGTGTTTATGGACCTAACAACCTGTATGACACTAAACCCTTTAGAGCAAAACCTTCGAATTGGCTTCAACAAGAATAAACTTTTATAACCGATAGTCTCTACCATATTTGTCCCACATTCTGTGCGTGTTTTTGAATCTACCAACCTGTATGACACTAAACCTCATAGAGAAAAACATTCGAATTAGCTTCAACAAGAAGATACTTTTATAGCTAAGACTTTCTACCATATTTGTCCTCCATTCTGTGCGTGTTATTGAATATACCAACCTGTATGACACTAAACCTCTTAGAGAAAAACATTCGAATTAGCTTCAACAAGAATATACTTTTACATCCGACACATTCTACCATATGTGTTCCCCATTCTGTGCGTGTTTTTGAATCTACCAACCTGTATGACACTAAACCTCTTAGAGCAAAACTTTCGAATTAGCTTCAACAAGAAGATACTTTTATAACCGATAGTCTCTACCATATTTGTCCCACATTCTGTGCGTGTTTTCGGATCTACCAACCTCTATGAAATCAAACCTCTTGGGGAAAAAACACTCAAGATACCTTCATAAAGAATATACTTTTACAGCCGACACATTCTACCATATTTTTTACCTTATTCTGTGCGTGTTCTTGAATCTAACAACCTCTATGACACTAAACTTCTCTTAGAGAAAAACACTCAAGATACCTTCAACAACAAGAAACTTTTATAGCTGACGCATTCTATCATATTTGTTCCTTATTCTGTACTTGGATCTACCAACCTCACCGAGCCTTTGTAGCGAGATGGATCCACTAGAACAGCTAGCTCTCGATATACATCTAACTGATGGTTCAAGAATCAGTTCCAAAATAAAATGTACTATGACTATGTAAACTTTTAAATTATCATTTTGGATATTTTTTATAATTTTCAAAATGTAGAGAGGCATTGGTATAAAGATTTGAATATAACTACGTCGGAATTGGGTCATAAAAACATGTACTACTATATCCTCATGTATTGTACACACAAACCTTGTTCTGAGTTTATTGTGAGTTATCTCTTATTTCTATGGCAGAGTTGTGGCCATATTTATATGTATGGCAGGCTGAACTAACCCTATTCATCCTTATCCAACATTGTGTGTTTCTCGTGTTTATAAATCAAGTAGGGCATCGATGATACTCAATCTCATGAGAACTTTGTTAAGTTTAGAACTATTTGTACAATAATTTACAAAACACTACCAATCCATCGTGTAAATAACACTGATAGACAAAACTTAAGGAAGTTGTACTTTATAGCATATATATATCGGGATTCAGAAAATAACTCTGATAGATATTTGATGCACAGTGATATCTCTCATATCTCTCAGAGTTATTTTCTGAATCCCGATATATATATGCTATAAGGTACAACTTCCTTAAGTTTTGTCTATCAGTGTAATTAATCATATATATGTAAATAATACTGGCACAGCACAATAGTCCTTTGGACTTCGTGCTTTTGTAACAATAAATAAATAAAAATAAATAAAATCGATGACAGCAGTGGAGTGTTGGTAGTTTAGCTGGGTAGCTGTGGTGTTTAGAGAACACACCAGTTTAAATACGGAGAGACTAAACTTATGTTTGTGAGTTTACAACAAATATTAAGATGACAACATCAGACTTCCAGCAACAAGTTTATTTTATCCATCGAAGAAACTTCAACCTGATGTTTTCATCTTAATATTGACACAAGGGATTACTGAATTACAACAAATAAGATTTTAGATATTTCTGTATAATAGAACAGTGATGTACATATGTAACCTATACCTTGGTTAAGTACATACACAGTTTTAATATCTTCGAGGTATCGTGTAAATAACATTGCGGATTTAAACAGAACACTAAATAGACATTTTATTCTACAGAATGTTGGAATTCTACTGGTGTGAGTCCATGTCAGTTTTGATATCTTCGAGGTATAGTGTAAATAACATTGCGGATTTAAACAGAACACTAACTAGGCATTTTATTCTACAGAATGTTGGAATTCTACAGGTGTTGTCCACATGTCGGGTTTCTCTGACAACTACCAAGAATTCCTCCACACAACCTGCCTGTTAGACAAACAGCTTCCAATGGTAGGATGGTTGAACCATTAACGAATCAGATGGTTAAAATTTCTAACACCTTTTATTGAAAAAATTGAATTAAGTTTTTAAAAAGACATATGATAATGCACAATTTGGATTATAGATTATAAACACAGTAATAAGACTAAATCCAAATAAATAGTGTTCATTGAAATCATTCAGCACTCTTGTCTGAAGATAACAACGCTGTTACCTAAACGTCACACACTATTTCTTTGGATTTGGTCTTATTACCTTGTGTTTAAAAAGACATAGTTTTTTTTAAATATGTTAGCTTTGTTATTCTTACGCTTTTTCTTTCTTCAAAAGAAGAAATGCTTTGATTTTATTACTTACTAGTAGAAAAGCCCGTCCAAGGACGGCTAGAGCAGGTGGATTCCTAATTCTATTTCTCACATTCCTTTTTGATACTTAATAATATGTAATCGGAAGCGTTCGAGGTAAAAGGTAAATATGTTAACTTTTCTATTAGTTAAAATGATATTTTATATATTTTATAATTTTTCAAATCGACATCAAAATTGTTATTATAATTTAAAAAGAACAGTGAGCCAGAGATAAAAAAAATATATATATTCGCAGTTTTTCTGTTACCAAACAAACCAAATATGATGATAAATATCGAATATAAAGTTATAAGTCAAAAGCAATTGAGCTATATTAATTAATATAATAAAGAGAAACGGTCATTCTTTTTTCTTTATATATAGGTTTTGCAACTTTAAGACATTTATAAGAGACCACAATAAAAAACAATAATATAAGACAGCACAATTTAATTTTTTACTTTAACAACATTTTCATTTTTAGATTTTCTTTGAAACTCTAACATCAATATGTTTTCGATATTGAAAAACCTTAATTGGAAATAACATTATTCTTACTATTTTATTTAGTGTGTACTCTCAGTTGTACTCTCACGGCATAATATCAACATTTTATAGTATAGTGTGAAAATGTATAGTGTAAAAATGCAAAAAAAAACGTTACACTATAATATAACACTATATAATATAACAATGTGACATAGATCAATTTTCGATATATATTGAAATTTTATTCTATTTTATTTTGAGCGTCTATTTTGAATATTCACGAAATATCGAAATGAATATTAACTAAATATCGAATAAAGAATATAAATATTTAATAAAATAAAAAATACGCATAGGCATATTTAATATAAGCAATATTAAAATAGCCAATTTCTGGCGTAATTAAATATTGGCGTATAAAATAGAATATTAAGAGAGTAGTTAGGGAACAAACATACATACAGACAAACAGACATTTTATGAAAAATGACCTTAACAAAATAAAAACGGTGCTAAAATGAAAAATGAAAAATTAAAAATGTTATTAAAGTGTAAAATTTACTAAAGATTACTAAGATTTACTAAAATGAAAAATGTCGTCGTTAAAAGTACGCATTTAAATATTTAGACTATAAAAATTAGAAAAGAGAAGGCAAGTATGAAAAGTATTTAAAGTGTAAATTATGAATATTAGCAAATATGTGGCTGATGTGGCTAGTGTAAATTACGAATATTTATATATCAAATTATTTCGTTTTATTTCAATCAATGGCCGAGCGTGTCGCTAACGTCGAGCTTAACGTCGAGCTAAATGCGAATTTTTGCTAACTGCGTTATTTTTAAAAGTTGAAATATAATTTTGAAGTTACCTGAATAATTCCGGTACTAAATGTAATATGTATACGAAATATTGTCGTATAAAATAAAAATATTAAGAGAGGAGTTAGGGAACAAACAAACATCCAGACTACGTAACTTGAACACGTGACACAGAATGGACCAATCCTATTCGGCTTCAACGAACAAACGCTTTATTATATGTGATATAATATAACATGTTTATATATTAATTTTATAAAGTAAATAAAGCTTCCAGAGTTAAGTTTCTTGTTAGAATTTTTATTTTCAAGCTTTCGGACTTGTCAGTCCTTCAACAGGAGTATCACGATAATAAATTGATGATATATTCTATTTTATATAAAAATTAACTTTTACATATTTTAAATATTAAAGATATTGGAAGGGAGAGAAAAAATATATTACCTTCTTTGTGTTTTATAAACAATTTTTGAAATCAGGAAAGAACGTTTATATATATTAATTTTATAATAACGAATATATTCAAAAAAGATAAGTTTCTTTATTAATTTTGTTTATTGTTTGTATTATATACGTAAACGATATATATGTACGATATATATCAAATTATTGTTTAGTAATTAATGAACACACGCTGTGTTCTTTCAATGTATTTGTCTATTGCAGTATTAAAAGGTTTACTTCAAACAAAAATGGGAACTTGAAGAAACGCTGTCACTGCAGTCAGCGAGCTGGTGATGTGTAGTCAGTTTTGTCGGGACTCTAGTGACATCAGACAGGACGTGCCAGCGGACAATGTTGTGGTCCCGCCCTCGCGACAATCCCACACAGGGACATTGCCCTGGACGGCCGAAGGCTGGACTCTTCGACATCTAGGATGGGACATATAGGATGGGATATATAGGCTGGGATATATAGGATGGGACATATAGGCTGGGATATATAGGATGGGACATATAGGCTGAGATATATAGGCTGGGACATATAGGATGGGACATATAGGCTGGGATATATAGGATGGGACATATAGGATGGGACATATAGGATGGGACATATAGGCTGGGATATATAGGATGGGACATATAGGCTGGGACATATAGGATGGGACATATAGGATGGGACATATAGGATGGGGCATATAGGCTGGGACATATAGGCTGGGATATATAGGATGGGACATATAGGCTGGGACATATAGGCTGGGATATATAGGATGGGACATATAGGCTGGGACATATAGGCTGGGACATATAGGCTGGGATATATAGGCTGGGACATATAGGATGGGACATATAGGCTGGGATATATAGGATGGGACATATAGGATGGGACATATAGGCTGGGAGATATAGGCTGGGACATATAGGATGGGATATATAGGCTGGGATATATAGGCTGGGATATATAGGATGGGACATATAGGATGGGACATATAGGCTGGGATATATAGGCTGGGACATATAGGATGGGACATATAGGCTGGGATATATAGGATGGGACATATAGGATGGGACATATAGGCTGGGAGATATAGGCTGGGACATATAGGATGGGACATATAGACTGGGATATATAGGATGGGACATATAGGATGGGACATATAGGATGGGACATATAGGCTGGGACATATAGGCTGGGATATATAGGCTGGGACATATAGGATGGGACATATAGGATGGGACATATAGGCTGGGATATATAGGCTGGGACATATAGGATGGGACATATAGGATGGGACATATAGGCTGGGATATATAGGCTGGGACATATAGGATGGGACATATAGGATGGGATATATAGGATGGGACATATAGGCTGGGACATATAGGCTGGGATATATAGGCTGGGACATATAGGATGGGACGTAGCCTGTTCCCTGATATTTGGCCAGCTCATTTTCTTGATAAATCAAGAAAAGCCATCCACGAACGCGTTTCGGACTGTTGGCCCTCGTCAGCTTTTATATTATGATGCATTATCGCGCCATATGTTATGAATATTCGAAATTATTATAGACACGTATGATTCTTTTGAAAATTGAACTATTTATATATATATAAAATAATGATAGCATATCCTGACCAGGAGCACATGTGCTTTTTGCTTAAATATATATAGGATGAACTACTCGATGAGGAAAGAGTTTCTTTAATATATAATATCAGATCACAAGCTTTCGGGCATAACCGCCCATCCACGGGTGTAAAACGAGACAAATTTGTCTCGTTTTACACCTGTGGATGGGCGGTTATGCCCGAAAGCTTGTGATCTGATATTATATATTAAAGAAACTCTTTCCTCATCGAGTAGTTCGTTATTAAAGTTTAGTGAAGGGATTATTGATTCAAAATATAGGATGAGACATGTAGGCTGAGACATACAGGATGTCCCCAACTGTCGGTATGTGGGCATTTCAGTCAATTTATTCATTCGCGGAGGTTCATCTGTAGTAGACGGACGAATAGCCCGAGATATTTCGTCTGGTTGGCTGAAATCCTCCCGTTGTAGACATGTGGGCAGAAGATAAACACTCATGTGCTTGTCTTCAAGATGAACCTCAAGATTTAAAGCATATTTACATTGTCCGTTTGGCTAACTTGCCAGCCCTAATCCCCTTGTGTGCGGAGAATGGTAAACAACGTTATGACAGGCTGATCTTGTCTCGGACAATGTTCCATCGGTGTACCGCTGTTCCATAAGATTTGTTATCTGCCATGTATCTCTAGGGATTATGGCACAAGTATTTGGTAATCATTGAATAACAACAATAAATAGGCGTTTTATTGCACATACACTCATGGACAAAACTTGAGGGAGTTGTACCTTTTAGCATGTATATCGGGATTCAGACAATAACTCTGAAAGATACACTCATGGACAAAACTTGAGGGAGTCGTACCTTTTAGCATGTATATCGGGATTCAGACAATAACTCTGAAAGAAAAACTCATGGACAAAACTTGAGGGAGTTGTACCTTTTAGCATGTATATCGGGATTCAGACAATAACTCTGAAAGATACACTCATGGACAAAACTTAAGGAAGTTGTACCTTTTAGCATGTATATCGGGATTCAGACAATAACTCTGAAAGATACACTCATGGACAAAACTTGAGGGAGTTGTACCTTTTAGCATGTATATCGGGATTCAGACAATAACTCTGAAAGATACACTCATGGACAAAACTTAAGGAAGTTGTACCTTTTAGCATGCATATCGGGATTCAGACAATAACTCTGAAAGATACACTCATGGAGAAAACTTAAGGAAGTTGTTCCTTTTAGCATGTATATCGGGATTCAGACAATAACTCTGAAAGATACACTCATGGACAAAACTTAAGGAAGTTGTACCTTTTAGCATGCATATCGCGATTCAGACAATAACTCTGAAAGATACACTCATGGACAAAACTTAAGGAAGTTGTTCCTTTTAGCATGTATATCGGGATTCAGACAATAACTCTGAAAGATATTACAGTGACCTTTATTGAAGTCATACGAGATAACTAAGTGTGAACAAAATTGCCTCTGTCTCCTTCAAAAAAAAAAAATAATAAATAAATAAAAATAGATGACCGGCAACATAAAAAAACTCAACTTTCTTAAGTTTTGTCAATGAGTGTATTTATATATAAACATAAAATTTCATGACATTTATATAAACACGTGAAGTGATACGCGAGCCTCTTAAAATAGTATTGTTCTCCGATGAAGTTTAGCATGTAGCAATATGAAAGATTGGGAAAATAAAAAAGATAGTTGAACCAATATATGTACAATATATATGAGTGAAATATGTATCGTTTTTAGTTAGTTTTAGATAATTTTTAAATAATAAAACTACACGCGTGTGTGTTTCGGAAACAACAAGGTAAAATTGTTTATCCCTCTATTCAAATCTAATCACCCGTTAAAAGACGAATCAGGCCAATTGAGACATTAAAACGCAGCCGACTTTAGTTTCACTTTTATTCGTCTGCAATTTTGGCGAGGTAATTTACATCACAAAAGAATGGCACTCAATCTTTGGTCATCGCCATCTTGAATGGAGAATCGTAACCTTCTGCTTGTTTTTGTTTGACCTCTGCAGATGTGCAAGCATGGTACTGGAATAGCTCACAGTCCTGCGCAGAATATTTTAACCTCTTCCAGAAATGAAGAGCTATATAAAGCAAACAATTTAACCCAGCTATAATTACCTCAGAAGAATACTCGACGTGCTATTTAAAACGTATCCACAATTACTGTTTTATCAATCTTACAATCTTGAGAAAGCGGTTTAACCGTAATTCTTCTGTTTTCTAGAAATAACATTTATGAATTTTTAATAATATTTACTTTAGATCTCATCATTCGTGGTTTTTAACTTCCAAACATCAATTTTTTACTGTGTGGAATAGTATATACTACCTTATCCCTAAAAGGTTTTGCACAATATCATTGCATATTTCTTAATTAGTATTTGACTTTTAAATTAATTATTTTATTTATTACACCTCTCTTAATTAGCGCCGATCTATTCTAATAATTGGCCTTGTGTTATAAAATATTACATTTTAGTACACTCATGGACAAAACTTAGGGAGTTTCATATTTTGATGTTGCCGGTCGTCTGTTTTTTGAAGGAGACAGAGGCAATGTTGTTTATACCTGGTTATCTCGTGTGTCCTCAATAAAGGTCAATGTAATAGTTTTCAGAGTTATTGTCTGAATCCCGATATACATGCTAAAAGGTAAAACTTCCTTAAGTTTTGTCCATGAGTGTATCTTTCAGAGTTATTGTCTGAATCCCGATATACATGCTAAAAGGTACAACTTTCTTAAGTTTGTTCCATGAGTGTAGAACGCTTCACGATTTTTCGTGTTATCCTTGCGCAGGGGCCATGCTAATCTTCTCTGTATCATTCCAATTTTAGTACTTGTACAGCCGAACAAGCGTGTACCATGAGTGTAAATATAAGATAGGTTTATTCTTTCTTGAAATAAAAGAAACTTCGGTCAAAAAAAGTTTTATCTTCTCGATGTTTCGACAAAAATCTTTTGTTCTCGTCAGGAAAATAAAAATAAAGCATTTGGCAAGTTGTTATGAATCTTTCTGAGGTTGTAAGGGCGTTCGAGAACAAAATATTTGTATCGAGACGTCGAGAAAATTCTGTCCGAAGTGTATCTCTTATTTTGATAAATATGAATGACTCTATCTTCTTTAAGATAGGTGTACTGTTCTTCGTAATGATGATGATAAATGATTGTTTCGATTGTGGTCGAAGTTAAATTTTAAAATATCGAATATTCAATGATCAGACCAGAGATATCTTTTTGAAACAACCCGCACAGAAGTTTTATGGTTGAGAATTTATATTACGGCTATCTTAAACAATCTTATCTCTGATATGGAAGAAAGTTCCAATTTACAGGTACAGTTAAACCTGTCTATAGCGCCCCCTCTAAATAGCGCTTCCCTCTCTATAGCGCCCGATTTTAAATACGTAGTACGATGCGATTTACATTAAAAGTGACATGTCTATAGCACCCCCTCTCTATAGCACCTTATTTTGGTGAGTCCCAAGAGGGGGCGCTATAGACAGGTTTAACTGTATTAACTTTCCCGAAAAACAGCATGTGGGGCTGGTTGGCTTGGCGATGGTGTGTAACTTAAGATTTCACATCTACCACCTCTTTTATTTCTTTATTTACACAATCACCTGTTGATAATCTGTAAGCTAGATAGCTTTATACCGAGCTATGGAACTCTCTCGTTTGAAATGAACCAAGAGCTATAGTTAAAATTTCACACATATAAATTTACTGGCAATGCGTTTCTTTTAAATATCATCAAATATTATCTCTACAGACCTTACTGCAATGATATGAGTTATTGAATGAGAGGGCTTGGCTCATCAGTAGTGAACCCTCTCAGCGGTTTCGCCAAAGTTTGAGCCAAGCCCTCTCATTCAATAACTCATATCATTGCAGTAAGGTCTGTAGAGATAATATTTGATGATATTTAAAAGAAGCGCATTGCCAGTAAATTTATATGTGTGAAATTTTAACGATAGATGGAAATGAAATTTAATTTACTAATATACAAGAGCTATAGGTTCTTTCTGAATAATGTATCTAGTCCTATGTGCCGCATGTGTGGATGTTGAAACAGACAGCTGTTTCATCTAGAGGTACGTACTGTGATGTCCACATTGTATATGTACAAGAGATTGTCTTTTTTATATCCTTCCGAAGTCAATAAATATGGCTGTATTTACTTCCAAGTCGAGAATTACAGTGACCTTCATTGAAGACACACGAGATAACCAAGTGTAATCAACATTGCATCTGTCTCCTTCAAAAAGACAGATGACCGGCAACATCAAAATATGAAACTACCTAAGTTGTGTCCATGAGTGTACTAAAATGTAATATTTTATAACACAAGGCCATTTATTGAAATGGATCGGCACTAATTAAAAGGGGTAATAAGGTTTCAATTCCAGCGCACCAAGAGTTCTATAAAGTGTGTGTGGAGTAAGACGGAGGTGGGGTCCATGGCCTGGGGTTGTGTTTCACGCCGTGAATCACGCGACCTCTGACTCCCAGTGGGGTGTCGGGTGTCACATTCCTGCATCGGGCTGCTGTCTAGGCGGCTGTGTCGCTTTCTGTGGACCTCACATCTCTAACGTCGTCTCTGCCGTGAGCCAACCTCGCCGCCACAATTCAGCCAATTAGAAAGCGTAGCCAGACACTTTCTAATTACCCGGCACACACAAACTGCGGTAATTGAGGCGAGCTATTGTCCCGCCGCACACCTAAGGTCGAGTACATACAGTGGCAGAATGGAGCAACACGCAGTAGCTGCCGGGTCCATGGCTCTCTAGCAGCTCGCAGGGTTCCCCACTGAACAATACACCCATAGCAACGACTGTTCAGAAAGGGATAACACCTGTGATGTGGGAGAGATATCAACGTTTAGGTATAAGTAAAGATAGGGAAAATTGGATGAATGCATGGCGTCTAATAATGTTAATACCATGTACTGACAGACACCAAGTGAAGATGTTCTAAAATTAATCGACGAGAGATATCATCTTCTGGATATAAATGAGAAGGCCAGCATGTACACACATTCTGAGTGTGTAACGATATTACTGGAAGGATGTATGAAGGGGAGGCAGATAAAGAATTTATTGGACAAATTAGGAAGAAGTCCTTACAATACAATCTTCTTCTTTCTTATCTCCACTCAATCATATTATGGTATCAAGCTTGTAAATCTTGTTGATGGTGTCTGCCGGGGAAGAGTAGAGCTCATCAATGGATGAGTCAATACAGTCAATACAATACAACCTAAAACCATCTCTGGAAAGAATCTCAGAAAACACAATAATGCCACCAATTATGGCTGGTAAAGGAGAAAGATCAAAGCAACATCAGTTTTCTTATTAAAATTGACGGAAGGCGTTGGTGGATGAACTACAATAATTACCTGCTTCCATCCTCAGTTGTGCGAGCGAACTGAACAGGAACATATATTCCGTAAAATAAATTGGCACAGCATCGATAGTGGATACTATGGAGGTTATGGGATTGAGGTTATTCAATGTCTATCTAGACATTTGTATACTGTATGGGCATGTAAATGCAAAATGTACATACAAACGATAAGAATATGGGAATAGCACCCAGCGATGGTCTTGCCTGCACAACTCTGTTCTCACATGTCTCCCTACATATTATTGACTGTATTGACTCATTCATTGATGAACTCTACTCGTCCCCGGCAGACACCATCGACAAGCTCTACAAGCTTGATACCTTAGTGTGTTTGAGTGGAGATAAGAAAGAAGAAGAAGAAGTCTCCCTCAAACAGATGTTTGTGGTCAGACGCCAGTACACTAACGCCGGAAGTCACTTGGCCACCTGGCGGCCACCTGCCAGGGACTTCCGATTTACGTGGGGGCTCCTTGAGGGCGCAGTTCCCTTTGTTCGGATGCCCTCGGCCCATGTGGGAACTCTGTGAGCTTGGCCCGCATTGACGGGGGATAGCCAGCATGGGATGCCAATTATTCCCTAGCCTTCCTGCGAGCGATATTATTGAAACTTTTCCACACAATCTAATTAAGGAAATTAAGTTATTCCTGTCGAAGGGCTGTTGATCCCTTGTATTGCCGAAATATAAAAGAAACTCTTCCCTCAGCATCTTTTATTTATAATTTTACCGAAGGGATTAAATTAATAAGGAAAACTCGGGAAGCCTGTGTTCCCTGGTTTCACTTATGAATCCATCAGTACAAGGGTGGCTCTCAAAAATTAAATAATTCAGGATTCGAATCCAGGTCTGTCATGACTACTTCTATATAGTTTAAACCCAATGATTCTCATGGATAACACCACAATACAAATATGAATGTTACTGGAGTGAAATGAAGTAGAAGTTGCGATATGCTGGAGTTGAACAAACCTAACCCCCGGCTTCATTAAGGTACCGTGTTCGAGGTGAGGGGTTGCTGCACCATCAGACTCCATTGTTGTATTGTTACTCTGGGGAATTATTTCATTGTTTTATGGAAACTGTCGTCTCCGGCACAATTGACCTGGAGTGCTGGTGGGTGGGGACCATCGCTGGTTGCTGAGGTCCATCGCTTGTGTCTGATGGTGGGCTTCCAAGTTCTATAAGAAAGAATTGAGGGATTGAATAGAAGAGATTGGGTTGGAACGCCAATTTTTGAAGATGCATTGAGGTGTTATAAGTCCAGACTGGAACATCGGGGAAAGAAATCGCGACCAACAGCCTGGACACAACATGGAGCTGTAGCGCCAGTTCTACTGTAGCACCGGGATTGTGTAGGTTTATTAGATGTTTCTCAATTGTGATCTACATGGATTGTAGAGCTAGTGATGAACACCCCCCGTGTCACTACAGCGGGCAACCAATGAATTGTTCAGGGTTATAGGGCTCTACATCTGGACCATAGAACTGTGACACAACCAAACCTGGGATTGGTCAATATGGCCTGTTATTGGGCTTTGACGTCATCCTTCATTTTATGACGTCATCTTTATAACGTCTTTTCTATAAATAGCCATGTGCTGATAATCTACACGACACGACTGTCTGTCGTTTGTTTGGTTCAATTATTGGATTCTGTATCCATTTGTTATATTCACTCTTGGAATTCTGGAAACTTTTGTTTTTTCAATCTTAGAATTGTGGAGACATTTGTTGTATTCATTCTTGAATTTCTGGAAACTTTGTTTTTTTTTTTCAATCTTAGAATTGTGGAGACATTTGTTGCATTCATTCTTGGAATTCTGGAAACTTTTGTTTTTTCAATCTTAGAATTGTGGAGACATTTGTTGTATTCATTCTTGGAATTCTGGAAACTTTGTTTTTTTTTTTCAATCTTAGAATTGTGGAGACATTTGTTGCATTCACTCTTGGAATTCTGGAAACTTTTGTTTTTTCAATCTTAGAATTGTGGAGACATTTGTTGTATTCATTCTTGGAATTCTGGAAACTTTGTTGTTTTTTTTCAATCTTAGAATTGTGGAGACATTTGTTGCATTCATTCTTGGAATTCTGGAAACTTTGTTTTTTTTTTTCAATCTTAGAATTGTGGAGACATTTGTTGTATTCATTCTTGGAATTCTGGAAACTTTGTTTTTTTTTCAATCTTAGAATTGTGGAGACATTTGTTATATTCATTCTTGGAATTCTGGAAACTTTGTTTTTTTTTCAATCTTAGAATTGTGGAGACATTTGTTGTATTCATTCTTGGAATTCTGGAAACTTTTGTTTTTTCAATCTTAGAATTGTGGAGACATTTGTTGTATTCATTCTTGGAATTCTGGAAACTTTTGTTTTTTCAATCTTAGAATTGTGGAGACATTTGTTGTATTCATTCTTGGAATTCTGGAAACTTTTGTTTTTTCAATCTTAGAATTGTGGAGACATTTGTTGTATTCATTCTTGGAATTCTGGAAACTTTTGTTTTTTCAATCTTAGAATTGTGGAGACATTTGTTGTATTCATTCTTGGAATTCTGGAAACTTTTGTTTTTTCAATCTTAGAATTGTGGAGACATTTGTTGTATTCATTCTTGGAATTCTGGAAACTTTTGTTTTTTCAATCTTAGAATTGTGGAGACATTTGTTGTATTCATTCTTGGAATTCTGGAAACTTTTGTTTTTTCAATCTTAGAATTGTGGAGACATTTGTTGTATTCATTCTTGGAATTCTGGAAACTTTTCAATCTTAGAATTCTGTATCCATTTGTTGCATTCATTCTTGGAATTCTGGAAACTTTTTTTTTTCAATCTTAGAATTGTGGAGACATATTTTGTATTCATTTTTATAATTCTGGTATAACATTCGTTGTATATTCAATCTTTGAATTCTTGTATTCAAACTTAGAATTCGGGAAAATTTTGGCTCATCATGTTTCACGGAACTGACTGGTTGTATTTTGTTTGTTTCAAAAGTTCATTATTATCTGTTGCTACGCTCTATGTAAAAATTACAATTATATATAATTCATACCTATATGATAAATAAAAAAAGATTTTCTGCTTGAATTTATATTATGTTGAGAATTATGCCATGGAGTTATTTGCTGGTTCTTTTTAGTACTAAATGGTATTGGTGATGCAGTCGTGGCAAGAATCTTGAAAGTAAAATAATAAAAATAGTAAAGATTAGAAATTGCTTTAATTGAGATTATGAGATATATAAAAACATAATTAGATAACAGTACTGCCTGGCTTAAGGCGTAAGAATAAAAAAGAAAAGCTTATTTCCATAATGTACAAAAGTTTTGAGCCGGCCAGCGGGGAAAAAAAACAACGAGTTTTTATATTCAAAGCGTGGCCTCTGGTGGTTGATTTAACAGCATATTTGTATCTATGAAATATAAGTCCAAATAAAATAATATTTTTATATAACATATATAGTTCATATTTTAGAAATTTTAGAACATATGTATTATATAATATATATACTCAGGGGAATTTGCATGAAAATAATTTCTGTGAGAGATTTCACTCACCAAAGTAAAAATGAGAAATAGACTACCTATATGAAAACAATTCCAAACTTAATTGTTAATATCAATTTTCTAAGCCTACTACCAATTTTCTTTCCTTCGCAAAAATAACGGACAAATTTCCCCATATGTACAGAAATTGAGTTTTTGTGGACAGACACTACAGTGATTCTTTACTAAACTTTGGCCCATCACATTTCCATGTTCAGTCAATTTTTACAAAATGTTGAATTGTTATAGAATGAATTAACATATTTTGAATATTCTACTATAAAGTTCCACAAAGGATGTCTATAAGACAACAAAGATATATCTAGATTTTGATGATTAATGAAGAATGGGTATTTGGCCAATTCTGGAATAATTAAAAATCAACGAGAATAGTTGATATTTATTCCGATAGATGGCGTCAGCAACTTTCAGTTGCACGATAAGGAGATGCCTTTTTCTTAAAAGATGTAATATCTGCCATGTGATTGTAAATGTTCCTACATGTGCATTCACTCGGTTTAAGTATTTTTATTCCTCGCTGCGCTACCAACCCACTTTCACATCCGGGATTTCGAAACCGCTGGTCAATGGTCCCTTATAATAAATGGCGCATTCACAGATGGGGTAACAATAAATAGATTCCATGATGCTACCTTTCACCATGTAGGCACAAGGTCCCTGGTTCGATCCCCGACGGGAACACTTTTTTAAACCTCAGCTACCAATCGTGTCCCAGTTAATAGGATTCAAACCATCACATGTTTATCTGTATAGAAATCTTACACCATATAGAATAACCATGTAACTTATATAACCTTTATAAATTTAATTACCATCTATCTCAATAAAACTGTATTAATTAATTTTTAGACAATGTGTTACTTTTTTTATCTCTACAGACCTTACTGTAATGATAATGCAGTATAAATACAGTAATATTAATAGTTTGGCATCAGACGGCGTTATTTTATGTATATTGTAACAAAGTATTTATTATTGTATTAACAGAGTATTATTTTTTATGTTTATATTTTGCTACTCTGTACATTTCCCTCTTTCACTTATCTTTTGTTTATCACTCATAGTTTGTTCTTGCCTGAAATAAATTGTTGTCTCATCCCGAAGTTGATCTTATTTTCAAAAATCATTTTATTTGGTTACGCGTAAATAAAGAAGTTGGTTTTCGCTAATTTTCCACGTGGCAATATTCTCCTGTAGAGAAAGACAGGGATGCTCGAAGAATGGAAGGATGAAAAGAAACTCATCTCCAAAAACGTGTATAATTGCTGAATTTATCTCCAGGAAATTTAAATCAATTGATATAAAGAGAAACACATTGCTTGAAAATGAATTATAGTTTTATATATAACTTTGTATCATGAACCTTTTTTGATAGGTTGAGTAAGGTTTGGTAACGTGAGGAATGAATGAATGAATTATAGTTTTATATATAAATTTGTATCATGAGAACCTTTGTAGATAGGCTGAGTAAGGTTTGGTAACGTGAGGAATGAATGAATGAATTATAGTTTTATATATAAATTTGTATCATGAGAACCTTTGTAGATAGGCTGAGTAAGGTTTGGTAACGTGAGGAATGAATGAATGAATTATAGTTTTATATATAAATTTGTATCATGAGAACCTTTGTAGATAGGCTGAGTAAGGTTTGGTAACGTGAGGAATGAATGAATGAATTATAGTTTTATATATAACTTTGTATCATGAACCTTTTTTGATAGGTTGAAGTAAGGTTTGGTAACGTGAGGAATGAATGAATGAATTATAGTTTTATATATAACTTTGTATCATGAACCTTTTTTGATAGGTTGAGTAAGGTTTGGTAACGTGAGGAATGAATGAATGAATTATAGTTTTATATATAACTTTGTATCATGAACCTTTTTTGATAGGTTGAGTAAGGTTTGGTAACGTGAGGAATGAATGAATTATAGTTTTATATATAACTTTGTATCATGAACCTTTTTTGATAGGCTGAGTAAGGTTTGGTAACGTGAGGAATGAATGAATTATAGTTTTATATATAACTTTGTATCATGAACCTTTTTTGATAGGTTGAGTAAGGTTTGGTAACGTGAGGAATGAATGAATTATAGTTTTATATATAACTTTGTATCATGAACCTTTTTTTTATAGGTTGAGTAAGGTTTGGTAACGTGAGGAATGAATGAATGAATTATAGTTTTATATAATAAAAGGATTTAAAAGCGCGAATGTTTCTTTTATACATAAAACGAACTTCTACTGTCCTTACTGTGATGAAAAATATATTGGGAGGGCTTGGCTCATCAGTGGTGAACCCTCCCAGCGGTTTCGCCAATTTAATCCACCAGACCGCTTCTCAGAGCTCTAATATTGTATTGGATCATTCTGCTTTTATATGCTACACTGAAGGATGGAATCTTAGAAATGATTTTCAAGTAAACTATGGACATAAGCTTATAGGACAGTAGAATTTTATTAATTAATAAGCTTATGTCCATAGTTTACTTGAAAACCATTTCTAAGATTCCATCCTTCAGTGTAGCATATAAAAGCAGAATGATTCAATACAATATTAGAGCTCTGAGAAGCGGTCTGGTGGATTAAATTGGCGAAACCGCTGGGAGGGTTCACCACTGATGAGCCAAGCCCTCCCAATATATTTTTCATCGCAGTAAGGACAGTAGAAGTTCGTTTTATGTATAAAAGAAACATTCGCGCTTTTAAATCCTTTTATTTTATATGTATAGATGGCGCGTTATTGCTTTGTGATAGTTTTATATATAACTTTGTATCATAAATCTTTTTTGATAGGTTGAGTAAGGTTTGGTAACGTGAGGAATCATGTTCAACGAACATGAAACAACAATATATAGATAGTGTGTTAAAGCCTTAGAATTAATGTGAAATAGGGTGTTATAATAGAACCATCTTTACAGACGGTTTATATGTCATATAAAAATAATATATTTATGAAATAATCTATATTGCCTAGACATATACTTGCCGAATAATGGCCTCACATACAAAGTCTTTATTAAGACACCAGTCAGATTCTCCTCTCTCATTGCCGGCTTGCAACGATAACCTCACGATGATCAAGCCCCATCATGTAGTGGAGAGGAGAAAACAATACATCTAAATTATTTATCCTGATTTGTAATAGTTATATAGGGACAGAGCAACCATTCGACCAGATATGACGCTGGTTAAAATACTTTGTACTGAGGTAAGTTGACTGTCGCTTACTTTTGAGAAGAACATCTCTTTTCCTTCGCTAATATACTGGCCCCCAAGGATATAATAAGATATTTCAATTTTTTGTTTTCAAAGATGGCATATTGTGTCCCCCTTATAATGTCATCTTACAACCGGACAGGTAGGTCTCAGTGACCAACCTCATTGGTCTAAAGAGCACGCCGCTGATTGGCTGAGAGTAGAGTCATTTCTTATTGGGTGGAAGGAAGAAGATTCAGCTAGATGAGAACTTTAAGAAACCCGGGTGTTGTGATTTTCTAGCTCCCAGCCACCATGGCTAACGTGGTTTGCATTTGGTGAAATACCCGGTTAGATACTATTGACCCGTCAACAAAATAGTTAGATAAAATATCTATTAAGTTGGCGTGTTTCAACTTGCGAGATTCCAAATCCATAGTTCCAAGTTGCCAGGATTCAAGTACGACAAAGGATCGCAGTCCCAAGTTGAGAAGGTCCGACAGAGGACAGCATTTACCAGTTTCCAGAGTCCGACAAAGGACTTCATTCCCGGGTACGACAAAGGCCCACAGTCTCAAGTAAAGAAGGTCCGTCCGACAAAGAACTGCAGTCCGAAGTTGCACGGCCCCGAAAAAGTACCGCAATCCCATGTTGCAAGGATCCAACAAAGGCTGCAGTCCCGAGAGTCCGACAACGGACTGCAGTTTCCGAGTCCGACAAAGGACCAAAGTCCCAAGTTGCCAGGGTCCAAAAAGACCGTAGCCCCGTGAGTCCGATAAAGGACCGCAGTCCCGAGAGTCCAACAAAGACCGCAGTCCCAAGTTGCGAGAGTCCAACAAAGGAGGACGGCAGGAGTTAGGTAAACAAGAAGGAAATCCTCGCCGAGTGATCACCTCGAGGAGGTCAGGGCCATTACCCGCTCATAAAAACTAAAATAAGATCTAGGAGGAAAACACCTTTCGATTGTTTTACGGCGTTTTTTGAGGAGAAGTGGAGTCTTGTTAAGTAAGGGAAGGGGGGTTGATGATGCAGGAGTCCTGCCTGAGGTGACTCTAAGTGGAGCACTTACAGTACTGGATAGATTGTCTTTTTACCTAGGGATGTATTTAGGTAATTGTGTGTGAGGGTATTTTTACATAGGCACGTTACGGTGGGTAGTTGGCTTCGAGATCACCTCGACTGAACCAGTGGCCCCATTGAAGTAGATTCCTGGCTCCACCACATGAACATGACAAAAGAACCACAGAGGCTGAAGTCTGTGTTTGCCGATGCTCATCACACAATTAGCTAATTTAATTTATAAAAGTGTTGGAAAAGAGTAGCGATAAGTATAATCCACCATTCAGTCAACCACACAGACCGTTGACTACAGGGACTTTGTATCTGCAGTTGTTTGCGATGGAACAGATCGGAGTCTTGGGAAGAACTCCCGGCGTCAATTCTTGGATTCCCCTATGTACGTGGAATTGTCTTAAGAGATCTTCCCTGGGTTTCTAGAAATGTGTTTCCCCAACGTCCATTCCAGAGAATGACTCTTTCCCTGAATGTGTCAGAGGTTTATCTATTTCTCAGTGTTTGACATATAATCTCGTTAGAAATCTAAAATTAAAATGGAGAAGTAACAGAGAAGGCGTTCACGCTCATTTTTCACCGCAATCTTTGATATTGCATAAATATAAAATTATATTGTTTTGAAAATAGAGCAATCCATATTTAATTCATTAGATAATAAAAAGGCATATATTGGATTTAATAAAATATTTATTTGCCAATATTTCTGTTGGCTGAACGCCAAACCTTTATCAAGGCACTACACTTTTGTATAAAATACAAATGTTTATACAAAAATGTAGTGCCTTGATAAAGGTTTTGCGTTCAGCTAACCGAAATATTGGCAAATAAAATTTTTATTAAATCCAATATATGCCTTTTTATTATCTAATAAAATTATATATTTATAAATAATCAAAATAATTAAATATAAATGCCTCATATCTTATCTAGATGATTGACTGTCTCAATGTCAGCAGACAGTCATCATTGGTGTTACAGAACTAAACAATGTAGAAACCAATGTCCCAGGTGTGAGGCTGGTTATCCCCGAGCAGAGAGACAGAGATCTGGGTCAGTAGAATCCGAACGTTGTCCAGGACATCCGACATCTGATTGGAACAGGAACATGGTTCGGCCGTTCAGTAACCAACTAACTGAGGCTTTCGGAAAATTCTGACCATTCCAATACTACCCAGAACCTGAAATCTTCAGTCTGATTGGTCGTATTTATTGTTCGTAGACAGATCTCTGTATATTATACAGTAGGTATATCTACTGTCTGGTGTTTTATTCGGCAATATAAAGTCAACCATTCGTGAACACACCAATCAATTTGATTAGAGTGACTTCGCGTGCTGACCTCTGGAACGTCTCCTTCACCTCCCACATGGCCTCCAAGTCCGCAATGAAGTCACAGTTCATTAGCAAAACTTTTTTTTTTGTTTTTGATAGTTATTTTAGTTTACCTAAAGAACCACCGTTTAGAAATTCCAAATGAAAAATCCACAAACCAGACAATTAAACAATGGATAACGTATGAGATTGGTTACCATTGCTACCGCCACAAAGAATCTTAACAGTATTTAAATGTGTATAATATACAATTCCCTGAACCCACTCAATAACCACAAAATAAAGAATTCTGGTCTAAATATAAAATCCGATAAACCCGTTCACTGGAGGCATGTGTTAAATCATGTGTTAAATCTGCTTTCAAATAACTTTAGACACCCCCCTTCTGTATTCGATTTAATTTTAACTATAGTCCTGTAGGGGCGGCTGCAGGCGAGTTACAATATATTTATAAATCAAGAATTAATTACTAAATCACATTAAATTCAGCTAGTAATTTTATTATCGTTTTTATACGGAAACAAGCGTGTTCTTTGTCTACAACAATAACATGAGAATTGATGATGATAATAATTTTTAGAATTAAGCTGTTGTTTTTTATTTTGGTACACCTATCCCCCGATTTACACGGTACTTGTTTTACACGTTTTCGCTTTTACACGGTTTTCCAAAAAAAAATTGTTTTTATCGAACTATACTAAATGCTACTGTGCTTGAACACATGCGCTGTGTACACATCTCACGAGGAATCCCGAGCTTATGTGCTGACTACATATTTTAACCTGTCAATGCATTTTATTTTTATTTCTGTGTACACCTATCCCCCGATTTACACGTTTTTCTCAGGAACGTATCTACCGTGTAAATCAGGGGATAGGTGTATTTACAATTATTGATTTAAAATAATAAGAAATGAAATGATATGATTCCCTACAGTCCTATAAATGATTTACAGTAGAATGTATTCTTCAGTAGAAGGGCTGTCGTGACAGAAAGATAGAGATTTGTGAATTGAAATGTTTTCAAAGAAACATATCCCCGGAAACGCCCGACATTCCACATTGATAGTTTGCCCTATTTTACTCCACCCTATTTTACTATCTATTTTATAGTTAGCGGTAATATATTCTGATGCACGCCCGCGGGGGCACGTGCCAATTTGGAGGTTATGAGATAGGTTCAAGAAATTGTATATTATACACATTTCAGGAATGTTAAGATTATTTGAGGCAATGTTGACCGATCTCATACGTCACCCATTGTTTGATTGTCTGGTTTTGTGGATTTTTCATTTGGAATTTCTAAATGGTGGTTCTTTAGGTGAACTAAAACAACTATCAACAACAAAAGAGGTTTTGTTAATGGACTGTGACATTACTCATTTAATTTGGTAAAAATATCATTTTGTTGTCCTATATAATTGTATTTGCCCGTTGTTGTTTTGCTTTTCATTGGAAAATGTGTGCTGTTGCCACGTTAGTCACCTTGTACCAGAATTTGATCAAATATTCCAAGGGTCCAGGGGGGACTGGTGTGGTTGGACTTCTCCACCACCTATTTGCCGGTTGAAGAGCAAAATTTTCTCGAAAGCTCTTGCAACTGCTTTATTATTAAAATAGTTTGCCTAACTGGTCTGGTGTGTGTTGTATTATTTGTTCCAGTTTCTCTCAAACTTCTTCAGCGATCGCTGGATTTAAGAATTCCGTCCTTAAACTCCCCATGGTGTTTCTCTGCCGGCTGAGAACCTTCTATCCTCCTATGGCTACAAATGCAGCCTTCCATTCCTATGGACCTGGATCTGGTCTCTAACCACGATCTTATCGAAGGAGAGGAACGCCTGTCAAATGCACACTGTCTGTGGTCAAGGTGCTGCATTGACGTTGAAGAACAAGTAAACACCGTCTCTAAACCCGACATTTTCTATAAATGTGACCGTCCTCTTACAGTACCTGTACATGGGGAGACCATAATTGCATATATAGTCTAGGTATGTAATTAAAACAGAGAAACAAACATGTACATCGAGAGAACAAATTATGTCCACCCACGCAATTAGTCCTAGGCCTACTTTTTTTTGAGCAACCTTCCACGGTCACGGCGCGGTTCCATCTCCGCTCCAGAGGTCAGCTGGCAACCTGAAGAGACAGCAAATTGTGCTGCCGCTGCGAGTCTTGTAGACACTTTTCAGAACTGCTTAATCCCAGGATAAACCACAGAAATTGAACATAACAAAGTCTTAATGTTGTAGACACGTCAAGTTTGCTGGTGCTGTGAAATCTGTAAGTCCATAGTTAGGCAATTTCGAAGAGTGAAGGCTTGCAGATTGATATTTAATTGGATGCTCCTCGGTTTCAGAATAAAAGGGTTTAAGGTTGTGAATTTGCGTTTAACCAAAGTTCGACTCCATCATATTCTCTATAAGTCCATTTTATACTGAGGCTGTTGCAATAGTCCGGTATGGGCCGAGGAAGCTGACAACCTTAGTGAAGCCTCTCTCGCTAAAACTTACCTTAAACTTACGAAACCACCTTTGAAGGACCATAGCTTAGTAGACCATGGCTACTTCAGATCTATCCTGGATGTGGTCTCTTATTGAAACTGGGTTATGTTACGTTGTCAAGGGTGGTCGTTCGGGGAGGTGGTCGCTCATAAGACAGGAAACTTCACTGTCTTCAGCGATGGGCCAAAGTTTACACAGAAGATTCGTGGGAGTCAGGTCCGCCTTGAACTTGGACACCTACTGACCGCGATGTTGAGACAATGGGCAGCGTCATTGTGATATTGGGGAGTGAGTGACCTTCCTGCCGCCGGCTTGGGAACTTCCTCAGCTGGACATCAGCTAGTAGTATTGTAGCTGGACATCAGCTGGTGGTATTGTAGCTGGAACATTACACCAGCTGGTGGTATTGCAACTGGAACTGTAGCTGGTGGTATTGTAGCTGGAACATTACACCAGCTGGTGGTATTGTAGCTGAACATTAAACCAGCTGGTGATATTGTAGCTGGAACATTACACCAGCTGGTCGTATTGTAGCTGGACATAACACCAGCTGGTGGTATTGTAGCTGTAGCTGGAACATTCTTTGGAGCTGTAAGAAACAAATGCCTTCCTCATTCTTGCTCGAGTTTATTCCTACTGATGAATGCATGGTACCTTTATACGGTTAACCGGAGAAGAGCTTCTTTCCCGAAAACTTGTGCGATCACCCTCTTATATAAAGAAGCTCTTCTCCCTGACTTGTGTTTCTTCTTCTGTAGCAAATAGGAAGATTACCGTTGTCTTAAATGGAACCTTATAAAACCTATTGCAACCGCCATGTAACGGCAGCAAGGTATCCCAGCCGGCGGAGTCCATGGTGGGACAAGAACTTTCTAGACACCACAAAGAACAGACTTATAATTAATAGGTTAATCCCTTAATAGAATGTTCAAATCAATAAGCTTGAGGGATGAGTATCTTCTTGCAAACAAATTTATTACTAGCTTTCGGGCTCAACCGCCCTTCGACAGGTAAAACTTCAGTAGCGTAGTTTTACCTGTCGAAGGGCCGTTGAGCCCGAAAGCTAGTAATAAATTTGTTTGCAAGAAGATACTCATCCCTCAAGCTTATTGATTTGAACACCAAAGAACAGAATTTCCCGGAAGAGATCTATGGCTGCTTTCGACCCAGAGTTGTCATCACAGATTCAAGTCTTTCTTTATGGATCAATTATTAAGTTAACAATGATTTCTGATTTATTTTACACATCATATATCGAGATAAAAATGATTTACATACACACACAGCTTTATTAAGACCATCGGTCTTATACAGATTCACCACAGGAAGGAGGCATAGATGGAGCTTCTATACTCTAGGCAACGCAGAACCCAACAGCCTCCAGGGTCTTATACAGATTCACCACAGGAAGGAAGCATAGATGGAGCTCCTATACTCTAGGCAACGCAGAACCCAACAGCCTCCAGGGTCTTATACAGATTCACCACAGGAAGGAAGCATAGATGGAGCTCCTATACTCTAGGCAACGCAGAACCCAACAGCCTCCAGGGTCTTATACAGATTCACCACAGGAAGGAAGCATAGATGGAGCTCCTATATTCCAGGCAGCGCAGAACCCAACAGCCTCCAGGGTCTTATACAGATTCACCACAGGAAGGAAGCATAGATGGAGCTCCTATACTCTAGGCAACGCAGAACCCAACAGCCTCCAGGGTCTTATACAGATTCACCACAGGAAGGAAGCATAGATGGAGCTCCTATATTCCAGGCAGCGCAGAACCCAACAGCCTCCAGGGTCTTATACAGATTCACTACAGGAAGGAATCATAGATGGAGCTCCTATACTCCAGGCAGCGCAGAACCCAACAGCCTCCAGGGTCTTATACAGATTCACTACAGGAAGGAATCATAGATGGAGCTCCTATACTCCAGGCAGCGCAGAACCCAACAGCCTCCAGGGTCTTATACAGATTCACTACAGGAAGGAATCATAGATGGAGCTCCTATACTCCAGGCAGCGCAGAACCCAACAGCCTCCAGGGTCTTATACAGATTCACTACAGGAAGGAATCATAGATGGAGCTTTTATACTCCAGGCAGCGCAGAACCCAACAGCCTCCAGTTTCGACACATGTCCAGTGGCCACAGAATCCACCGTGCATAGGTTGGCGTATCACTGAAAAGACGAGTGTGGAATCGTCGCGTTCTAGTCTTCACTTTCCTCATCCAAATGGACAACGACATTCGGCGATTCTATTAATCTCCTCCGAACGGTGACATAAAAATGATTTAAACAGGATTGGATCATAAAATTGTTTTATCGACTAAACTCTAAGTTTTATTAAGTTGAATCTTTTTATCATTATCATTCAAAGGTTCACTAAGTTCCATGGGAGTGTTTCGCACTGTTCCATCCAATTACGGCCCAAGTATCGTGTTGATCACTCCGAGCAGAATCAGACAAGTTACTGTGAAAATTGAGTTTCTATGACTGACGGATAGAATCTTGTGACAAGTCAGGTTCTTACCACGTATCTACGCCGTCTCCAGGCTTACTGCCGTCAACTTCACTACATAACATTTGTCTGCCATGTGTGTGTCGAATTATTTGACGATTTAAGCTTATCAGTTATGTGGGAAGAATGTTACTTAGTGAACTGATCTTTTACTCTTCTGATTGGTGGAATGTGGCTATAATATGATGCACTAGCACGCCATCTGTTATTGAAATTCGAAACTATTTTAAAGACGTAAGATTATTTTTGATTTAAACAATTTATACTGCCCTTACTGCAATGGAAAAATTAATGGGAGGGCCTGGCTAATCAGTGGTGAACCCTCCCAGCGGCATTTGTGAAACCGTTGGGAGGGTTCACCACTGATGAGCCAGGCCCTCCCATTAATTTTTTCATTGCAGTAAGGGCAGTATAAATTGTTTAAATCAAAAAGAATCTTACGCCTTTAAAATAGTTTCGAATTTTAAATATGGCTATGCTTGTACGTAAAGATGGTTCAACGGTAATGCGAGGACTCTTCCCTAGAGTGTGGAGACGTTTAAAGCGTTCTCTGTGTCCGTGTCTGGTGATCTCTTCTCATACCTGTGTAACCCCGGTCCGTTCCTTATCAGCGCTGCGATAAAATAAAAATACTGGCTTTGTTATGATTATCGTGTATTTTTTACAATTTACTTACGTCCTTCCTTTTTATTTTTATTCTACTTTTAAGTATACGCGTTTCTGTGTGTTAAATTACTTTTACTTTAGGCCCTAATACTTTTTATTTTTGTGTGTGGACCGTAAAAGTAGCTTTTGTCACTACCATTCCCGCTCAAAGGGGGACGTGCTATCTACTCTGGAACACGGAGAATGACAAATATTGAACGTCGCCAAGATGACCACTGCCGGGATAAGCAGAAACTAAACGAGATGCGACTATCAAGTTATAACCAGTAAAGCATCTATTCCAGATAAATCAAAGGAAAATAAAATAACCGTATTAACGTTTCGTTCTATTATGTATCGTCAAAAAGAACCGAAGTTCTGAAACGACGCAGGAAGGTGAACCACACTGTTTGGATTAGGAAGTTAATCACGTGGTACATAAAAAGAAGCCGGTGTACAAGAATTAAATGGAAAAAACTAACAAGGTAGGTCGGAGAACAATAGTGTTACTCGATAAATCTTTCACGCAGGCTCCAAACTGGATCGGCCATTATCTGGCTAGCTTGCTGCACGGGTCAGCCGTCGATCTACTCTGGTGGACAGACTGCTGCGTACAGGGACTTCGCGGACAAACAGTAGCTTTAAATGGTTTGTCGTTGAGGACTTCCTGAAATAGAAGCCGTCCAAGAACTACAGAGGCTATGGCACCAAATCATGGACCTCAGGTGAGGCCCCCAGTCTGCGAGATTGCAGAAACTGCCAATAGATTATGCTACATCTGTTTATGGAATTGTACAGCTCAAACGACATCATGCTATCTGGAGATTCAAGATGGATTTATACATGCCTCTAACTCTCCCTTAACCCCATTATATATATTTATTCATATATTTTCATTATATAATCATATTTATATTTATTGTGTATTTAACCTTATATAATCTTATATGGACTTTGAAATAAAGTAATTTCAATCTCAATCTCCCTTAACTCCACAATTCTTGTTTGCTTCAAGAGTTGTATTTAGGAGGTGTTGCTATGCGTGCTTGAGAGAAGATCGTCAAGTTTCAATAAAATCATTTTAAGAAATATAAAAGAATTATAGGACTATCTTGAAGCTAAAGGTTGCTTGGCTGGCATTCATTCTTCTTTAAATAACAGACACTTCGGTCAGTAGAGGTTTTTTTTCTCGAAGTTTAGACAAAATCATTTGTCCTCTTCAGGAAAAAAAAAAAGATTTTTGTCGAAACGTCGAGAAATTAAAAACAATTTCCAGTCGAAGTATCTTTTATTTTTAAGAATTAAAATAAAGGACATTTGCTGATGTCGACAACAAAACTAAAGCTGGTAGATTAAATTGGTGAAACCGCTGGGAGGATTCCCCACTGATGAGCCAAGCCCTCTCCATATTTATCATCGCAGTAAGGAAAGGCTTGCTTTATTTGGAGAATACATCTTCGTTTTTTTGTGGTTTTATTCCTCATATAGAGATAGCGCAGGTTGTTGTGTCATGTTTAATACGTGGAGGGAAGACCAACTTCGGGATGACACAGCAATTTATTTCAGGCAAGAACAAACTATGTGTGATTAACAAAAGATAAGTAAAAGAGGGAAGTGTACAGAGTATAACAAAATATAAACATTAAAAATAATACTCTGCTAATAAAATAATAAATAATTTGTTACAATATAGTGGAGCATTGTCGGGTCACATAACACCCCAGTGATTTCTTCATTCCACCATGGGCACTCAGGGGAAATAACGCCTTTCTGGGGAACGGATAATTCTGGATTTCACCAAGGGCACCCAGGGGAAATAACGCCTTTCTGGGAAACGGATAATTCTGGATTCCACCATGAGCACTCAGAGGAAATGATGCCTTTCTTGGAAACGGATAATTCTAGATTCAACCATGGCCACCCAGGGGAAATAACGCCTTTCTGGGAAACGGATAATTCTGGATTCCACCATGGGCACTCAGGGGAAATAACGCCTTTCTGGGAAACGGATAATTCTGGATTCCACCATGGGCACTCAGGGGGAATGATGCCTTTCTTGGAAACGGATAATTCTGGATTTCACCATGGGCACTCAGGGGAAATGATGCCTTTCTGGGAAACGGATAATTCTGGATTTCACCATGGGCACTCAGGGGAAATGATGCCTTTCTGGGAAACGGATAATTCTGGATTCCACCATGGACACTCAGGGGAAATGATGCCTTTCTGGGAAACGGATAATTCTGGATTCCACCATGGACACTCAGGGGAAATGATGCCTTTCTGGGAAACGGATAATTCTGGTTTCCACCATGTGCACTCAGGGGAAATGATGCCTTTCTGGGAAACGGATCATTCTGGATTCCACCATGTGCACTCAGGGGAAATGATGCCTTTCTGGGAAACGGATAATTCTGGATTCCACCATGTGCACTCAGGGGAAATGATGCCTTTCTGGGAAACGGATAATTCTGGATTCCACCATGGCTACCCAGGGGAAATGATGCCTTTCTGGGAAACGGATAATTCTGGATTCCACCATGGGCACTCAGGGGAAATTATGCCTTTCTGGGAAACGGATAATTCTGGATTCCAATAGTTGATCCTACAGCCTGCCTGTTACTTGAGATGGCAGCCGTGGTCGGTCAACTGAGCAGATTCGAACTGGGCTCTGTACTGTCCGTCCACCCAGCCAGCCATTCCAACTCTGAACCGTCCATACTCGGGCAGAATTCAATATCTCGTCTATCTAATTAGAAGTGAAAACATAAGTAATTTATAATGTTGAGTTTCTTTTTAAGCTTTATTTATTATTATACCTTTCAGGCTTACAGGGGAACACTTAAAATCATAGTAAAACAAACTATTTTAATTAAGAAAAATGCATCTTCTTATCGTGGAACTAAAAATTGCTGATGGCTTGCGCCATCTATCGGAATAAAAATAAACTAACCGTTGATTTAAAAATATATATTCCAGAAATATTTACTGATCAATCAATAAAGAGAGAGAGAGGGAGACAATTGACAATTGACATATTTTTATTGACAAATTATTGACAGAACGCTTCACGATTTTGCGTGTCATCCTTGCGCAGGGGCCATGCTAATCTTCTCTGTATCGTTCCAATTTTAGTATATGTACCGCCGAACAAGCGTGAGAGAGAGAGAGAGAGAGAGAGAGAGAGAGAGAATATTTGGTCAATTCTGGAATTATTAAAAATAAACCAAAACCAAGAAAAAGTATTTGGCCAATTCTGGAATATATTTTTTTCAAATCAACGAATAGTTGATATTTATTCCGATAGATGGTGCAAGCCATCAGCAACTTTTAGTTGCACGATCAGTAGATGCCTTTTTCTTAATATATACACCTGGATCTAGTATAATTTCACTTTTGTACTATTTTTTCAACCTATTTCAGTGTTTTATTGTTAATTTGATAGAATGTTTCTCTGTAGTAGGGCCTTTGAGCCGTACTGCTGGATATATAATAATAAACAAAACTTCACAAGAAGCTCATCTTTGGGGAAGGGTCTACTTATATTGTACCATGTAGATTCAGTTAGAATTTTGTATTTACAAGGTAGCAGAGTCCCGTTTGGTTACTTCACTCACTGTTGGGGACATGTGCTGGAATCATAATGATTGGGGCATTCATTCAATTTTATAGAAACACCTTCGATACGGGATTTGAAACCAAGTCTCCCCTTAGCAGAAACGGAAATTTCAGCAATTTATACAAACTTTGTATTGAAGTGGTTTTCTCCACAGGAGCAAACAACTTTGTTCTCTCTTTATAGCTGAGTGCTGAGTATTCTTCTTCTGTGGGATTCCACCGACGGACTTCTTTGGCTGGAGGAAATGTTTACAAATATCTCTGCATCCAGAACTACCACCCACGGGCCTGACGATTATTTCTCTGAGGTTTCTGCTAGGAAGCTGGCGAGGCTTGCTCGGATTGTTCAGTTAATCTCAACTCTCTCGAGCTTTTGAATTCTACTCTCCCGTTTAGAATCAAACTGCTGCAGCCTGAGTGTCTTTTACTTGGAAATTCTCGAGTAGCTTTATCTGGCCAAATTATGGATAGAATATTGGGAGCGATATGAATTGGAGTCCATGTGCTTAGTGTCGATATTTACTTATGGAACAGCCAAGAACGTCCTTCAAAGAGAGCCATGTAGTTAGCAGAAACAATCGCTGAGGTAGCAACCACGGGCAGGGACCGGCTGGGCGATGTTCTCGGAGTTCCACGGGGTACAGGGCTTGGTAGGCCGCACTGCCCACCAGGCCGACTTTCCGGCCAAGTCCGACCACAGCAAGTTTGTCGTCTTCAGCTACGAGGACCACCGAGATTGCACCGGTGTCTTCCTGGAGACCATCTGGTTCTACCTCGACTCGCACTTCCCCATCATCTACGTGGGACTCGGCCAGAACGTGAGCCACTACCGCGCGTGCTTCGAACGCCAGGGCCACAACGTCGAGCGGCTCGAGCGCCGAGGCCTCCTCACCATCATGAACGGCCTCGAGCTCTTCTTGGACCTCTACGAGGAATATTGCGGCGACGGCACCGTGTCGAGCGACAACCCGCTCTCCATCATCTACAACTCCAAGCAGCCAGAGCGCCTCAAGCCTCTTTACGACAAGATCTGCGTGGAGATCTCGCGCATCAAGGCCCGGCAGAACCCTCGGGCCACGAAGGAATCCGGAGGCGTCCTTGTCATCGACGATCTGAATGTCCTACTCCAGGTGGGAATCGAAGCCTCCGCCATCATGGACTTCATCCAGTATTGCCGGCGAGAGATCTCTTCAACCTTCGAGGACGGCAACCTCATCGTGAAAATCAACCGGATTGGCCGCGATCCAAAGATCGAGAAGCTGGCGTTGTTCCTGGGACACGTGTCAGACCTGTACCTGGACCTGAAGTCCTGCGCCGAGGAGCACGAGGGCGAGCTGACGCTGGAGCAAAAGAAGCCGCGCCACTTCAACCGCAAGATCATCCCAATCCACTACGTCTTGAAGGGCTCTGACTTCAAACTCTACGAAATGTGAGCCGTCACAAATAAATTTGAGATTTTAACAAATTTGGTAGATTGGACCCAAGTGTAGACAATCTACCTGTCCAGCAGTCGGCGTTCGTCACGTCGCACAGAGATCACCAATCTGATATTACAGTCGGTTGTGATATACACTAGTCTTCTCTCCCACCTGAAGTCTATAGGCATTTCTGGCCAAGTGAGACAATCAGGCAAAGGAAGGTCCTCGTCTTCAAGGCCACGAACATGGAGGCCAGGACGGTAAAAAGCTGAAGGAAGCGTCAGACCTCGGCAAACTTCCGCCCCCGTAAACCCTTTGTTTTTAAACACCTGGAGACCCAAAAAAAGCGCGCGCGGCCTAAAAACTTGTCTGGACTGAGTGGTGTTTACATGGCGCCGGCAGTAATGGCCCACCGCGGTAGAGTCCAGCCGTGGCACACTTCAGGGATGCCTACATTCATACAGATCCCATAACAAGAGCAAATAGGAATTCTAACGGAGAGAAATTGAATTCTTGGATGTTGGTAGCATTGTCGATCTGGATTGAATGACACGATGTGCATGTAGAGATAGTAACTATTTACGTTTTGAGGTGCATATGCAATTATGTACCAAAGAAGAACCTCTCCCTTTAATTATCCATCAGAACGATCCACTGTGCATCACCTCAGTGAAAACCTTTACTAGTGATAATAATAAAAAAGAGTCACAACACCACTTTTGGCAAATTCAGACAAAAAGCCAACCTTCATACCTTAAATTTTCCAAAATGGTATTGTGGCTCATTCTTTATCATCACTGTTAAAGTTTTTACTAAGGTGAGAGAGAGAGATTGAGATTGAAACTGATTTATTTCAATGTCCATATAATATTATATAAGGTTAAATACAGAATAAATATAAATATGAATAAATAAGATTATATAATGATAAATATAGAAATAAATTGATATAAATATATAAAACAATTGATAAAAATAGGGGCATACATATATATAAATATATATACAAGTCGTCATTGGTGGCGCCCACCGCGGGAAAGACTCCGCCACCGATGGACTGCGAGAGTTCTTTCCCACAGAGTGGGCAGGTCGAGGTGTTGGCTGGCGTTACCCAACTCAAGACCAAGATGGTACTTGTAGATGGTAGCCTTCGCCACGCTGGTCAATTTCATTGCCTCGGGATGGAGGCCGACGCCGAAGAGCCAGGCCTGCAAATCCAGGGACACTTTGCAGGAGGCGAACACCTCCTGGAGCAGGGGACGCACGGCGCGGCAACTCCAATATCTGTGGGTCAGCGACCCGTCGCTGGACCCACAGGCGGCACAGTTGGCACGCCTCGAGGCAGGATGGTCAGGATGGGGTAGGGCGTGGAGGGCCAGCCGTAGGGCGACATCTGCGTCGTGCCCCGAGAAGCAGTTTCGACGTAGGTCGGCCCAGGGGATGGAGCGGGGCACATCCACGATGAGGGTCCACCGGGAGGCCAGCTCTGGTGAGAGAGATGCACCGTTCTGATGTGTAATTAAAGAGAGAGGTGCCCATTCTGGTACATGAATACCATTATCCCACAGCTTCATATTATATTCTTGCCTGAAAATTGGCTACTTCACCAGTTAAAACACCTGTTTGGTAAATTCGACCGATAACCTCTCTCGTAGGATGTTATGAAGCCGTCCCTGTACTGATGAGGTCCATAGTACGAAACCATGGTATACAGGTTGTTGCGTGTCATCCTTGCGCAGGGGCCATGCTAATCTTCTCTGTATCGTTCCAATTTTAGTATATATACCGCCGAACTGGTATCACAGGGGCCATGCTAATCTTCTCTGTATCGTTCCAATTTTAGTATATATACCGCCGAACTGGTATCACAGGGGCCATGCTAATCTTCTCTGTATCGTTCCAATTTTAGTATATGTACCGCCGAACTGGTATCACAGGGGCCATGCTAATCTTCTCTGTATCGTTCCAATTTTAGTATATATACCGCCGAACTGGTATCACAGGGGCCATGCTAATCTTCTCTGTATCGTTCCAATTTTAGTATATGTACCGCCGAACAAGCGTGTATACAGGTTGTTGACCTTTTGTCTGAATTTGCTAAAATTGATATTATGGCTCAGTTTTTTATCATCATTTTTAAAGTTTTTTTTACTTGGGTGATAAACAGTACATTATTCTGGTGCACATTTAAAGGGAGAGATGCATCTTTTGGTATATGAATATCATTCTCCCGAAACTTTATGTTCTATACTATTACATGTCTGCAGGTTTTTCTGGATAAAAAAAATCCACATAGATCTATAGAAATGTAAAACATCTAAGATGACTCTCTAGCTTAAATCTCCCTTATAAATCCTGTCGGTGGATGCATGTATGTGTCTCACAAAAACTCGGATTCTGTAAATACTTTTTTCATTTGTTCCAATTGTAAAAATGGATTCCCGGCGCTCCAACAAACATACATTACAAGATGAAGTCTTTGTTAACAAAGAGGGATATCATTATGGTTATATCCCTATTCCGGATCATAGCATAAATATATAATCGATTTTTTAGCCATTTAAAAAATCTAGTTCATCAAATTTACAACTTTGGAATTTTGTCCCTATTCAACCAAAAATAAACGATTTTGTTCAAAAATAAAATTCAAACTTGGTGATGATACATCACAAGATGTGATTTTTTCGAAATTTTCACAAATGAGCAAACACAATACCAGTATTTCTTCATTCAAACTTGTGATAGCTGCGTCTATAGAGTGAAACAATGATTGGGTTTCTCAATCGAGAAATGCGAATTCTTAGATTTCATGTGTAGCCCTTCAACTGAACCTATACCCTAAATTTATTGTAAAAGTTGTTTTAAAAACAGAGTATACATTTTCATCAAATGAAAAAGAAAACATAGAAAAAAGCAGACGAAACAAACACATTCCAAAGTTCTAACGCTAACAACAAAGTCACTTTTTAATTATCCTCAAACTATATTCAGAATATAGAGTATTGGAAAGAACATGCGACAAATCCTCACTGCCAAAAGTTTTAATTGTCGTTAGATTATAGAAAATTGGCGTTTTTGTAATATACAAGTGTAATATACGTGTACACCTATCCCCCGATTTACACGGTAGATACGTTCCTGAGAAAAACGTGTAAATCGGGGGATAGGTGTACACAGAAATAAAAATAAAATGCATTGACAGGTTAAAATATGTAGTCAGCACATAAGCTCGGGATTCCTCGTGAGATGTGTACACAGCGCATGTGTTCAATCACAGTAGCATTTAGTATAGTGCGATAAAAAAAAAAACGTATTTGGAAAACCGTGTAAAAGCGAAAACGTGTAAAACAAGTACCGTGTAAATCGGGGGATAGGTGTATTTCATTTGTAAGGAGATAATTGGAGTTCAGAGTTCAATAATCCTTTGTATCTCAATATTTTGATGGAAATATATTTGGGGATAAATTTGTTTTTTGAACATTTTTATTTCGCAAATTTCTAGCTTTCGGCCTCGACATTCCTTCTACGGGTGAGAACACGCTGCAATACATCGCCAATAGAACAATTGTTTGTTCCCGTAGAAGGGCTTTCGTGCCCGAATTGGAGATTTATTGTAGCATGTTTGTTCCCGTAGAAGGGCTTTCGTGTCCGAATTGGAGATTTATTGTAGCGTGTTTGTTCCCGTAGAAGGGCTTTCGTGTCCGAATTGGAGATTTATTGTAGCGTGTTTGTTCCCGTAGAAGGGCTTTCGTGCCCGAATTGGAGATTTATTGTAGCGTGTTTTTTCCCGTAGAAGGGCTTTCGTGTCCGAATTGGAGATTTATTGTAGCATGTTTGTTCCCGTAGAAGGGCTTTCGTGTCCGAATTGGAGATTTATTGTAGCGTGTTTGTTCCCGTAGAAGGGCTTTCGTGCCCGAATTGGAGATTTATTGTAGCGTGTTTGTTCCCGTAGAAGGGCTTTCGTGTCCGAATTGGATATTTATTGTAGCGTGTTTGTTCCCGTAGAAGGGCTTTCGTGTCCGAATTGGAGATTTATTGTAGCATGTTTGTTCCCGTAGAAGGGCTTTCGTGCCCGAATTGGAGATTTATTGTAGCGTGTTTGTTCCCGTAGAAGGGCTTTCGTGCCCGAATTGGAGATTTATTGTAGCGTGTTTGTTCCCGTAGAAGGGCTTTCGTGCCCGAATTGGAGATTTATTGTAGCATGTTTGTTCCCGTAGAAGGGCTTTCGTGCCCGAATTGGAGATTTATTGTAGCGTGTTTGTTCCCGTAGAAGGGCTTTCGTGTCCGAATTGGAGATTTATTGTAGCGTGTTTGTTCCCGTAGAAGGGCTTTCGTGCCCGAATTGGAGATTTATTGTAGCATGTTTGTTCCCGTAGAAGGGCTTTCGTGTCCGAATTGGAGATTTATTGTAGCGTGTTTGTTCCCGTAGAAGGGCTTTCGTGTCCGAATTGTACATATATTGTTGCGTGTTTGTTCCCGTAGAAGGGCTTTCGTGCCCGACAACTAGAAATTTATGAATTCAAAAAGAGTTTTAAAAGAAACATATTCCCGGAAACCTGATATTTCCACCTTAATACTGATATAATTTGTCTTAATCAAATAAAATAAAGCATGAAGGAAGATGAGTTTCTTTTTTAATAAACGCGAGCGAGCTTTCGGGCCACACGCTGAATAGTTTTAATAGGAAAATAGACATACCAGATATTTATAAAGTATTCTTATCCTAATGTTTTACTGTCCTCCCTTCATAGTGATATCCCGGTCTCCCCTGATGTGTTAGATTTAGAATTTGCCTCATTGTCTTTTCCCTATATTTTTTCATATCTTAATTGCAATCATAGTTGTATTTTGTTTCTGCTTCTATAAGAAAAAATGTAAATATGCTAAAATATCGCCTACCATAGTATAAATAAGCTTCTATCTTTTGGAATCTCTTAGCTTTTTAGCCAGTAGAAGGGCGTGTGGCCCGAAAGCTCGCTCGTGTTTTTTTAAAAAGAAACTCATCTTCCTTCGTGATTTACTTTATTTGATTATCTAAACAGGAAGAGTTCTATCGCTTATAATTTGTTATAATAAAATCCCAAAATGTTTAGACGATACATGCTTTGTGAAAGAGTGGTATAGACTAGATGGCAAGTATGGCCCATCCCACTAAGCTCCACTTCAGCGAGTGTTGGCACGTCAACACGGTGGGCCGTCAGCGTGGGCAGCCAGGTGCCGGCCGGCCTACCTCCATTGTGCTATAAAAAGTCTGCCCGGATGTTTTCCCTGCGATACATCTATTTGCGAAGAAGACCTATTTCCTTCTCTCATGGCTGCACACTCTCTCTAAATGATAATCATTGGGCGGGAGCGACTTCGGGCCTAGCAGCGTTAGCTAGGAATCCTTGCCTTTGTCTCTAGGCCTGGCTAGTACCCTAATCTATAATACAATAAAATGCAGCTTATGATTGTAGAACGACATTTGAAAATTATTCCGCGTGTGTTTCTTTTGAATGAAAATTCGAAATTTATTTTGAGGAGAAATAACGATTATTTCTAACCTTAGGGACGAAGTATGAAAGAATGAATTGTGAAGAGTAATGATAAACGGGTAATTAATTTCGATTTTTCATTCAAAAGAAACACAAGCGGAATAATTTTCAAATATCGTTCTGCAATATTACGCCAAGTTTGGTTTTGCAGAGCGTGATGATAATATCATTGATGTAAGACCTTGTTTGATCATACTTGTGTCTTCTGGCCAACAACACCCAGTGTGGGGAGACAACCTCAGCCAATTAGTCTGTCAGCTTGAGTCACATTCCCTGAATGAACTTTGTCTCTCAGCTGACGAATCCCACGTCATTACCGACTCAATAGAGTCACTTGATGGATGGTCTGCGAAGAAAGCTCTCCAATTAGGAAAATGGAAATTATTTTTGTGTTGGTTCTCAATCAACCTAGCACATGGAGGATGGAACTCTTTATTTACCGACATGGATATGTGATTGATTATTTAGTTAAACATAATTATCATTAATATGTGTGTGAATAAAAATGATAATAAACCACGGGAAAGTGTTGGGTCGTTTTTGAAGACAACTCTCAGATTTATAAAATTAATTTATTAAACTTTAAACATTTTTAGATATAGAGAGATAAACGAGTTAATTACCTCGTATTTAAGGCTACAATCATCTAATTTACATACATCGTTCTAACCAGATTTAACTTGTGTAAAACAGACTACAAGGGAAAACACAAATTGATAATAGAGGGTAAGTTCCTATTTTTACAAGCTTTCATACTCAAAGAATAATCATTTTCTTGCTTCAGAAAGACTCCGCTATAGATACCAGTGACCGCAGTGGAATCAGTGACGATGTGTTATTTAACTAGATCATCCAAGTGTACTATCATGATTTAGTTCTTTCAGAGATATAAAGTAAACAAAAATATTATGTTCTATAATATAAACCCTTGCGTCAATATTAAGTAAAATTAATCATTCCTCCAGGAAAAAGTGTCTTTTCTTTCAAGACCTGATTAATCTTACTCAAAAAGATTGTGTTATTCAATTTAGTGTCGTCCCCCTATAGCTTTGTTTGGTCGGTGGACATATTGAATTCGATGCTGTGCCCAAGCTCCCAAGGGCACGGCGTGTGTAAAGTAAAAATAAAATATTCATCTGACGACACAAAGACGTAACCTTCGAGGATGCTGCCCACATTGTCGTCATCTTCCCCGGACATTCCCCGCAATCCCTAGATGACGTATTGTCAGACAGAATTCCCCTTATTCCTTTCAAGCTTATAGGTGCTTCAAAAATTAATTACTGATTATAATTAACATATTAGTTTTCCAAACGTACACACACACGTAGACTCAAAGTACTGGTTCCATGAATCGCTAGGCTGATTGGCCTGAACTACTGACATCACGTCCGCCTCACTAGAACGAACATCCCCAGACCAGCTTCTACTCTGGTAGCATCGTCCTCTAGCACTACCGACAACACTACCGTCCACGACCGCTGATAACCGGCTGGTTTACGAGCGACATAAAAGCTTGCCGTGGGGGAGGAATGGCTAACCAAGTCAAATGTAAATCCTCGTAAAGCCACATTTGGCTATCCACAAACTGGATTTGCTGAAGCCACCTCGATTACTCATCTGACGGAAGTGGTAGACTCCCCCCGCACTCAGTGTGATGCAAGTCAATTAGATCCCACCTGAAATATGTAAAAATGTTTTGAATCACATAATGGCTTGACTACAGCACCTCCAAGATTAATCAGAAAGTCTTCAAATCGTACTTTGCTTCATTCCGTGGCTGCAGCCATCTTCCAGCTCCCTCTCGGCCAGCTTTACAGATCTCAACCAAGTATCTATTTTATTTAAAAAATATCATTTTTATGTTCATATTTTTCTACTCTGTAAACTTACTTTATTTTGATTATCTTTTGTTTATCATTCATAGTTTGTCCTTGTCTTAAATAAATTGCTGTGTCATCCTGAAGTTTGTTCTTTCCTCATTTTCCACGTGGCAATATTAAATGTGGATGGTTGTCGTTAAACAGCTGCCCCCTTTGTTAATAAGTAATTATTTATTTACATACACGACAAAGGCCAGATTGAAAATGTGAAGAATTTAAAGTCCACACATGATATTCTAAAAATATCCACGCAATATTCACAGACAGTTCGTGCAACTCCCCCCTGCACACATACAAACACAAACTCTATAGAAACAATTTAAACAATTGAATGGACTTCTAATCAATTGCTATAGAAAAAAAATTATTATCAAATGAGGGTAAAATATAATAAAGAGGTGCATAAAAGATTAGAGTAAATATTTTTAAAAAGTATAGAAATATATACAGTTGTATTTTTTTTTTATTAAAAAGACATAAATTGGATCAAAATATCATTTATTTTACCAATATTTCAGTTGGCTGAACGCCAACCTTTATCAAGGTGTTATAACATTTTAAAGTGTGTCAACAACAAACTCAGCGCCACATAACGTCAACAGCATTAAGTTTTTTAAAATATTTTGTTATATTCAATGGGGATAAAAAATTTGATATATATATTTATATTATGGACAAAATAATTTTACACATAATTTTAATATATAAAATATTAATTTTCTAAATATTCACACCTATATTTTACAAAATATATTTTGTTCATAATATAAATATATATATCAATTTTTTTTCTCCCCATTGAATATGAAAAAATATTTTTAAAAGCTTAATGCTGTCGTTATGTGGCGCTGAGTTTGTTGTTGACACACTTTAAATATGTTATAACACCTTGATAAAGGTTGGCGTTCAGCCGACTGAAATATTGGCAAAATAATGATATTATGATCCAATATATACCTTTTTAATTAAATATTTATTTATGGATTGCTCTATTTTCAATACAGTTGTATATGTACAAATTTCTACAGCAAATCATGTTGTTATGGAATCAGTTGGGGACAAAATCATTGCCATTACTTGAATGTGAATTTTATGTAGTCAGTTCTGTTATTGTGTTTGGATGAGCTGTGAACATTTATTGTAACACGATTTATAGGCAAAGGTGAATGTGTTTATTGGAGTTTCTGTGTAGTTTTATAAACTGTTATAGTCTGGGAGTTACCTGTGTTTATGACTTTTATACACATTGGAATCGAAATCGAATGTTCATTCGAGTTTAATCTACCTGACGGAGTGTCGATCCCCACCTTGTGAATTATAATATTTATAAACATTCTACCTCCATAGACAGTATAAAAATTAATCGCTCAATTTCTAAAACATTTATTGATTGTTTTATTTGTTGAACTTTGACCCTGTCGGGATTTCGGTTTGTTGGAATGTTGCCCTGTTAGGATTTCAATCATGTCTGGATTATGTCCGTCGCGCACATATGGTGTGGATTAACATTATTTTAATTTGGTTTTTATTTGCATATCCCAAGGGTAGCCTAGTGGACATGACATCTGCCCGGTAAGCGGAACATTGTGGGTTCGATTCCCATCCCTGGACACTTTTATTTTTCCGTTCGTCATTACTCTTCATAATTCACCCTTTCATACTTCATCCAAAAAGGTTAGAAATAGTCAATATTTCACCTTGAAATAAATGTTGATTTTTCACAGAAAAGAAACTCATGCGGTGAAACTTCAAGTGTCGTTTTATATCCCAAGTATACTTGGTATAGGAGATGATAATCGTGGTGGGTAGTTGCCGACTGATTTTTATTTATTGCAAGCACCCAACATATCTATACATTTAGAAGGCAAACAGCTTTTGTACAATGTACTTGTATTTATAAAGTAAATTTTGCAATCCCAATCGTTGTGTGTATACAACGTATTCCTACAACAATGTATTCCTTTCTAAAAAAACTCTTAAGTCCATCTATATATTGCAGGAAATGTCTGAGCAGAAAGGTTGATGAACCTGCCAGATCACAACCTGGTGTAACAATAAAGATTGATTTCTTGGTGTAACCAGCTTGTAAGTAGGTTTTAGCCAAGGAAGGGCTATGTGAGACAGAGTCTCTTGACAGAAAACTTATCCCTGCGATAACTTTACAATAAGTCTTGTAAGTCATGGGATAAGTGAGGAGCTCGAGCGATGGACTTCCCGGTCAGTGAGAAGTCTCCGTCCGTTCGCCACGTAGATAAGTAAACAAGCAGACGAACCACTTTTTGCTGACGGAAGGGCGCTTGGTCAATAGTCCGCATCGACAAATTCTTTTCGTAGCAAAATACTTCGTTCGCCATTTCATTTGTTAAGTCACGTGATGAGGATACTTTACGCTCATTGGCTACTCACCGTTATGACGTGTCCGAGTATCAGAAAAAGAGCAGAAAGAGGAAACAAGGGATCGACAAGTTGCTGGTTGCTCCAGCCCCAATCAATCTAGAAGTCATGAGGCAATAACGCGTCATCTCTATACAATAAATGGATGCATTAAAGCATGATTGTGCTTTTTAAACATAAAACAAACTTTTCAACTGTCCTTACTGCGATGAAAAAATATTGGAAAGGCTTGACTCATCAGTGGTGAAACCTCCCAGCGGTTCCGCCAATTTAATCCACCAGACCGCTTCTCAGAGCTCTAATACTGTATTGGATCATTCTGCTTATATACGCAGCACTGAAGGATGGAATCTCAGAAATGGTTTTCAAGAAAACTATGGACATAAGCTTATAGGACAGTAGAATTAAATTCAAATTACATTTTTAATCGCAGTAAGGACAGTAGAAGTTTGTATTATGTATAAAAGAAACATTCGTGCTTTTAAATCCTTTCATTTTATATGTATAGATGGCGCGTTATTGCTTTGTGTTAATAAGCTTTTATAACAGTAAAGAATTACATATATCTATATAATTCTAGAAGTAGAAAGGCGGTAGTATAGAAATTCAAGATAGAATGTCTCGTGGTGTTCCTTTAGGGAGAATATAACAAGATACAAAAAATGTTTTTACCACAATGAGTTTCATTTTATTTTAAGATACTAGCTTTCAAGTGATAATCGCTCTTGAACGGGCTTAATAAAACATCGACTATATCTTACAAGAAATATTTACATATACATACATTTAAATCTTTGATTAAAAAGGCATAAAAACCTATCCCCCGATTTACACGGTAGATACGTTCCTGAGAAAAACGTGTAAATCGAAAATTAAAAAATTTTAAAAATTAGAAATACAGACACAGTGTGCGTGTGCAGCAAGTCAGCACATAAATCGGGATTCCTCGTGAGATGTGTACACAGCGCATGTGTTCAATCACAGTAGGATTTAGTATAGTGCGATAAAAACAAAAAAAACTTATTTGGAAAACCGTGTAAAAGCGAAAACGTGTAAAACAAGTACCGTGTAAATCGGGGGATAGGTGTATTGGATCAAAATATTATTTATTTTACCAATATTTCACAATTTTACCAATAATGTTGTTGACACACATTAAATATGTTATAATACCTTGATAAAAGTTGGCGTTCAGCCAACTGAAATATTGATAAAATAAATAATATTTTAATCCAATATATGCCGTTTTAATTATAGATTTATTTATGGATTGCTCTATTTTCAATACATTTAAATATTCAGTTATAAATATCTACGCTGCGCACGTATGTATTTGTATATATTTCTTGTAAGTTATAGTCGATGTTTTTTTATTAAGCTCGTTGAAGAGCGATTATCACTTGAGAGCTAGCGTTTTGTAATAAAAAGAAACTCATTGTGGTAAAATATTTTTTGTATTTTTACACATTTTTCACAATTTTATTATGAATAGAATGTAACAAGAGTTAAAAGTTTTCATTTATTCATGGCCAATGAGCAATATGTCTAATTGTATTACCAGTTTTATATTTCAGCAGACAAGATGGCAATATTGTCGCGGAGATAAATAAAGCAAGGGCAAGTTTGGGGATAATTAATTTATTATAAGGGGTATTTATAGGGAGAGAGTGTGTGCAACTTACCCCAAGTTAAAGATAATCCTAATGAATGGCGTCAGCCACCGTCCCGTTTTCCTTATTTGCAGATCAGCTTCCGAGAACCCCTCACACCTGTGCCCCCCCCCCCCCCGGGGTCCAGGGATGATTGACAGGTATCCCATCTGGATGGAGCTACTTGACAATATAAAATGAAGACGAAGAAGACTAGAACCCACTCAGTGGTTGTTATATCTCTCCACCAAGACTGTATATAACTGTTTAAAACTCTTTATTCAGACATTTCTCTTAACTACATAGCATTGTTTGCAAAACGACACTTGAAGTTACACCGCATGAGTTTCTTTTCAATGAAAAATCAAAATTTTATTTCAAGGTGAAATATTGATTATTTCTATCCTTTTTGGATGAGGTATGAAAGGGTGAATTATGAAGAGTAATGATGAACGGAAAATAAAAGTGTCCAGGGATGGGAATCGAACCCACAATAACATAGCATTGTTTACATAAGAAAATAACAACGGCTATATACACATAGTAAAGTCAGTTTTACATGAGTCAAAGCTTCCGTTTAACAAGTAAAGATGAAGACATTGAGATATTTACACCATTTTTATACATCAGACATGAGCCTCTAAAAGTGAGTCAAACTCCATGTTGTAGTCATAGTTAAAATCAATGCTTATCCAGAATTTGTACATTACATACTTGGCGATGGTAAAAATGTGCCTCTTATCCGTTGTGCTGTGGTTACCTATTTACATATTGGTACTTTCTACCTTTGTTTGCTCTTTTCCTTTCTTTAACTCCTGGACGAGTCAATATAAGAAGTCTCAATATAAAATATTGCTGTTGTAGTGTGCAAGCAATGTTTGTGGTCGACTAGCCAGCTAGCAGTTAGACGTTAGAAAGATAGCTACTACCATCAATCGGAAAACCAACATTGATTTTTTAATCCTAAAGTAAATTATTTATCGTAAAGATAGAGGCTGCCTGGCCGGCATTCATAGTTCTTCAAATTAAAGAAACTTCGGCCAGTAAATCTTTTTATTATATCTCGACTTTCCGACAAAAATATTTTGTCCTCGTCAGGAGCAAACAAAAATTTAGAATAATTTTTAACGCCTTGCCAGATGTTTTAATTTTTGTTTGCTCCTGACGAGGACAAAAGATTTTGTCGAAACGTCGAGATAATAAAAAGATTTACTGGCCGAAGTATCTTTATTTAATATCACACCACGACCATGTGGAATCTAGTCAGCTTGTCGCAGTCCACCTAGCCTGAATGAAGGAGTGTTTCTTTGCCTCAATCCATGAACATACTTCTCAACACTTAGCCAATATTTAAGTCAGCTAGATACGTGTTTTCAAGAATTAATGACACGATCAGAGATTGTTTTTAAACAAAGTGACGCCCCGTTTCGTTGCCGTGCAAGGAACGATCGTGTTTAAATCTCTGAGGAATTTGAGCAACCACAACATGGAATTGGGAGTTTTGACAAAGTGTGCGTTCAGAACGGGACATCTTCCTCAGGGAAAGAGAGAACCTAGTTATGTATCTGGGTGAGACACAAGGTTTTCCCGCACAGTTATTGAATGCCCTTCCTTTCTCCAGTACCTAGCTAGCTAGGTGACGGTGGCTCGAAGACGTTCGATTTAAGCCTCAAGCGGCGCTATTTCTGCTGTCTTTAAAGCCTCTATCCATAATGTGGTTGTATATGATTTTATTTGAAATTTTACCATATATATAAGGTTTTTAACGTAATTTATTAAAACAAATTTAAATTTATGGAGGCAAGAATGAATTTAAGAAAGAGTGTGATATACGAGGTGTGTTCAAAAAGTATCGCGACTTTTGAATTTTCGCGGGTTACGTATATTCGAATTTCGATCTTTTTGTGGCTTTATGTTGGTACTCATGTCTCTCACTTATGCCGACAAGCTCGGCCATTTTGAATGTTCACTTAATTGTTGACAGCTGCTTTGCTTGCAGGTGTTTTGGATCGTCTTCGATTTTTACCTATTAAAAAAAATGGATCAAAGAACCTTGTATCAAATTTTGTGTGAAAAACGAAATTAAGTGCGCGGATGCATTCCGAATGTTGACTGTGGCACACGGAGAAGCTATCTTGGACCGAAGCAACGTTTATCGGTGGTACAAAATGTTCTCAGAAGGCCGAGAAGATGTGAACGACGAAGAGCGTGCCGGACGCCCGAGCACTTCAACAACAGACGAAAAAATTAATGAAGTGGAGAAAATGATATTGGCCAATCGTAGAATCACCGTTAGAGAAGTTGCTGAGGACCTAAATATATCGATTGGTTGGTGCCATTCGATTTTTATCAATGATTTGGGCATGAGACGGGTCGCCGCGGATTTCGTACCAAAATTGCTCAATTGCGACCAAAACAGCATCGCATGAACATTGCTAATGAGATGTTGCACTCTGTCCGCGACGATCCAAATTTGCTCCAGAGGGTCATAACTGGTTACGAAGCGTGGGTTTATGGTTATGACGTGGAAACCAAAGCTCAATCATCTCAATGGAAGCTGTCGCACGAACCAAGACCGAAAAAAGCGCGCCAAGTTCGGTCGAATGTGAAAGTTTTGCTGACAGTTTTCTTCAATTGCAGGGGCGTGGTGCATCATGAGTTCTTGCCACAGGGTAGAACGGTCAATAAGGAATATTACCTGCAAGTTATGCGCAATTTGCGCGAAGCAATCCGCCAGAAACGCCCGGATTTGTGGAAGAACAAAAATTGGCTTTTGCACCACGATAAGGCCCCTGCTCACACATCGTTGCTTGTGCGCGACTTTTTGGCCAAAAACAACACACTAATGATGCCGCAGCCACCGTATTCCCCAGATCTGGCCCCCTGTGACTTTTTCTTGTTCCCTAAACTGAAGAGGCCCATGAAAGGACGACGTTACGCTACGCTTGACGAGATAAAGACGGCATCGAAGGAGGAGCTGAAAAAGATTTTTTTAAATGATTTTTTGAAGTGCTTCGAAGATTGGAAAAACCGTTGGCACAAGTGTATAATATCTCATGGGGATTACTTTGAAGGGGACAAAATAGGTATTCATGAATAAATAAATAATTTTTGAAAAAACACAAAAGTCGCGATACTTTTTGAACACACCTCGTATTTATATATATACCAAAAGAGGACACCATTCCTCTAATTATGGATCAGAACGATGCACTGTTCATCACCCTGGTAAAAACCTTTACTAGTGATAATAAAGAATGACCCACAACACCAGTTTTGACAAATACAGACAAAATCCAACAACAAGTATACCTTGGTTTCGAGTTTTGGCCCTTATCACTACAGTACCCCTCTCGTAGGATATTATTAAATTGAAGCCGTCCCTGTACTGATGAGGATCAAAGCCCGAAACCGTGGTATAAAGGTTTTGTCTGAATTTTCCCAAACTGGTGCTGAGACTTTATCACCAATAGTAAAGTTTTATATGAGAAGAGATGACTCTTGTTGGTTCAAATGTTTGGATGTTTGAAGAGTTTAAGTAGAGATGCCCCATATTATCTACGCGAAGCACTTCCACAAACCTATTAGGACATTACTATATTGCGCGGGATAAGTCCTGAAGGCTTCAAGCAAAAGTTCTTTGAGCATTGGAAGACAGAAAAGGAAAAATCATGCAAAAATTCGCTTTTTACTAAGAACCTACTTTAATGAATGGATTGAGGGACTAAAGATTGATAGAATGGAACAACTGAAGGACTTGGTTATTCCTGAAAGCAAAACAGGTGACATAAAATATTCGAGACGTCAGCGATATGTCCAGCATAGTTGTGACGTTATTCAGGACGCAGGAGCCTAATTGGCTGAGGAAAATATCTATTATGTGTTATATATTTACCAGGGTGAAAACATAATACTTCGTTCTGATGCACATTTAAAGGGAGAGGTGCCTCTTTTGGAACATGAATATCATCCTCCCGTAACTGTATGTTACATACAAAGGTCAAATTACAATACAGTTAAACCTGTCTATAGCGCCCCTCTTGGGACTCACCAAAATATGGTGCTATAGAGATGGGGTGCTATAGACAGGTCACTTTTAATGTAAATATCGCATTGTACTACGTATTTAAAGTCGGGCGCTATAGAGAGGAAGACGCTATTTAGAGGGGAGCTATAGACAGGTTTAACTGTATGTATAATAGTCAATGGTCAATATTTAATATTATATTTATAGAATTGAAATATATAGCACGTAATAGAAATTTGGCTCGGCCAAGTTGTCTCCTGCGTCCTGAATAATGTCACCACTATGCTGGACACATCGCTGACGTCTCGAATTTTTTATCTCAACTTTTTTTGCTTTCAGGAATAGCTAAGTCCTTCATTTGTTCCATGATATCAACCTTTAGTCAATCAATCTATTCATTAAAGTAGGTTCTTAGTTTAAAAACGAATTATTTCCATGAAAAATTTCTGTTTAATAATGCTCAAAGAACTTTTGCTTGAAGCCTTCAGGACTTAACTTATACCGCGCAATCAGTAATTTCCTAATAGGTTTGTGCAATCGTTCCTAGTCCTTCACGTAGACAATATGGGGCAGCTCTACTTAAAATCTGCAAACATTTGAACCAACAACAGTCATCTCTTCTCGTAGGAAGACTTTAAACTCTCGGATAGCTATAACAGCACACTCGCTCTTTAACTCAAACTTTGGGACAGGTCCAATGATATTTACAACTACGTAATAAAAGATACTTCGGCCAGTGAATCTTTTTTTTACATATACACCTATCCCCCGATTTACACGGTACTTGTTTTACACGTTTTCGCTTTTACACGGTTTTCCAAATAAGTTTTTTTTTTTGTTTTTATCGCACTATACTAAATGCTACTGTGATTGAACACATGCGCTGTGTACACATCTCACGAGGAATCCCGAGCTTATGTGCTGACTTGCTGCACACGCACATTGTGTCTGTATTTTTTCGCATACAAATTTCGCGAAAAATTTTAATTTTCGATTTACACGTTTTTCTCAGGAACGTATCTACGGTGTAAATCGGGGGGATAGGTGTACGTAATAAAAGATACTTCAGCCAGTAAATCTTTTTTTTTACATATATGTACAATTTACTGGCCGAAGTATATTTAATTTAAAGAACTATGAATGCCGGCCAGGCAGCCTCTATCTTTACGATACGCAATAAAAGTAAACTAAAATGACGTTCATCTTTTGATTAACTTTGTTGAAAAAGGATTCTTTACCAGACCCTTCTTTCGTAATGTGAAAAAAGAATACCATTTAATTAAAAAGGCAAATATTGGATCAAAATATCATTTATTTTACTAATATTTCAGTTGGCTGAATTTCTTGCAAGGCGTAGATATAACCAAAACTGGTTGAAATCGTTTTGAAAATAGAGCAATCCATAGATAAATCTTTAATTAAAAAGGCATATATTGGATCAAAATATCATTTATTAAATATATATGATAAATGATATAATAAATTATATTTTGATCCAATATATGCCTTTTTAACACAAAGCAATAACGCGCCATCTATACATATAAAGCTCTGAGAAGCGGTCTGGTGGATTAAATTGGCGAAACCGCTGGGAGGGTTCACCACTGATGAACCAAGCCCTCCCAATATATTTTTCATCGCAGTAAGGGCAGTAGAAGTTTGTATTATGTATAAAAGAAACATTCGTGCTTTTAAATCCTTTCATTTTATATGCCTTTTTAATTAAAGATTTATATATGGATTGCTCTATTTTCAAAAAGAATACCATTTGAATATTGAAACTGGCTATTGAAATGTAAGTTACATCGCAACCTGACCGATTGCTGGAAATCCATTCTACAGCTCTAAGAGCTCTCTCTAAGTCGAAGAGAGACGTGTCAAAGTGAAGTTCTATAAGTTGGATAATCCGCTGGAGCAGTATATTATCAAAGTACAAAATGATGAGCCGAAGAGTTTCTAGTAACGATGTTCTATATATCCCTGATTTAAAGAAGCTGCCTGAGTTAACACTCGAAAAATTGCCAAATTAAAAAAAAATGCAAATTGCAATCCGTCTCTTTACTTTACTTTTACTGCAGGGAATTAGATCCATAGAGCAGAGGTGATTGAGACAGATTTCACTTAACGGGCGACTTGGCCATTACTGTATCAGCACCAGAGACATCTTCCAGTATATCCGTCAGTACGACTGGCCATTCGGGCGACTTATCTATTCCTGTCTCAGCACCAGAGACAATATCTTCCTTCAGTCTATCCGTCAGTACGACCGGCCAGTCGGGCGACTTGTCCATTCTTGTCTCAGCACGAGAGACATCTCGCGTCAGTCTATCCGTCAGTACGACCGGCCAGTCGGGTGAAGTGAGCCGCCGCGAAGGCCGTGACATCCTCGGGCTGCGACTTGAGCACCTGCACCACGAAGTTCTCCAGCAGTTCGAAGAGTTGGGCGGGGACGTCGGCCTCTCGCATGCCGGTGGTGGTTTCTAGGCGAGGGAGGATCTATTCTTGGTAGCCTTGGATGGCAAGGCTAGCTAATAAAACTGCCTAAGGATTAGGAATGGTGGAAAATTGTTTTTATCCTTTCACGAACTCTGAAGGTTACAACTCACAAATTTATTATCACAGGATTGTGGATTTCGACAAATAAAAAATAAAAAAAAATAATAATAAAAACGCCGAAACTCTTTATTTACTTGATTAAAGGAAATCTTTCGGGCAAGCCCTTCTTCAACTAACTCTTCTTCTTCTTCTTTCTTATCTCCACACTGGGTGAAGTAGGATGCGTCTGCCTTTGTCATTTAGATTGGGAGCACTACTCAGTGGCAGTCCGACTTAGCTCCAAAAGAAATGGCCACCTCTGACATGAGGAACAGACACCATGTGCAGCCGCTCCTAACATGGAGTACAAACGCTGCTCATCCTGTATCCCTGGATTAGGAGTCCTTACAGGGTACTATCAGCCGGGCCAGCTGAACCCAGGTTTTTTAGTGAGCCTGTTACTGCTCCCCCTCCTCCTTTTTCATCCGGGCTTGGGACCGGCAAAGGCGGAGGATATTATTCAACTAACTAAAACGTTTTAGTTAGCTGAAGAAGGGCTTCCCGAAAGCTTTTTTAATCAAGTAAACAAAGAGAGTTGCTGTGTCTTATGCCCCCCCCCCCCCCCCCTTTTTTTTTTTCGTAACTTACAAATTGATCGAAATATCGCCGCAACTATTGCTGTATCCTCAAGGCGCCGGCAAGGAATCGACTCTGGGGTTGAAGCATGAGTCTTTCGCATTTTGAAGCCATTCGGTTGTTTCTCTGAATAAGACATACATTTGGTAGAATTTGGTATCTAGGGTAGATAACTTCTTTGTAGATTGAAGAGTGACGTGCAGTAACACTGGAGGTTGTGTTGAACCTGACGGCTGGAGTATAGAGTAGAGATCAGCTGCTCCTGGCCACTAGACGTCATCTCAGTTTCCAGTAAATTCTTACTCTGACAGTAGCGCTACACCAGGATTATAAAGGCCTGTCACAGTTCCGTGGTCCGTTGACTGAATCAGTTTGGGACACAATCATTGCTTCACTTAAATGTGGCATGTAGTCAGTTCTGTTATTGGGTTGGGATGAGCTGTAAACCATGGACCCAGAGCAGCAGCTTTACACACCCAAGATAGTGGACATCACTACTGCTGTGATAGAGATGCATGGAGACATCTGAGGCTCTTCATTGGACACGACAACAACAACAGAAAATGAACATGAACCCAGAACAGCAGCTTTACACATCCAAGATAGAGAACATTGCGACTGCTGTGATAGAGATGCATAGAGACATCTGAGGCTCTTCATTGGACACGACAACAACAACAGAAAATTGACATGGACCCAGAACAGCAGCTTTACACACCCAAGATAGAGAGCATAGCGACTGCTGTGATAGAGATGCATGGAGACATCTGAGGCTCTTCATTGGACACGACAACAACAACATGAGCTGTAAACATTTATTTTAACATGATTTATAGGCTAGGGTGAATGTGTTTATTAGAGTTTCTGTGTAGTTTTATAAACTGTTATAGTCTAGGAGTAACCTGTGTATGAATTTTATATACATTGGAATCGAAATCGAATGTTCATTCGAGTTTAATTTCCCTGACGAAGTGTCGATCCCCGCCGCTACTATGTTCTGTAGAATGTAGAACACACGCTCCCCATTGTCGGGCTGAGGCGTGGCCTGCAATTTCAACGATTACAGGGGATTCAAATGTCTTCGTAATTTCCGAAAATTTTATCTTAGGTAGGAAAGTTTTGACATTGAGTAGTATCAAAATCCTTCACATTAAGGCTATAAACTCAGCATATAGCCTGTATATGTTAGTATACAGTATAGTTACGCTCTCAAAACACTCAATTATTTACTTGCACTTATCAGCGAAGCTATAATTGTGGAAGAAGCGGGGGATTTGTCAACTTTGTATTCGGGGAGAGGGCGACCTTGCAAATTGGAAGAAGGAGCTGGCAGTCGCGACCCACATTCCATAACAAACTCCCAGTCCATTGTCCGGGGTCGGGAACCACGGTTCACCGGGACAATGGTCGGTCGGCCGGCCTCCCCGATATGGACGAAGCCACTCGGATTGATTAGCGATTGGTCCCTGGGACAGCCCCTTTTGTCCTATGTATTTCGAAGTTATCAGATCTCGAGGTAGCCTCGAACCATTCGCTATGAATACGGCGGTTTAATTAGCCTGGATTCTACACGAGAGGATGTTTGCTTAACCATTATTTAACAAAATCAACAAGCAATCTAGAACCAGGTTTCTTCTTTTTTTATTTCTCTATCGTTCAAGCCAACATGTCCTTCAACAGAAGAACTAGAAATATGTCTTCCAGTCCAGGATGTATAGTTAGCTGGAAGTCATACTTCTACTTCTTCTGTTGAAGGGCATATTAGCCAGAAAGCTAGAGAAATCAATTTTCAGGTCTGGCCTCGAAGATGACGACTTGGCCATCCTAGCGTCGGCCAAATCCATCATTTACCGGTACTTCGTACAGGTTGGGCTGACCAGAGGACCCGCTCATCGCCTGGGAAAGAAGGCTCACTCGCCGTGGCACATCCTCCGCATGAGCATCTATCTTTTAGTTTTATTTCCATTTTTAATGTAAATTATTGACAAAATCAATAAAAAATCAATAAATCAATAAAATTTGTTTCAATTGTCAATAGAAATAAAAATAGTTAAAGAAAACTGGCCCTAGATATCTTGTTGATCTTGTTAAATTGTAAAGTCAGGGATGAACATGCATTAACCATTATTGTCTCAACCAAATGGTAAATATTATGATATCATGTAAATACTATTCTTTAATCGTTATGATAGGAGTTCATTGTAGTAAATTATCATAATTATCACTCCGAAATATTCAAATTAGTTTTTTATTGAAGTAATTTGTATTTATAACTAGACGAATGACCCGGGCAACGCCCGGGTTTACCCGATTAAATGTTTTATTCAAACACTATTCGTTACAATTATAAATTGGCGCCGTGGATGTCACTCTTGTTAAACGTCCTGCTCCAAACTTTACATGTGCATTAGGTCAGCTGATATTACCTCCCATCTTCACCGCTAGAGGCGCTGCTCGCGAGCTAAGTAGAATAATTTGAATATATAGTTTTAATAATTGATTTATATATTTTTTAAAATAGCCTATCGTCTTCCCCGTATTTTTTTACCTATGTATGGAAATTTTGGTTTGAATTAGTGAACTACTGCGAATTTGTATACAGGACATACAAACAAACAAACAAACAAACATACAAACATTGATTTTTATATATATATACTCGTAGATATAATGCACTAGCGCGCCATCTGTTATCAAAATTCGAAACTATTTTAAAGGCGTAAGATTCTTTTTGAAATTAAACAATTTCTACTGCCCTTACTGCAATGGAAAAATTAATGAGAGGGCCTGGCTCATCAGTGGTGAACCCTATTTATATATTTATAATTGTATGTAATTCTACTGTCCTCAAAGCTTATGTCCATAGTTCTTCTAAAATACCCATTCCAAGAGTCTACCAACAGGATCACTATAAAAGGAAGTTCCAAAAATGCAATATAACAGCGGTATGGTAGATTAAACTGGCGAAACCGCTGGGAGGGTTCACCACTGATGAGCCAGGCCCTCCCATTAAATTTTCCATTGCAGTAAGGGCAGTAGAAATTGTTTAATTTCAAAAAGAATCTTACGCCTTTAAAATAGTTTCGAATTAATTTGTATTTGTTGTGAATATAGCCGCGTAACCAAATTCCCACTTCTAGTTTATTTATATCCACTCATGGAGAGAAAGGCATCCCCTGATAGTACAAATAAAGGTTTCTGAGGACTTGTGCGCCATCTATTGGAATAAAAATTAACTAATATTTTTTATTTAATCAAGAAAGGGTATTTGGCTAATTCTGAAATAATTAAAAATCAACGATTAATTTGTATTTATTCCGAAAGATGGCGCAAGCCATCATCAACCTCAGTTGCACAATCAGGAGATACCTTTCTCTTAATTTTCCGTAGACGTTTATATATTTCTGATGAAACGGTAGATGTGCTCTCACCTGTATTCACGCACATATGTCCCAACATCCAGGTAACACTGGGTTGTCCAATCATGAAACTACACTACTTGTATTATCTTCAAATAACAGACAAAATTCTAAACTTAGTGAAGATTTGGGAAGGCTTGAATCATCTCTCAGTGGCAAATCTTTCCACCGATTTTACCAATTTAGGTCTTTCCAAGCACAAGAGAACCCTCTTGCCACGGAATAATAAACTTACTTTTAAAGAAATAGAGACAGTAGCCAAAACAAAAATAAACAAGAACTGGAGGATCCCACCTAAGCACAGCTGGTACAGTGGAGTGGACCCAGGATTGAACCTCAGACAGCATCAAACAACACTAACAAGATTTAGAACAGGCCATCTCAAGCCATTGAAGATGGAAAATAATAACAAAATTTATCCCACTTGCCCAAAATGTAGTTTGGTACCTGCAGCTCCAGAACACATTTTGGCTTGCATTAGATGCACTAAACAGGACCTTTGGGAGAGACCGCTGCTTATCATAAAACAGTTCGAGGAGCATGAACTCATGGAATTCGTGTAATCTTTATACAAGGAGATAAGAAACAACAGCAAATCTTTCTAATTCTTGTTCCTGTTCACTAATTGTAGAAATTCGTTCTTTATTTTCATCAACAACAACAACAACAAAAGCGATAGGGTTGAAACGTTCCATCCTCCCCCTACAGAGAGCGCTATGTTCACCTGGGTTTCAATCATGTTGCATCTGTTACCTGCGGTAATTCAAGCTGGGAAAAGTAATTTTAAGACCACCAAGGTTTATCTTCCACCCTAGTTTTCCAGGCCAAGTAGATACAACTTTCACCTGACAGCAGACATCTGTGGATCCTACTACTTCCTCCTCGGTGATCTAATTTGATAGCCCCGCCGCCTTCCTCTTTTCAGGGAAGCGCATGTGCCAGGCAGAATAGTTAGACCAAAACAACAGCCGCTCCAATCGCACAAAAAAAAAGAAAGTGATTGCTCGCTCAGAAACGGTGTCGCTGGCAGTTCAGAACACCGCCGCCACAATTCAGCCGTTGCTTTCTATCAAAATTTGGTTTTCCTTGGCCTTGGTTTTCCCCCAATTTCACGGTCGGGGTGCGACCTGCTTCCACTTTTAGCCCCAGTGGGTCTCTGTGGCTTCGTCCCACCTACTTGACCGCCAACTTGGGTTGATTACTAGGGCCGACCACGCCCAGAAGTAGCTTGGAGAGTCTAGTTGCGTTTCCACGGAGTCGCATCTATGTACGTGTGTGTGTGTGTGTGTATGTGCGTGTGTGTACGTGTGTGTTTGTTTGTGTACGTGTGTGTGAGGTTGACCACGGCCAACAGTAGCTTGGAGAGTCTAGCTGCGTTTCCACGGAGTCGCACCTATGTACGTGTGTGTACGTTTATGTGTGTGAGGTCGACCACGCCCAATAGTAGCTTGGAGAGTCGAGCTGTGTTTTCACGGAGTCGCATCTATGTATGTACGTGCGTGTGTGTGTGTGCACATACGTTGCCTCTATCAAATTATACCTGCGTTCGCTTCTTCAATTCCGGGCTAATTGGCCATTTCAGGCATGGTGAATTATACCTGTGTCGGCCCAACACGTAGAAGATTTAAGCCAACTTCACAACTCTATATATCTTTCATATTGTAAACCTATTACTCATAATACTTTCATTTCTCCACACTCACACACAAATGTTACTAACACATAAAAATCCCCGTTTCTTACAACCCATGCGTAAAACAGTCTCAAGAAACACCAGGTACGGCGATGCAAATTATTACAAAAGAAATCATAAGAAATCGCAAATATGTTTATTTATTAGATTAAAGGTTTTCGGGCAATCCCTTCTTCACCTAATTCAAACTTTAGTTAGATGCCAGAAAGCTTCTTTTAAGCAATAAAAAGAGTTGCGGAGTCTTAGGCTTTTTTTGTAATTTGTCGAAATCCTGTGAATGAAAGTTATCTACGCTATTATTTCACTATTATAAAACATCCTATATATTTTGGTGGTTTGTTCAATATTTGCTTCTTTGTTATTGTTAAACCCCAATTAAAAAAGGAATGATCTTGTAAAAATCCGTGGAAACACAGCTCGACTCTCTAGTCTCAAGCAACTGTTGGGCGTGGTCGGGGCCTCACACATACACACGTACATATACGTACACACACACACATACATACACATACGCACATATATACACACGTACTCCGTGGAAACACAGCTCGACTCTCCAGTCCCAAGATTATGGATAGAGAAACTATCTGTAGATTTCTCCAGGGCAATTTCAAAATGTTGATCAATGCAAATATTCGAATATTTATCTCTAAAATCCCACATGTATAGGGGCTTTATATACGAAACATAGAAATATCAACACCATATATCTTTAGCGACAAACGCGGTATCTAACATTTAGCTGAATTATTCACATGCAGAATTCGCACAAAGTTAAACTTCAAATTTTCTATCAACGGAGGTCTCCAAACAAGAACAAATATCTGTAATATCACAAAATGAAATCCCAATATTGTCCAATACAGTATTAGAGCTCTAAGAAGTGGTCTGGTAGATTAAATTGGCAAAACCGCTGGGAGTGTTCACCACTGATGAACCAAGTCTTCTCAATATTTTTTCGTCGCAGTAAGGACAGTAGAAATTTGTTTTGCGTGTAAAAGAAACATTTGTGTTTTAATGAATTTATTTCCAATGTATAGATGGTGCTTTATTACTTTATAAAATCACAATAAGTTGTGAAAAAATCAGGCACTTCAGAAAACTCAGTCATCAGTCATGAAGTGTTTCAAAAGTTCATATTTTCGGTTGCGAAACCTCGAAGTTAATTCTCGCTGAATGATTTTCTTTTGTTTTTCTGTTTGTACGTGAGGAACCCATTGGATACTTTTAGCTCATCCCCATGTTTCAGAACAAAAAATTCGGATTGAGTCCAATAGTATAGGCCATCTATTGCATTTCGTAGATCCTTCTAAAGAATATATCTATTGTTTCCTGGAGCATGTTTTCAACAAGGACGATATGGCCAAGTATCTGTTATCTGTGAATGGCAAACAATTTGGCCCAATAGAACGCCTTAGTCTATGCCATTCTGTTCCCGCCATAAACAGCTTCCAGGCGACATGAGATATCTGAGCGTTGGCTCTCTCAGAAACAAGGAACCGTACTACATCACTTTGTTTCTGTTTGGACGCCTCCATTGCCCGAATTACGGAGCTTAACTGCGTGCGTGCTAAGTGATAATTTCAGTTATATTTAAGGTCAAATGTTTCTCTATGTGTGGATGTATTGTTAGTATTTCTTTGACTCGCCTTTCAAATCGAAAACAAAAGTTTCTGCTTTGATAAATACAATTCGGATATGGGGAAAGTTTGGTTTACGACCACTACGACCCGGGTTCGAACCCCGCATTGGACACTTTTTTCTGTTTAAAAAAAAAATGCTCCAATGGCCCCCGATTCTTGCAAAAGTCCAACCCCACCAGCGAGTGCAAGTAACCAAACGGGGCTCTGGCACATTTGTAAGTGCAAAGTCGAACTGCTTTCACATGTGTAGACATGTGGTGCGCTTACAGTAAAAAGCAGTCGCTAAGTACCCACCATGATTATCATGGCCTGTACCACGTGTACTAGGGATAAGCAAAAAAAAAAAGAACTCGCAGAACTCCTAGTATATATATTGGACTGACAGAATAAGCTATATATATGTTATATTAAAATATTTTATTTAAAATTATGTTATATTAAAATATTATTCTATTTAAAATTATATATCATACATTCAAATATTCTGTTAAATCGACCGCCAGAGGTCACGCTTTGCCTATAAAAACTCGTTGTTGTTTTTTCCCAATGGCCGGCTCAAAACTTTTGTACATTATGTAAATAATCTTTTGTTTTCCTTGTTCTACTCGCCTTAAGCCAGGCATTACTTTTATCAAATTATGTCTTTTTTATATATATTCCATGGGTTCAATTAAAGCAATATCTGATCAAGACTATTATTATTCTTTCAAGAATTTTAACCACGACTGCATTACCAATACCATTTAGTCCTAAAAAGAACCAGCAAATAATACCACCATTACAATAATCCTCAACATGATCTAAATTCAAGCAGAAAATCTCTTTTCTATTTATAATATACATATATTCTAAATATATACACCCATGGAGAAACCTTGAGGAAGTTTGCTGGTTTATTAAAGAAGACAGAGACAATTTTCTTCACACTTGGTTATCTCGTGTATCTTCAACAATCGCTGTTAAACAACAACAGTCACTGTGTATCAAATATCTTTCAGAGTTATTGCTGGATCCCGATATGCATGCTATAAGGCACAAGTTCCTCAAGTTTTGTCCATGAGTGTAGTTACATATATTTCGGCAAGCAGAGTTGAAGGAAGGCCCAGACAAGGGTGCCGTGACCGGTAGTGGGCAGGCATTGTCGCACTGCACGTTCTCAGCTCACGACGTCACGACTTCTGGGCGAGTTGTGCCTCTTCCGTCCTTTTTTTCTTCAATTCTGCCCTTCAAAGGCGCTCTTATTTATAATCCTTTATTCTGTGATTGCTGGTGTACGCTATATCTTTTTGATAATCTTTGCTGCTCTTGAATCAATGTATTTTGGCACTTTATAAGAGCTTGTTAGTGTAACTGGTTAGTTAACTACGTCTCTTTCTTCGATTGAACGTATCTCCCACCTTTCTGTTTTATTCATATTTGAATTTAAGGAAGCTCTAGGACAAACCTATTTGGTCGTTGAGGTACAACCACTCTGACGATGGCTCACAGCCCGCCAGTGCAGTGATTGCCTTTTCTAGGTTTATCACGGAAATGAGTTGACTAATATCCTGGAATAAAGTTTATCTCGACGCTTAGTTTATATTTATTCCGAAAGATGGCGCTTTACCACTTAAAAAGTTTAATTGAGCAGCTCAGGTCATTAAGGAAATAAAATTAATTTTAAGTGAGTGATTTGTACCGTGGAATTCGATATAGCGTGGTTCCTTCCTTTTCCCGGTGAAATAGGGAGTTAACACGACTGTGTATACTCTATACACAGTAATGAGCACATATATATATGTATATGTATGTAATTCTATATTTGAATATATCTGAAATATACTGACTTTCTTAAGATACTCGAGAGGCATAATTCTGGAGACGGAAAAGAGAAAATAGCATAATGCGAATGGCGCTAAGCTGTGCAAACTGACACCAGTCCGTGTTGACTTATACCGGCCCGTAATGACTGACATCAGTTTTGTTAACAGGCCTGTACTGACTGACACAGGCCTTTAATGACTGACACCAGCCCATACTGACTGACACAGGCTTGTACTGACTAACGGTATCCTGTACTGACTGACACCATTTTTGTTAACCGACACAGGACTGTACTGACCGACACAGGCCTGTACTGACTGACACCGACCCGTATAGACCAAAATTAGCCCGTACTGACCAACATTAGCCCGTCCTGACGAACACAGGCCCATACTGACCGACACCGACCCATATTGACTGACACACCCATACTGACCAACATTATCCCGTACTGACCGACACAGGCCTGTACTGACTGACACCGACCCGTATAGACCAAAATTAGCCCGTACTGACCAACATTAGCCCGTCCTGACGAACACAGGTCCATACTGACCGACACCGACCCATATTGACTGACACACCCATACTGACCAACATTAGCCCGTACTGACCGACACAGGCCTGTACTGACTGACACCGACCCGTATAGACCAAAATTAGCCCGTACTGACCAACATTAGCCCGTCCTGACGAACACAGGCCCATACTGACCGAAACCGACCCATATTGACCGACACAGACCCATACTGACCAACATTAGCCCGTACTGACCGACATTAGCCCGTACTGACCGACACAGGCCTATACTGACTAACGCTGAGATTTGTCACCCAACTGGCTGACTGAAGCCAGTGTTCCTAGGACCCTACTGTGAGAGTAAAGAGAGAACAAAGGGCGGGACTCTCCCCCACAGGAACAATCCTGTCACGCCTGGCTGCGCTGCTGGACCGTTACATTCCTGGGTGGTGCTTCCGGTCTCTGCTGGCAATTAATTCAAAACGCCATCTTGCCTGTGTGGGAAGCAAATAAATCCACATTTTCACCAGGTCTCGGCATACATTTCTTGGTGTTAGTCGGTCCATAATCTGTCCTAGCGATGTCCACATGCCTGCTGGGAGCTTACTCTGCCATGTACCCCACACGTAGCAGAGGACATTTCCAGGCCCAAGCTTTCTCCATGGTAGAAAACCTGGACACAAACAGTGTCCAGATATCTTTTCGTCAGGTTCTATAGTTTGGAGTGGGAGGCAGCTTATTGGATCATCGTAATCTCCCCATACTGGCTTGAGGCAGCTTTAATGGCTCTCTCTGTGTGTAATAAGAGAATTTCAACACGCGTGGATTGAAAAACCACTTCTTGGCTCTATTGAGCCATAAAAAAAAAAAAAAAACAGAGCAAAGCCAACTCCGCTGTGTCCAAACAGATCCATTATTGAAATAGTTAATTTTTTTATTACAAAAGAAAAATACGAACCGAATCAGAGAGTGAAAAGTATGACAAAGTGGAAACAAAATAATATCAAAAAAGCTACGGTAAAAAAAAATATGGGTGAAATCCAAGTTTCATTTAAGCAGGGGAGTGAAGAGAGTCCATCTCATGTTCTGGGATGGTCTCAATGTCCTCATTTGGTGTAAATGGGAGGACAACCGCGTGGGCCTGTCCTATAGCTTTAGCAACGATAGGGTGAAGCTGGTGTGTCTTAATTCCAAAAGTCTGTCTTCATTTGCGATCTACAGTTGACACTGGATTTTCATAGATCCACATTCTTTGTTCGATATTTTATCCATAAAAGCAAAAGCGTCCAGATGGCGTCTAGTTTTGACGTTTAATTTGACGCCTTTACTCTTATCAATCTTTTCCTCCAGGCAAAATATCAATCTACTAGCGGTCAGGGGAGTGAGTCTTCCACGGCCTTTCCGAGGCATGACAGAAGACGCTCAAAAATAAAAAGGTAAAATAAGAACCAAGCAGAGGAAATCTATAAAACTGAAAGCCAGGACAGGCATAAAAAGAAAATTCCAAGCATGTGAGGAAACAATTGATGAAAAAAAAAAAGGATTAAAAAAAAATACTGCAAAAAAGAAACCAGACACAAAAAGCAACAATTGAGTACACAAATACAGCATCAGCCTATTTATGAGATGAAAAAAAAAGACAGACACAAAAATGGAGCTAAATTCAAATGAAAAACTATAACAAATTAATAAAAGAAAATAAGACCTAATCCAAATAATTTAATTAAAAAAAAAGCAACAATTGAGTACACAAATACAGCATCAGCCTATTTATGAGAAGAAAAAATAAGACAGACACAAAAATGGAGCTAAATTCAAATGAAAAACTATAACAAATTAATAAAAGAAAATAAGACCTAATCCAAATAATTTAATTTAAAAAAAAGTCACACACTATTAAATTATTTGGATTAGGTCTTATTAATGAGAAAAAAAAGATGCCAAAAAAGATAACCAGATACAAAAATTGTGCTAAATTCAAATGAAAAACTATAACAAACACTTATAAAAGATAGAATAAAAGTAATAATTCAATCTACAATTCGAAAAATAATATAACCTGGTGAGTTCCCAGAAAAGGGTAACTTTGGTAGGCGGCGCTGTACGTTGACACCCGTACCTTCGAGCCGTTTTACACGAGTTAAAGCGAAGATTTTGGACATAGTGATTTTTACATTTCGATCTTTTATATTAATATATATACTTACTATTGCGAATTATTTTTCTAAAAACGAACATTATTTTTTTTTAATTATCTGAAACTAACCTAATTCAACTTATCTAAAACTAACCTTATTTAGCGACTAAACTAACATAATTAAACCTATTTGAATCTAACCTCATATACACTTTTACACTACCTTTTCATTTCAAAATTAAATTAAAATAAGTTTATATTAAATAATAACATTTTTAAAAATCGACTTTCTGGTTCACACTTTTGTATCTAATCAATTATGTATTTCTTTATTTCTCTCTATAAAAGTTACGCAATTGTAAACAAAAGAATTGATGATGATAAATGCAAAAAATCTACGATTGTAAAATAGATTAAATTAAAAAATAAAAATAACTGTTAACATTAGGAAAATAAAAACAGGCCTATGACACGAAGAAAAAAATAACGAAAATTTTGGTATATAGATTGTTATGTGTAGTTCAGAATCTTCGGAGGAGATAGCTCAGGACTTTACAATGGAAAACTCTGTTACGGTATTATCTATATAGATATTTGGTTCAACAACAAGTCCAGTTTCTTGAGTTGGGAATGGGAGACAGCTTCTTGGATCATCACAATCTATTCATGCTGGCTTGAGGCAGCTTTAGTGCCTCTCTGTGTGGGATAAGAGAATTTCAACACGCGTGGAGTGAAACCATTTCTTGGATCCATTGGGCCATAACAACTTGAAGCAGAGCGAAGCCAACATCGCTGAACACCAACCATTATTGAAAAACGCATTTTTTGCCTAGAATTGTAATCACCATGGCTACCACATGTGAGGAACACGAATGATATATTCTTATACGTTCTCATTCTTACTCCTGTGGTGGGGCAGAAATGATCGAAAGCTCAGCTAAATGAAAATAAAATCTTACTAGAAGCTCTTCGTCTCACGCCATTTTGTATTTTTAGTATAAATCTCTATCTCTGAATACCGATGGTAGGATGTCGGAAATGTCACCAAGCTACTATGTGTCCACTATGGGCTGTGGGGATTGACAGAACCTGTCTGTTTAATGGAACACTGGAAACTGGAGCTACTATGGGTCCATTATGTGCTGTGGGGATGGACAGAATCTGTCTGTTCGATGGAACACTGGAAAATGGAGCTACTATGTGTCCACTATGGGCTGTGACGATTGACAGAATCTGTCTGTTTGATGGAACACTGGAAAATGGAGCTACTATGGGTCCACTATGGGCTGTGACGATTGACAGAATCTGTCTGTTTGATGGAACACTGGAAAATGGAGCTACTATGGGTCCACTATGGGCTGTGACGATTGACAGAATCTGTCTGTTTGATGGAACACTGGAAAATGGAGCTACTATGGGTCCACTATGTGCTGTGACGATTGACAGAATCTGTCTGTTTGATGGAACACTGGAAAATGGAGCTACTATGGGTCCACTATGTGCTGTGACGATTGACAGAATCTGTCTGTTTGATGGAACACTGGAAAATGGAGCTACTATGGGTCCACTATGTGCTGTGACGATTGACAGAATCTGTCTGTTTGATGGAACACTGGAAAATGGAGCTACTATGGGTCCACTATGGGCTGTGACGATTGACAGAATCTGTCTGTTTGATGGAACACTGGAAAATGGAGCTACTATGTGTCCACTATGGGCTGTGACGATTGACAGAATCTGTCTGTTTGATGGAACACTGGAAAATGGAGCTACCATGGGTCCATTATGTGCTGTTGGATTGACAGAATCTGTCTGTTTGATGGAACACTGGAAAATGGAGCTATCATGGGTCCACTATGTGCTATGGGGATTGACAGAATCTGTCTGTTTGATGGAACACTGGAAAATGGAGCTTGAATATCTTCCCTGGTCAGTCCGCCGGAACCAAATGCCATGTGATCTGAGGAGACAATTCCGAGATATTTCACTTGAAACAGTTTATTTATGTGAAAAAATAGTTCATAAGTGAAATTGCACTGGGATCAGGTGTATGAATTAAGAAAAAGGCGTCTCTTAATCGTGCAAATAAAAGTTGCTGATTGCTTGCACCATCTGTCGGAAAAAAAATCAAGAATGGGTATTTGGCCAATTCTGGAATAATTAATAATCAACCAATAGTTGATATTTATTCCGAAAGATGGCGCAAGCCATCAGCAAATTTTAGTTTCACTATCAGGGAATGCCTTTTTCTTAGTTTCTTTATGGTTTTGTCCATTTATAAATTTTTGTGTTTGAATATGAGGCAACTTATTAATCCTGTAAGAGCTGTTTATTCATATCTGTTCAGTGTCTTTAGGAAGGATGTTTTCTATTTTATTCATATATTTTATTATTTTGAATATATTTATAATTTACCTATACACCAATACCTCGCTTTGCGTCGTTTCGTTTTGCGTTTTTTTTCGAAGTTGCGTCGCTGCTTAATTTTTACTGATTTTCACTGTGCGTCGTTAGATTTTCGAAGTTGCGTTGTTTTGGATTCCAGTCTTAAATTTTATTATTATTTTTTCCCTAAAATATGGCAACACTTTTGTTTTTGATTGCGCCATGCCATCAAAATTTTATTTTCACTCTGCGTCGTTTCAATTTGCGTCGTGTTTTTTTTTGGAACGTAATCCCGACTCAAAGTGAGGTATGGGTGTATACTTATTCTAAAGTAAAAAAAAAGCAATATTATTATTTTTGAATAAGAAATTCTATGTTTATCCCCAAATATAGATCTTGGATAACAAAACAGTTTCTGTTTGGCCCCATCAGACAACGTTGTGGCTAGGAGAAGTGCTACCTACTCGGACAGCGCGTCCAAATACTGAATATTTCCAGACAACTTGTGCGTCACAGTATGGCCGGCCAGGTTATAAATGGATACTGTTGCTTCAGGAATGTCTTCTTGGAATTTTATTATAAAATTTGTAACACCAAAGTATTGAAATCACTTCTCGTTATTATATCCCACTCTGAGAGAAAAATGACAAAAACCATAACAAGACTTAGAACAAAACACTATAAAGGAATGACAATACATCCAGATGGCACAAGAACCTATAGGACATGTAACAACTGTCCTGGTGTGGAACTAACACCTACCCACATATTCTCATGTCCAGCAATGGCCGCAGCCTTGCAGAAAATTGTAATGGACCCAGAGCAGCAGCTTTACACACCCAAGATAGTGGACATTGCTGCTGCTGTGATAGAGATGTATGGAGACATCTGAGGCTCTTCATTGGACACGACAACAACATATCCCACATTATATCTCATTTTACTTCGAAATCTATATCAATAACAAGAATTCATCCAACAGGCCGTCCATGGATACAGCACTTGGGGCGTACCACCAAATGTCTATCACTATATATAAACTGCCGACCACACACGCGACTTCCATTATAAAGAAGCGGGTCAAGGGTGGATCCCAAGACTGTGACCTCAAGGCGCGATCCCACCTTTGACATGATTTTTTTCCTTAGGTATTATGATGCTCATAGTTCCCCTGACTTCTGCAGTCGACCTTTGTTCCACGCGATCTAGATCGGCTTCCTACATCAAGTTCAAGTTTCGAGGAGAGTACACATGATTACACATGGTTGGAAATTTGGGATTTTGGTAAAAACCTAATTCAGGGTGTGTGTAATAATATTGACTGACAAGAGGTGACTGAAATAGGAAATCTATTCAGAAATAACTTCAATGTCAACGATATTTTTTAATACTATATGGTTGTTCCAAAAATTCGTAAACATGATTTATATTTTGCCTGGAAAAGCTCTTAAAGATTTCTTGAAAAAAGCCATGGTCCACCTGTGCTGTGTGAGCAGAAGAGCTTAAATTGACTTGTTCCATTATATGTATGTTCCATATGTAAATACCTGTTTTCTTTCCTCTTTTCGCTTTCCACTTCTCACACCCATATTTCCAAGAAAAAAAAAATTCCAAATCCATATTCTTATTTTCCATAGGATTATTCAAATAATAATCTGTATATATTTACCATGTGTATATAATCTTTCTCCATTTTTACCCCTTTGTATATTTCCCACTTTCATGGGTTTCTCCGTCTTGTAACCCCAAGGAGAATCCTCTGTAAGACCTGTGTGTCTTAATAAAGTTTTTTTTGTGTGTGTGTGATTTATATTTTGCAAGTGTTTACAAACTTTTGGGACAACCTTATAATTCTACAACTTGGCCTACATGCTGATTGGCCACCCTAGAACATCAGATAGTAAATCATTCTTCTATAAGAATTCTGTTATAATTTTACCAAGGTTACCAATATTACCAAGGTTGTCCCAAAATTTCGTAAACAATTGCAAAATATAAATCAAAATCCTAATAATAAGTTTACGAACTTCTTGGACAACTTTGTAGATGTGGTAACAGGTATAGGTAGATGCGCTAAATGAGGAAAACCTGGTAAAACGTGATAGGAATAGATACAACACCTCGCCATCATTTATCCCTCGTTCCTAAGTATGACGGACTACTCCCTAGATAGAACCTTACTTATATATCCGATTTAACAATGTTATATAGTCACACTATGAAACACACAACACGATGTGTAATATAAACGTCTTCAAAATACATTTCAAAGCAAAAAAGAACCCTTTTTAAAAACACTGTTGGTTTCCAGGTAAAAGAAAGTGGCTTTTCATAGAAACACCTGTCTCAATACCAAAACCCAAGACAAGTTAAAACGAGATAAAATACACTCTTGGACAAAAGGAAGTTGTACCATTTAACATGTATATCGGGATTCAAACTAAGAAAGATATTCAAAACACAATGCCCTTTATTGAAGACACAAGAGATAACCAAGTGTGAACAAAATTTCTTCTGTCTTCTTAAAAAGATAGACAACCGTACGAGACTTTTCCTTCTTTAAGTTTTGTCCATAAGTATAAAAGTCTTCAAGATTCATTTCAAAACAAGAAAGAATCTATTTTAAAAGCACTGTTTGGGTTCCTGAAGGACTGTGTGAAAGAAAGAGGCAAAAAGAATCAAACAACTTTTAAATAGTCTTATCCCAAGTAGAGACAGGACGTGGAATTAATAGGAAAGTAAAGTTCTGCACTGTACGCCACATATCCACTAAACTTTACATCTATACAATATAACAGAGTTTTATCTATATTTCAACAATTATCTTGGAATATGATATTGATCACAGCGAATGGACAAAATGAATCTCTCAAAAATATCTTCGTTAAACTTGGTGAGTTCTCAGAGCAAAGTTGGGCTCATCTTTTTCTTAAAGCCAAAACCCAAGACAAGTTAAAACGAGATAAAATAGATAAATTCAAGATTCCAGCTAAAATACCCGAGTCAAATAAAAACGAATTGAAAACAATAGACGTGTTAAAACTAAAATATATTTTATATATCTAGGTACTATTAGTTGAACTTAGTCTATGTTTTTTACCTAGTTTTTAGATTGTATAATTCTTGGTTTTATATTATATTAGTTCTTGATTTATTTTGGCATGAAGAAAAGGACTTCTCTGAAAGCTCACTAGGTTTACTAAAGAGAATAAACCGCCATTCTGTCTACAGTTGGGTTTCTTACATTACTGGAAGACAGGAGGATATTGGGTCAATTCATTAGTTTAAAGTGCCCCGAAGTGGAATGTACCCCAGTTGATGGGAACACGTCCAAGACAACACCAGAACCTGAACAACCCCGGGGACCCTCCGAGGGTGGGAACCCGTCCCCCTAACCCTTATTGAATTCCTTACGTAACAAAGGAGGTTCTCGTGTGAAATTCCACCCAAGTGGGGGGTGAGATCACATATTGGCTGGTTGCAGCAATGCACACAATCGAGTGGGTTTTAGTGTCTCTAGTACACACGTGGTACAGGCCATGATAATCATGGTGGGTAGTTAACGACTGCTTTTCCCGTGACTACACCCCATGTTTACAAATGCAGAAAGGTGTCCGACCTTTGTATTTACAAATATGCCAGAACCAAGTTTGGCTACTTGCACTCACTGATGGAGTTGAACTTTTTCAAGATTCGGAGCCCAGTGAAACATTTTTTTTTCTCCAGAAAAATGCGAGATGCGATTCCGGGTCGTGGAAGTTGAACTTGAACGCGTTTATTTCACTCCTCCGCCAATCCCCTGTTAAAATATTTAAGCATTCAGAATATCATAATAGGATTTAAAATATTCTTCAGCAACACATCAGTTAAAGTTGAATAAAACTAAAGAGATAAAATATTATTTGTCAGATATATGGTTTAAGTAGAAATTAAGTAAAGTGTGTGTATGCTGCAGGTAGTAGCGAGCAGCACAAGATGGCGGCCACAACAAACGGCGACCTGATAGTGTTCGACACCTTCGAGCAGCCAGCTGCCAACAGCACGGACAACCTCTTCGACTCCTTCTCGGACTCGGGGTGTTCCTCGGGCGGCGGGCGGGCTGGCGTGCCCGACTACCTGGGCAGCCCGGGCAGTCCCTCGGAGTGTGAGTGCGAGCCGCCCGTCAAGGAGCCGCAGCCTCGGTTCGTGAAGAAGGCGGTGAAGAGGACGCCCAACTACGCCGCGGAGACCAAGATCGCCCTGGAGATCCGCGAAATGCGGGAGCGCGAGGCGGAGCTGAAACGGCTGAGAGAACGGCTGACGAACGGCGACACGGCCTCGGTGAAGTCCGACGACACGGACTCCCTCAACGGCAGGGAGTCCCCAGCCAGGAGGGACAGCTCCTCATCCAGCGGGAGCACGGCCTCGGCGCCCACAGTCCGCAAGTTCGCCCCCAACTCGCCTTTCTCCCGAGCAGTCAGCATGCAGCGCTTCCTCAAGACGCGAGGCCGCGCCTTCGGGCCTCAGCAGCTCTCCAGCCCGGTGCCCCGCGCAGGCTTCAAGCGCTCGCCCTCGGCTGAGACAAAGATCCTCAACGAGCTGAAAGAGATGAAAGCTCGGGAGACCGAACTAAGGTCAGTAACACCTCAACACCAAACTCTTTAACAACATATGCTAAATTACCAGAAAATCTATGTTTAATGAGTGGCATATAGAGTTCGTTCAGGTTCACCTTTGCTCGCACCATATAGCAAGTAGTTGCCACAGGGGCGAATCCTATTATAAATGCCCACCGTTCCATTACCGCTGAAAATAGATAATTTATCAATGTGAGGCCAGCACAGCATAGAGCTCGAGTCTACTTACCGTAGCTATACTGAGAGAGAATAGACAAAAGTTACGTGACCCGAGAGTCTTTAAAAACTTCGACAGGGTGGATTTTGGAGTGCCGGATGCGGCTCTTCCGCTGGAATCTTGGCGATTTACCTGGTTGCTCCAGACAGAACGAGGCCAAAAGTGCATTAGAACGCAAAAAATACTATATACATGAAATATAATTAATAAATCAAAAATACTTTATTTTTTATTTAATGAATAACTTTTTTGGAAGATTTTGTTGTAGTTATTTAGAATATTCTTCAAATTCGGAAATAAATAAATGAATATTTTTCCCTCCTTTGTTCAATCACTTTCTTTACCACCAAGCTATCCATACTTAGCTTCTCAATCTTTCTGTACGGCCGGTCATGTTCATTCCAAATGGTTTCATTCCATCGTTTTCTTAACAATCTTCTTGAATGGTTTTCCGTAGTTATACGGCGAGACCTCAAACACAAGTTTAGGATATCGACCCAGACACCTGATTATTCCCTTCCAGGGCAAAGACACTTTGAAACAATTCATCCATCCAAGCCGTTGAGGAAGCCCAACGATGCTATGGGCGGGACCCCCGCTGACAATGGGACATTGTGGACCGCAAAGCTCTCCCTGGAACATTTGCAGAAGCCGCTTTTTTACCTCTGGCTCCTGGAACTTCCTGTTTGATAGCGGGACGTGGGAAACTAAGTGCGCATTGTTGATGCTTGCTGCTATCATAAAGCCGGCGTCTTTTTTTGGTGTTACCACTCCACGCGCCGGCCACAATTGCCGTCACTGACCAGAGTTCTGCTGATTGGTATCCTCCTGTATAGCAGTCAGATATGGGGAAGTTGGTTGTGTTGAAGTTGTCAAGTGGTTGTTGGAGTTGTGTCAAGTTGTTGAAGTTGTGTTGGAGTTGTGTAAAGTTGTTGTTGAAGTTGTCAAGTTGTGTTGGAGTTGTGTCAAGTTTTGTGTTGGAGTTGTGTAAAGTTGTTGTTGAATGTTGAATAGGTAATTGTTCTTAGTGTAAGTAGCATAGTTATATTTGAAATTTCCAATTTGCAGTAATTCCATGCACTTTCATAAGTTCTTGTTGAATTTTTCGGAGAATTAGAAGTATTTGAAAATATTTCAGGTCTTGATTGTTATTCTTTGAATGCCTTTTTCGATAGCAATATCAAACAAAACACAACCTGATCTCTGTTATTGTTGAAGTTGTGTCAAGTTGTTTTTGAAGTTGTTAAGTTGTTGTTGAAGTTGTCTCAAGTTGTGTTGAAGTTGTTAATTTGCTGTAGGAGTTGTCTCAAGTTATGTTGGAGTTGTCGAGTTGTTGTTGAAGTTGTCAATTTGTGTTGGAATTGTGCCAAGTTGGGTTGAAGCTGTCAAGTTGTTGTGTCAAGTTGGGTTGAAGCTGCCACGTTGTTCCACAGATATAGGCCGTGGTGAGCCTGCACCAAGACAGCGGGTTAACTAAATGACATTTCCATCTATTGCCGGTTGTCAGCTGCTACACGACTGAGAAGTAGCCGAACAAGCTTTGAGAAAGAGCGGACTTTCGAACTCTCCTGATCACCTGGTGTACAGATTACTCTTGTTTGCGCTCGGCCTTCCCGCCGTGACACGCGCCGCCGCAATACTTGCAACAAATTACTTTAATGGTTTGTTGATTGTTTCAACAATGGACGTCAAGTGGCTCTCTTCGCCAAATTGCCGCCCCATCATTCTGGCCGTTGTTGTGTTTCAATAATTGGCGATAACCCGCGGCAGAGTGAACTTTGGGGATTTGTCGTTCAATATGGTTGACACCACCACAGGCGGTTCCACAACTCGGATACATAGAGCTACCAATAGTATCCGATAATGTCTAAAATCATAAAGAATTACGGCAATACGAATATCATTTCTGCATTATGACAATTGACAATTAAAACAAATTTATTGACAACTCAGTCAATATTTACAAAATGAGGAAGAGATCACAAAAATATTTAGAGAAAATAAAAAGATAGTGAAAATCGTGTTCGAACCAGGGACATCAGGTTCTAAAGTCTAAAGCTTTCGCAGCTAGGCTATTTTTCCTTATTATATAATAATTTAAAGAAGAATTAATATTTACAAATTTAAATTTTCAGCCGGGGAGTCTTCCCCACTTCCACGTCCTCTTCCAGGCGATGAGGGGGTCCTCATTTCTGCATTATGTCTGAAGTCAATTTCAAATTCATAACGCTAGATATTTTTTTTTTGCAAGAAATTAATTTTATATCGAAACAGTGTCAATTCAAGAAGAGTCCTTGGTGTTGAAGGATGTTGAGGGCACAACGGGCATCAGCTAAACTTTGATCCTTTCACTGGATTCCTGGGTGTCACAGGAAAAACTGTTGGCTTCATTTTATCGGTCATTTCTAACGACTACAGTTGATCTGCCGTTACCATGGAAAGAGATTTCAGCTTCAGACGCCGCTATTCATCACCACAAAGAGCCATTTGTCAGCAAGATGCTCACACAACAATCTTCAGGGACAGGAAGACGCTCGCATGTCCGAAATTTGCATCAGCGCCGTTGCTACAGAGGTCGGCGGCCAAGGGCAGCCTTTGTAAAGTGGCGTTGTTTTGACTGGAAGCTTTCCATCCGTCGTAGCCCGGCCCGGCTGTACCGGCCACAGCAGCTATGGAAGACCATACATTGGATTAGAGATCATATGCACATATAAACATTGTAGGTTAGTTAGGAATAAACCACATTGGCATTAAACTGAAATGATATAGATTTATATTAAAGATATAAATCAGAGATACATTTATTTATTTCAATTCAAAACGCTATGTCCCCCTAGGGACACTTGCGCTAAATGTGCATACAAATATAACAAAGAAAATATTCAACATGGAAAGATACACAGAAAGCGACTTAGAAAGATTCATAAATATTATTTACATATAGAGATATTCTTTGAATTTTATTTACAGTTACATATCATTAAATTTAAAAATATATACATATATACACACATATACACGCATACAGCTATAAATTGTTTACAACCACAAGATACATGTTGAATGCTGTCACGTCTGAATGCGGCGTTGGTGTGACGTCACTCCGGGACACAACAGTAACACCAACTAAGTATTCTATTTCTGAAAATTAAAGATACTTCGACCAGCATAAATATTTAAGGGGTAATAAAAAGATGTATACTGGCCGAAGTAGCTTTAATTTTCCGAACTATGAATGCTGGCCAGGCAGCCTCTATCTTTACAATAAGTATATTATAGGTGAAACATCATTGTTATCATAATAATCCGGCCAGAGGACTTGGTGAGAATACTTTCACAGCCTGGGACACTCAGTCTGAATCTGTGTTCTTGCTTAGAGCATACACTCAATCTGAATCTGTGTTCTTGCTTAGAGCATAGAATCAGTCTGAATCTGTGTTCTTGCTTAGAGCATAGAATCAGTCTGAATCTGTGTTCTTGCTTAGAGCATACACTCAGTCTGAATCTGTGTTCTTGCTTAGAGCATACACTCAGTCTGAATCTGTGTTCGTGCTTAGAGCATACACTCAGTCTGAATCTGTGTTCTTGCTTAGAGCATACACTCAATCTGAATCTGTGTTCTTGCTTAGAGCATAGAATCAGTCTGAATCTGTGTTCTTGCTTAGAGCATAGAATCAGTCTGAATCTGTGTTCTTGCTTAGAGCATACACTCAGTCTGAATCTGTGTTCTTGCTTAGAGCATACACTCAGTCTGAATCTGTGTTCGTGCTTAGAGCATACACTCAGTCTGAATCTGTGTTTTTGCTTAGAGCATACACTCAGTCTGAATCTGTGTTCTTGCTCAGAGCATACACTCAGTCTGAATCTGTGTTCTTGCTCAGAGCATACACTTAGTCTGAATCTGTGTTCTTGCTTAGAGCATTCACTCAGTCTGAATCTGTGTTCTTGCTTAGAGCATTCACTCAGTCTGAATCTGTGTTCGTGCTTAGAGCATACACTCAGTCTGAATCTGTGTTCTTGCTCAGAGCATACACTTAGTCTGAATCTGTGTTCTTGCTCAGAGCATACACTTAGTCTGAATCTGTGTTCTTGCTTAGAGCATTCACTCAGTCTGAATCTGTGTTCTTGCTTAGAGAATACACTCAGTCTGAATCTGTGTTCATTGTTATCATAATAATCCGGCCAGAGGGCTTGGTGAGAACACTTTCACAGCCTGGGTCGTCAGGTTCTTCAGTCTATCCATTGGTTTCAACTGGTGATTCCACGTTGCTGTGTTGTCTCCAGTTCTTCCACAAATGTACGTTGGCGTTAATTAATCTACTGCCTTCTTCCATCAGTCGTCTGACTATGTACTTATCTATCCAATTCAGTCTTCGTTTGTTAACTAATGTAGTGTAAAAAAAAAAGGTATTTCGATTGTTTACGATACTTGCGTAAGTGCAAAGTCGAACTGTTTTTCACGTGTGTAGACATGTGGTGCACTTACAGTAAAAGTAGTCGCCTTCTTCTACCCACCATAAGTTATGATGGCCTGTACAACGTGTACTAGGGATAAGCAAAAAAAAAAAACGATACTTGCTACCTGCTGATTGCTGTTTCTTGGATAACTTATGTAGGTAGCCTATGTCGGTTTACTGAGCTTCTCTCTTGCCGAGACATTGCCAGAATTTCTATCAACATTGGGTTAGGTCCATTTCCGCATTATAATTTGATTGTTTTAAGGTCGTTCCAAAAATCATTTTCATGTTGTGAGAATAAAGAAGGGAAAGAAGAAATCGTCCGTTGAAATATCAAATTGGCCATTGAAGAGTGAGTTTATTTTGTTGCTGTTGTCACGTCTAAGCTCTTCATTGGAAAATGGCTCTCTGTCGTTAGCCACCTTGGACCAGAATATAGTCGAATATTCCAAGGGTCGAGGAAGGTGTGGTCGGACTTCTTCCCCCCAACTGTCTTCAAGTACAATAATATTTTTGCATACCTTTATAGTAGACATTTTCAGACTCGGAGCCTTTACTCAGTCTTCCCTTCTAAATCTGTGTTCTGGTTTGTAACATTCACTCATTCTGAATCTGTGTTCTTGCTCGGAGCATGCACTCAGTCTAAATCTGTGTTCTGGTTTGTAACATTCACTCAGTCTGAATCTGTGTTCTTGCTCGGAGCATACACTCAGTCTAAATCTGTGTTCTGGTTTGTAACATTCACTCAGTCTGAATCTGTGTTCTGTCTCAGAGCATACACTCAGTCTAAATCTCTGTTCTGGTTTGTAACATTCACTCAGTCTGAATCTGTGTTCTGGTTTGTAACATTCACTCAGTCTGAATCTGTGTTCTGGTTTGTAACATTCACTCAGTCTGAATCTGTGTTCTGGTTTGTAACATTCACTCAGTCTGAATCTGTGTTCTGGTTTGTAACATTCACTCAGTCTGAATCTGTGTTCTGGTTTGTAACATTCACTCAGTCTGAATCTGTGTTCTGGTTTGTAACATTCACTCAGTCTGAATCTGTGTTCTGGTTTGTAAAATTCACTCAGTCTGAATCTGTGTTCTGGTTTGTAACATTTACTCAGTCTGAATCTGTGTTCTGGTTTGTAACATTCAGTCAGTCTAAATCTGTGTTCTGGTTTGTAACATTCACTCAGTCTGAATCTGTGTTCTTGCTTAGAGCATACACTCAGTCTGAATCTGTGTTCTTGCTTAGAGCATACACTCAGTCTGAATCTGTGTTCTTGCTTAGAGCATACACTCAGTGTGTTACATTCAAAATCATTTATTTTTTTAGAACAAAATTTAGTCTATCTTCCATTCTAGACAATCGAGATAAGAAGAACCTCTACACATCTCTATAACCAGTGTGTTCAAAGCGTTCTGTTAAATCTAACATGAAGTTCCAGTGTATCTAAGATGGAGTCCCACACACACAGTGTATCTAAGATGGAGTCCCACACACACAGTGTATCTAAGACGGAGTCCCAGTGTATCTAAGATGGAGTCCCACACACACAGTGTATCTAAGACGGAGTCCCAGTGTATCTAAGATGGAGTCCCACACACACAGTGTATCTAAGACGGAGTCCCAGTGTATCTAAGATGGAGTCCCAGTGTATCTAAGACGGAGTCCCAGTGTATCTAAGATGGAGTCCCACACACACAGTGTATCTAAGATGGAGTCCCACACACACAGTGTATCTAAGATGGAGTCCCACACACACAGTGTATCTAAGATGGAGTCCCACACACACAGTGTATCTAAGATGGAGTCCCACACACACAGTGTATCTAAGACGGAGTCCCAGTGTATCTAAGATGGAGTCCCACACACACAGTGTATCTAAGACGGAGTCCCAGTGTATCTAAGATGGAGTCCCACACACACAGTGTATCTAAGACGGAGTCCCAGTGTATCTAAGATGGAGTCCCAGTGTATCTAAGACGGAGTCCCAGTGTATCTAAGATGGAGTCCCACACACACAGTGTATCTAAGACGGAGTCCCAGTGTATCTAAGACGGAGTCCCAGTGTATCTAAGACGGAGTCCCAGTGTATCTAAGATGGAGTCCCACACACACAGTGTATCTAAGACGGAGTCCCAGTGTATCTAAGATGGAGTCCCACACACACAGTGTATCTAAGACGGAGTCCCAGTGTATCTAAGATGAGTTCCAGAGATTGTATCTAAGATGGAGTTCCAGTGTATCTAAGATGGAGTTCCACACACACACAGCGTATCTAAGATGGAGTTCCAGTGTATCTAAGATGAGTTCCAGAGATTGTATCTAAGATGGAGTTCCAGTGTATCTAAGATGAGTTCCAGAGATTGTATCTAAGATGGAGTTCCAGTGTATCTAAGATGGAGTTCCACACACACACACAGCGTATCTAAGATGGAGTTCCAGTGTATCTAAGATGGAGTCCCACACACACACAGTGTATCTAAGATGGAGTTCCAGTGTATCTAAGATTGGAGTCCCAGTGTATCTAAGATTGGAGTCCCAGTGTATCTAAGATGGAGTCCCACACACACAGTGTATCTAAGACGGAGTCCCAGTGTATCTAAGATGAGTTACAGAAAGTGTATCTAAGATGGAGTTCCAGTGTATCTAAGATGGAGTTCCAGTGTATCTAAGATGGAGTTCCACACGCACACACACACAGCGTATCTAAGATGGAGTTCCAGTGTATCTAAGACGGTGTCCCAGTGTATCTAAGATGAGTTCCAGTGTATCTAAGATGGAGTTCCAGTGTATCTAAGATGGAGTTCCAGTGTATCTAAGATGGAGTTCCAGTGTATCTAAGACGGAGTTCCAGTGTATCTAAGATGGAGTTCCAGTGTATCTAAGATGAAGTTCCAGTGTATCTAAGACGGAGTCCCAGTGTATCTAAGATGAGTTCCAGTGTATCTAAGATGGAGTTCCAGTGTATCTAAGATGAGTTCCAGTGTATCTAAGACGGAGTTCCAGTGTATCTAAGATGAAGTTCCAGTGTATCTAAGATGGAGTTCCAGTGTATCTAAGATGAAGTTCCAGTGTATCTAAGATGGAGTTCCAGTGTATCTAAGATGAGTTCCAGTGTATCTAAGATGGAGTTCCAATGTATCTAAGATGGAGTTCCAGTGTATCTAAGATGGAGTTCCAGTGTATCTAAGATGGAGTTCCAGTGTATCTAAGATGAAGTTCCAGTGTATCTAAGATGGAGTTCCAGTGTATCTAAGATGAAGTACCAGTGTATCTAAGATGGAGTTCCAGTGTATCTAAGATGAAGTTCCAGTGTATCTAAGATGAAGTTCCAGTGTATCTAAGATGGAGTTCCAGTGTATCTAAGATGAAGTTCCAGTGTATCTAAGATGAAGTTCCAGTGTATCTAAGATGGAGTTCCAGTGTATCTAAGATGGAGTTCCAGTGTATCTAAGATGGAGTTCCAAAGTGTATCTAAGATGAAATTCCAGTGTATCCCATAAAGCGCAACATCGGTCCGACAAGGAAAGGAAGGAGAAGGCACCGCTAAAAAAAGCCATCAAGCGATAGAAAGAGGGTCAGCTGTGTGATTCCTCAGGTAACGGCCCATTGTCCGGGGTCGATCATCTGTGATAACTCATCCCAATTAGCAGCTTCCTGTGACCCATCATCCCCTCGGGCAAACAGACTTTACACCACGTTATGTCTCTTCACAGAGGTTTTAATTGCATTACCTGAATATTTACAATTCAGTCAAAGAAATACTTAACATGATCTTTAAGATAGAGGTTGCCTGGCCAGCTTTCATTGTTCTTAAAAGTAAGAGACGCTTCGGCCCGAAAAGGCGTTTTTTTATTTTCTCGACGTTTTGACAAAAATATTGTGTCCTCTTCAGGAAGAAACCCAATGATGAACCAAACTCTTCCATTTTCTCATCGCAATGAGGAGAGTAGAAATGTTGTTTTATGTGTAAAAGAAACATTCGTACTGAATAATTTTATCACTTATACATTGGTAGTTACTACTCCGTATGTTCGAGTGTAATCTACAATACTCCAGTGTCTCTCTGTGTAGATCTAGGATGGGAAGTCCGTTATTCCGAATGGTGAAGTGATTTGATGAAAGTGTGTTACGGGATACAAGATACGCCACCACTCCCTACGAAAACCACACACAGCATCACCTAAGTTTGTGTAATTTCACTTGAATTCATGTTAGGGATACCTAGTTTTGTGCCTATAAACTAAACTACATCCGCTCTAGGAGTGTTTGGGGCTTTCTTCCAGATTATCTCATTTGGAGTGGATAAACGGTGAAATTGCAACTTTCACCTAGGCCAACAACTTTGCCTCATTATCAGACATTTTGTCGCAATACTTTTCAAAGGTAGTCCTCTTCTTTAAAATAAGAATATGTTTCAAATCTCTTTTAGTTTTAACTAGCCGAATGACCCGGGCAACGCCCGGGGTTTACCCGATTAAATGCTTTTATTCAAATACTATTCGTTACAATTATAAATTGGCGCCGTGGATGTCATTCTTGTATAATATATAAATGAGTTTTAAAAATTGTAAAAAAAAAAATGCATCGGCCGGGAATCGAACCCGGGGCGCTCGCGTGGCAGGCGAGCATTCTACCACTGAACCAAAAGCAAACGGTGACAGAATTAAGAACGCATGACGATGATAACTGTATATTATCCGTGACAGAGGCGGCCGATGAGGAAAGACGGTCGTGACTATATATAGTAATATTTTAAAAATACGAAGAATTCGAATGAGAGATATGACTTCTGGAAAAATCACAAAAGTGTTGAGATGTTTAATTTTTTAAATTCGAATTATTATTTATTACCTTAAATTTTTAATATTTCTCTCCCTTGTGTTTCTCACTTAGCCGGTCTTACCCCAGCAGCTTCGTTCGTCACTGCACGTCCCTAATCAGTTCTGACGTCGCTAGAAGTAAATATTTGTCGCCTTTTCCAGTTAACAGAAGTTTGGAAGCTCCACTGTTGATATTTTTTTAAGTTTTTCTATTCTTCAGAAATAGTTATTTTAGGCCTTCTTCTCTCTATGTATATATTTACACTCATGGACAACATTTAAGGCAGTTGTTGTATCTTTCAGCATGTATATCGGGGTCCAGACAATAACTCTGAAAGATACACTCATGGACAAAACTTAAGGAAGTTGTACCTTTTACCATGTATATCGGGATTCAGACAATAACTCTGAAAGATATTACAGTGGCCTTTATTGAAGACACACGAGATAACCAAGTTTGAAAAAAAAATGACCTCTGTCTCCTTAAAAAAAAAAAAAAGAGCTCGGTGGACTCAGTTCACAGGAGCCCCGCCACGGAAGGATCCCGCGGTATACTCAGTCCACAGGAGCCCCGCCACGGAAGGATCCCGCGGTGTACTCAGTCCACAGGAGCCCCGCCACGGAAGGATCCCGCGGTGTACTCAGTCCACAGGAGCCCCGCCACGGAAGGATCCCGCGATGTACTCAGTCCACAGGAGTCCCGCCACTGAAGGGTCCCGCGGTGTACTCAGTCCACAGAAGCCCCGCCACTGAAGGATCCCGCGGTGTACTCAGTCCACAGAAGCCCCGCCACGGAAGGATCCCGCGGTGTACTCAGTCCACAGGAGCCGCGCCACGGAAGGATCCCGCGGTGTACTCAGTCCACAGGAGCCCCGCCACGGAAGGATCCCGCGTACTGAGATGGACTCAGTCCACAGGAGCCCCGCTACGGAAGGAATATCCCCAAAGTTTACCCGGACCATTAAAGCTACGCCAGGTTCCCTGTGCATTCAGTCCACTTGGCGCTGGCAAACAAAGCGACGTCATTAGCACAGAACTGGTGGCGCCATTATCGCCGTCTAGAAATTGGCCATTGTTGGACTGCTTAGCCTACTTCCCGCGCTAACTATCAGCAGCCATAATCAGCCGTTCTGGACTGTGGACATATTTGCATAGTCGGGACTGCAAGGGTCGGTTACATTCCCACTGCACTCAGGGGTGGCCCATCTGGCACTCTCATCTCTCTTCACCACGACGCTGAGTTGAAAGTCCATACCTTCCAAAAACACTTTTCATATCTAAATATTTAATTAAAAAGGCATATATTCGATCAAAATATCATTTATTTTACTAATATTTCAGTTGGCTGAACGCCAACCTTTATCAAGGTGTTATAACATTTTAAAGTGTGTCAACAACAAACTAATCAACTATTAAAATAAATGATATTTTGATCCAATATATGCCTTTTTAATTAAAGATTTATCTATGGATTGCTCTATTTTCAAAACAATATCTAAATATATGGTTATAGCCTTAAAGTGGGACTTAAGTTAGGTAATGACAACTCAAACATAACATAACTTGAACTTAAACATACATATGGTATCTCTAAATGAAGCTAAATACATTAGAGTGCAAGTAATTTCATATTATTCTGTTGTCTCCTCGAGCATTCTCTCCTTGTGACCAGTCAAATAGATAACTCGAGATTGATTCAACGTTCTAGGCCAATTTGTGCTGTTCGCCATGTAATGTTTTGAACATGTAAACTCTCCGTTCATTTGTATTTTCAACATTTGCTGAAATGTTTGGATAGAAAACGGCTTCCTACATACGTAGTACATAGTGCTAACTCGAATCAACGTTTATTAAAACTAGGGAAATTCTGGGACTTTGGTAAAAACGGAACATATTGATTTATTAACTTGGAGGGAAAATTGTGTCCATTTTCAGATATAAGCATAAAATGTCTTCAACATCATAAACCTCTTTGTAGTTATCTCTTGGAATCTCTCAGCCCAGTTGCCAGGATATTGACACGTTACTGCCGCCGCAAGTATGCTCAGTCTCTCACATTACCCAACTTTCCTGGTGTCATTGTTGCTTATACAAGTTTATTTCTTGACGACTGCTGAACTATGTCTGACTGTGGGCGCAGGGAACAGCGGCTGCGTATGTCCCAGCCCAACCTGCTGGCGGCTCTCCAGGACGAGGAAGACGGAGTCCTCGAGTCCTTCCCTCGGCGGCTGGAACGCTCCACCTCCATCCCCAACCTGTGCTCCGAGGGCGTCTACGTCGAGGTACCGGCTCTGAGACATTCCCCTGGGGTGCAATACCCTCTATAATAGACACTTACGCCGTTCAAGAATGATAAGAGTTAGAAGCCATATGGAATGTTCGGGGTATTTTATAAATTTTTAAGTGTTTTTCCGCCAAAAAAACCTGTCATGTGCTGTCTCCTAGATAACATTTCACATTATCATTGATGAAAAAACAATAGAAAAAAAATAAAAGATAAGTGGGTCAGGTGTTGATATTAAAAATAAAGAAGGCATCTCCTGACCACGAGCACATGTGCTTTTTAGATGGCAGAGCGCCATTTAGTGGAGCAAAAATAAACTAAACGTTTATTTATTGGAGCAAGTTAAATAAACATTTAGTTTGTTTTTGCTCCACTAAATGGCGCTCTGCCATCTAAAAAGCACATGTGCTCGTGGTCAGGAGATGCCTTCTTTATTTTTATTATCATTGATGTTGTGTTTTGAAAATCTATCTTCTCGCCACGTGACATTGTGTGAGAGGAATCTTTTTTTTTTTTTTTTTTCTGATAGGTTCGGCTCCCGAGGCACAGTTGGCAAGAATTGCTCTTACTGTCTTCATATTTGAATATTATATTAGATTTTCCGTGTGCTACATTGACGGGTCCTTCATTCTGGCTTTCCAGTTTTGTTATAGACATTTTAAAAATAACGTCTATTTCATTTAAATAGTCTGGACATTGGAATAACAAGAATAGAAAGGCTGTTGGCGATGTTTCCTTGAAGACAAGCGCTAACATTTGCTACTTGACCATGTTTTGTACCATGGATGCCACATAGGAGTTGTGGTAACGTGTAGGTACATGGGTGAAGAAACATAAATCCTCCTTGTATGCAATCAGGAGCTAATGACGGGGGCACATTGTCTGTACGAGGATATCTGTGGATAATTCCGCCGCCATTGTTTCTCCTGATGATGGGAATTGAATGATAAGTCCCTGGGTCATGGCTGGGCGGTAGGTGAGGCCGGCACGTGGCGTTCTTCACACTTGGACGTTTTTTGAAACAATAAACGCTAATCAAACCCAGCCTGCTGTTAACACGTGAGAATATACCAACTTAGGTTCATGGTTGCATAGCTCCTTGTGCACTCAAATACATATTCTCATATATAAATTTTACATATATATGCAAATTCATATGTAAAGTAAAATTTGCACATTAACGTATTGGCATATTCATTTGCATAAGAGCATATCATTTATACATTGACTTTTAGAGCAAAGTTCGCTTTATATTCACAATTCCTATATTTATAATGGATTGAACTCAATCACATATTGACATGTCCATAATTCACATACCCCAGTTTGCCATGAACCAAGAGACACACATATTGCACATGCGCTAAGTGCTCTGTGGCGTACGCAGACCGGCCAGCGCAGACGGAGCATCCTGGTGGAGCAGTGGGAACAGAAGATCAAGGCGTGAGACCGCACTGATGTATGGATGCCAATAAACTTGTATTTAACTTTGTAATCTGTGTCGTGGTTCTTTACTGTGTCCCGCAGCCAGTACCACATGGATGCCAATTAATAATGAAAGTGATACCCCAACGGACAGTAAAACGCAAAGTAAAAAAGGGAACATTTGAGAATCGAACTCAGGATATTTTATTCAATAGATTCATTTCGATAAAACAATCCCTTGAATCAATACCAAAACAAGTCTTCAGGGAAGAGAGTTTAAGTTTCTTTAAAATAAACTTTTCCCTGGAGGCTTAATGTTCTTGTTTTTAGAGAGGATTCATATTTGGTTTTGAAGACGTACTGCATTTATTTCAATAACTGTGGTTTCTTTAGCTTCAAATAAAATATACTTCGGCCAGTAAATCTTTTTATTGTCTCGACGTTTCGACAAAAATCTTTTGTCCTCGTCAGGAGCGAATAAAAATTAAAACACTAACGCTTTGCCAAATGTTTTAATTTTTGTTCGCTCCTGACGAGGACAAAATATTTTTGTCGAAACGCCGAGACAATAAAAAGATTTACTGGTCGAAAAGTCTTTTATTTGAAGAAATATGAATGCTGGCCAGGTAGCCTCTATCTTTACGATGTGGTTTCTTTATCTTCAAATTTCTTTTAATTATTCTTATGTATTGTTGTTTCGTTCAGAAGTGTGGGAGATGGGAGAACTTTGCTATTTGCTATTTTATCTTTATCGAGGGGCCGTTTGTTATTTTATCCACAACGAGGGCCGATGGTTATCTTGTTATTTTTGTTGGTTTGTGAGGTTATCTGTTGGTAGCAAAAATGGCTCGGTATATAGAGAGAGGGAATAGCAGAAAGTGTCTTTAAGGAAGGCACAGCAACACAAACATTGGGGGTTAAAGTCTATGGATGACATAACAACAAAGTTAGATTGTAAAGCCGGTACAACAACAACAGCCATACAGAGATGAGCCAACAGACAAGATAGAGAGAGGTAGTTACCGAGTGTTCTGAGATCGACGTATATTTGATAGGTAATGAGCTAGAAAAGTTGAATCTCACTTTCAACAAAGATTGTAAAGCCAGTACAACAACAACAGCCATACAGAGATGAGCCAACAGACAAGATAGAGAGGTAGTTACCGAGTGTTCTGAGATCGACGTATATTTGATAGGTAATGAGCTAGAAAAGTTGAATCTCACTTCCAACAAAGTTGATTATAAAGCCGGTACAACAACCACAGCCACACAGAGATGAGCCAACAGACAAGATAGAGAGAGGTAGTTACCGAGTGTTCTGAGATCGACGTATATTTGATAGGTAATGAGCTAGAAAAGTTGAATCTCACTTTCAACAAAGTAAAGAGACCACTTTTCTACCTTATCCCTAATCAAAGTCCTGGGCTGGGGAAATGTTGTTGTCGTGTCCAATGAAGAACCTCAGATGTCCCCATGCATCTCTAGTGGATATTGCGACTGCTGTGCTGGAGAAATGACACCTCTGAAACACAATCAAACACCAGTATGAGAAAGAGAAATGTATAGAGAATAAAACGATATCATTCGAGAAATTTCCCGCAATAAAATCAAGAACGACATATAGCTTTAATAACTTTATCACAAAAGCGTGGACAAAATAGGTAAAACGGTTTCAATAATCAAATTAATAATTCTATTAAAATATATAATAATATATATACACTCAGGGACAAAACTTTAAAAAGTTTCATATGTTGATGTCGCCGGTTATCTATTTTTAATTTTTTTTATTTTTAAGGAGACAGAGGTTGTTCACACTTGGTTATCTCGTGTGTCTTCAATAAAGGTCACTGTAATATCTTTCAGAGTCATTGTTATTGTCTGAATCCTGATATACATGCTACAACTTCCTTAAGTTTTGTCCATGCATGTATTTTTCTATCATGTTTAATTGAAAATAATAATGGCAAAAATTTTCGTTTATAAAATTATACAAATCATATTTGAAATATATTTAGCCTTTACACTTAACTCGATTGATCATTGGTGGCTTTCAGTATCACTTCATATTCCACCAACCCAGATAAGTCAATCAAACATGGCGGGTAGAGACAACATGGTGACGTCATTACTGACTTGGCCAATCAGCGATCGCCCCGCCCGCGGGTCAGGTGATATCCCGCCCAGATAGGTCTCCTATCATGTATTGGGTAAAGTTTTCAACCAGCAATAATCGTGCCTCGGAAGTTTCTCATTGGCTACGATATCGTTTCTCCTATCTTGTATGTTAAACCAACGAAAACTTCGACCTTGGGGCAAATGTAAGTTCCACACACACACTGCCAGGGCTTATTTGAAGAGGATAAGACAACAACAACTGCTTTATTAGGACATTTCCGTCCTGTAAGGACTCGCCATACATCATTTTCATGGAGAAAGGGAAAAAAACATAAACAAAAGAGAGAAGGGAAAATGAAAAGGAAATCAAAGTATTCAACATAACTATACAAATTAACTATTGAAGGAAATTGTAATTTTAGTTCTCAGAGATTACCTTGTTCTCTAACGCTTTATGAAAATTAAATAATTCTATCGCTATATATTTTTTCTCGGACATTATTCTGTTTAGCTGAACTGGGTTCACGTAGACTTGGATAATTTTCTTTAAGATCTTATTCCGTTCCTCGTTAACAATAGTGCATTCAGAGATGTAGTGGGTCATTTCTTCTATGCTTTCAGTTTTTCAGAATTTACAAATTACATCTTCCTTTTTAATTATTTGAATGTGACTTTCTCTTAGTAAAGTCGAAGTGAAAGAGGATAATATACAAGATAGCATATTTTGGTGAGAATAGACAAATAAAATAATTTTATTGACATCTTGTCAATACATGCAAAGTGCATAATCTCCACTGTTTATATATCTGTACTCTTGATGAGAATTGAGAGGGTTAGGGAGATTCTATTTGAAGATATGAAGTTTCATATGACGAGGAAAGAAAGTAAATTCGCATACACTCTACCACAATGTTTCATTCCGTGAAACACAGAGGAAGGGGATGGATTTCTCCCTAATGTCCATCGAACAAAGACAATGTCAAAAGTCCGCACCAAAGAAAAGGAAGACGTCTCTAGATACTGACCGACCATTGCCATGATCCCATCAAATACTCCAGAGAACCATCTTGAGTTAGAAGATGCCTGGTAGACATTCATATTTCTTATGAAGCATTAGCGCGCCATCTGTTATCAAAATACGAAACTATTTTAGACGCGTATGATAATTTTTCCATTGCAGTAAGGACAGTAGAAATTGTTTTATTTTAAAAAGAATCATACGCGTCTATAATAGTTTCGTATTTTGAATTTCTCTTAAAAATAAAAGACATTTCGGTCAGAAAAAAAAGAACCTCAGAATCATTTATAACGCCTTGATAAATGTTTTATTTTTCCCGACGAAGACAAACGATTTTTGTCGAAAGGTCGAGAAAATAAAAGTTTTCTGTCCAAAGAACCATGTTATACCATTCTTCCATGACTTCAGGCCTCAATAAACGCCGTCAGACCAAGATGACCTACAGTGCATTCAAACAATTCCTAACTAACTTTACCGTGTTCCCATCAATAAGTTTTAACGTCTAGATTTCAGAGATGTTCTGCTGTGCTTACCTCGAACATAGGCCGGCAGGCCTGATTTGTCTGAAATGGTTTGCCAGAAATTATGCTCTATCCTATATCTTTTTACATTCATTGAGACCAAACTTATGGAAGTGGAAAGTCTTCGATATTCGTCTTTTTTTTAAGGAGACAGAGGAAATTTTGTTCACACTTGGTTATCTGGTGTGTCTTCAATAAAGGTCACTGTAATATCTTTAAGACTTATTGTCTGAATCTCGATATACATGCTGAAATGTACAACTTCCTTAAGTTTTGTCCATGAGTGTACACCAATACCTCGCTTTGCGTCGTTTCGTTTTGCGTTTTTTTCGAAGTTGCGTCGCTGCTTAATTTTTACTGATTTTCACTGTGCGTCGTTAGATTTTCGAAGTTGCGTTGTTTTGGATTCGAGTCTTTAATTTTTTTTCTGATTTTTTTTTCCTAAAATATGGCAACACCTTTGTTTTTGATTGCGCCTTCACATATTTTCACTTTGCGTCGTTTCAATTTACGTCGTGTTTTTTTGACGTGACAACGTCTTAAATTAGGTTGCGGCTGGGAGTCACTTATGAAAAAGTGTAACGCCCGGTAACGTTACGATGAGTCATCGAACGAGAGTGCTGCGCGCGCAGCGCTAGAGAATTAGGCGCATTGAATCGGCGCATGCTTGTCTCTGTCTTTGTCTTTCTCGAACGTTCTTGGCGTTGGAAAAACAAGAAAGCGTCATAATACAAGTTCACACGTGTGGTTAAAGTATCGTCAGCTGTGTCTGTAGTGAAAATGTGGAGTGCTTAGATTCGTCATTTACAACAACTACAACAATAAAGGTAAATAATTGTACACTGATATTTCATTATCGTAAACTATGATTGATTGATTAATTGTTAGATTGACACAAAAGTTGAGAAACTGAGTTTATAGGTTATGTCATACTATTGATAAATGTTGATAGTGTTAAGTAAATTATTAGTTTAAAATTAATTAATTAATTATTATCTTACAAATTTTAAATAGTTTCAAATTTATTTAGCAAAAATTTGAACCTTCGATCTGAATAAATGTTTTGAATTTCGAATTGATTCTTTAAAATTACAAATATTAAGAAAAAGTGGCAGATATAAGAAAACTTTATTTAAACTGTGTTGAGCAAGAATTTTAACATCTCATTTAAGTAAATGTTTTAATTTACAACTTCATCATTTACAATTACAAATTTTATTTAATTTCAAATTTATTTAGCAAAAATTTGAACCTTCGATCTGAATAAGTGTTTTGATTTTCAAATACCAACGCGGCTGGTGGAGTGGCGATCTATCGTAAATTATCATCGACATCTACGGCGGAAGTGTTCCAAGTTGCGATTACAGACGTAACTCGTGTCATTAAAACCAAGGGTGACATGTGCATGACTGAAGTTACTTGCTTCGCCGCTAATACTAGCTTCAAGTTTATACTCGGTGCTGTATATATTCATCCAGGAGCTAGTATGCAGGATATTGGAATGTTACTATGGCAAGGACTCGGTCCGTACATTCACAACAGCCAGTACGTGCCACCGTTCGTGCAAGTTGATTCTAGTATACCGATTCTTCTGTGTGGTGATTTTAACAAAAACGTAAAGCCTGACAACTCGTTTCTTAATTTCATGAAAAATACGTATAATCTTGATTGCGTATCAAACGTTTCTAAGTCAACTACGTTAAAAGGAACAACTATCGACTTGACTTTCGCAAGACACATTACAGCAGAAACACTTCCTTTCATTTCATATTTCTCCTATCATCGTCCTATCCTCAACAAAATCACTCAAATAGGAATTAGTTAAGTTTAAGTTTACATGTACAATGTTTTAGTAAACAAAATATATTTCTATAGTTAAAATTTGTGCAATTCTTATTTCATTCAATTCCTTGTTCCTATTGTGCAATTTAATTATATTCATATCAATAAATATTCTACCGTTGTCACGTAAAATCTTCGCCCGTAAAACCGACTTTACAGGCAACCATTGTTTTTTTTTTTTTTTTGAACGTAACCCCGACGCAAAGCGAGGTATGGGTGTACTTTGGTTCTGGTATAAAAACGGTTTAAATTTTCCAACTGGGAATTCTGAGGAGAATGTGCAGTAACACGGGATGTGCCACGTTGTCCAGGGGTGGTGGGGTTCTCTTCCAGCTATTTTGTCTTATCGAAAGAGACACACACACGTGAGTTTTCCGTAATTTCTATATCGTTTTAGAATTTGTGAAATCATCGAGCTATTTGGAATGAAGACTGGATAGAACAGTAAAAAAAAAATTTTAGTTCTTTCGTATTATGGCCTATATTTATATAAATTTATATTTACAAAATCTATATAATCTCTCTCCCTTACCTTGTTTATACGTTTTAGTTATCCGAAGGACTTGCTCGAAATATTCCTATAATCAAGTATATAAAAATGATTGCGACGTTTTATGCTTTTCGTAAGTTGCACGAATGTTTAAAGCAAATCCCTGGAAGTAGCAGACCTCCATTGTCACAGAGATATTTCCCGGGAAACTCCACATGTATGTCCACACAAAGAGGTGGTTGGCAATGTCATCGGAAATTTAAAGGAAATTACTATAGAAAATATGACAGTGATTATATGTTTTGATATGATTGATTATATGTTTATACTCGGAATTAGATCCCAAGTTCCCTGGAACAGAGCCTCAGTGGGGTTTCTCTATAATTCCATACACAATATATATCAAAATTCGAAACTATTATAGACGCGTATGATTCTTTTTAAAAATAAACAATTTCTACTGTCCTTAAGTCTCCTGGCTCATCAGTGGCCCTCCCATTAATTTTTCCATTGCAGTAAGGACAGTAGAAATTGTTTATTTTCAAAAAGAATCATACACGTCTATAATAGTTTAGAATTTTGATAACAGATGGCGCGCTAATGCATCATAACACAATATATATAGGATGTCCGAGCTCTGTTTAGTTACTTATGCTAACAACTCCGCCTTTGCCGGTCCCAAGCCCGGATGAAAAAGGAGGAGGGGAAGCAGTAACAAGCTCGCTAAAAAACCTGGGTTCAGCTGGCCCGGCTGATAGTACCCTGTAAGGGCTCCTAATCCAGGGATACAGGATGATCAGCGTTTGTACTCCATGTTAGGAGCAGCTGCACATGGCGTCTGTTCCTCATGTCAGAGGCAGCCATTTATTTTGGAGCTAAGTCGGCCTGCCACTGAGTAGTGCTCTCAGTCTTAATGACCAAGACATTCTACTTCACCCAGTGTGGAGATAAGAAAGAATAAACTTGTGCTAAATGATTGGTTAGACCATTGAACCATTTGATATTATTTTTAAAAAACTTCCCAAAGGGGCAGCAGCCCAGAACATCTTTGTTCCAAAATAAAGTCCGCCATACAAAGCGAGGGCTGGAGGGCGGAAGGGGAAAATGAACCTCCTCACCAATTAATTTTATTAGCGGGACCGATGGAGGGAAACAAACCTCCACGTCACCTGCTGTCTGTCTGTCTATCTGTTTGGCTGTGGAGTGGACGCACTTTGAACACACTCCTTCACATCGCAGCCTCCTTCGCATCGCAGCCTCCTTCACATCGCAGCCTCCTTTACACTGCAGCCTCCTTCACATTGCAGCCTTTTTCACATCGCAGCCTCCTTCACATTGCAGTCTTTTTCACATCGCAGCCTCCTTCACATTGCAGCCTCCTTCACACTGCAGCCTCCTTCACATCGCAGCCTCCTTCACACTGCAGCCTCCTTCACATCGCAGCCTCCTTCACACTGCAGCCTCCTTCACATCGCAGCCTCCTTCACATTGCAGTCTTTTTCACATCGCAGCCTCCTTCACACTGCAGCCTCCTTCACATCGCAGCCTCCTTCACATTGCAGTCTTTTTCACTTCGCAGCCTCCTTCACATCGCAGCCTCCTTCACACTGCAGCCTCCTTCACATCGCAGCCTCCTTCACACTGCAGCCTCCTTCACATCGCAGCCTCCTTCACATCGCAGCCTTTCTTTTATACAGTTATAATACTTATTCCATAGTAAATACAGGGTATATCCCAAACCAATACAATAGTAGAGCGGTCTAGAGATTAATTTGGCGAAACCGCTGAGAGGGTTCACTACTGATGAGCCAAGCCCTCTCATTCATTCAATAATCATTGCAGTAAGGTCTGTAGAGATAATATTTGATCATATTATTTAAAAGAAACACATTGCCAGTAAATGTATACGTTACAAATTTCAACAGTTATATTGTGTTCAATAATCCCGTGTATCAATATAGGGTAAAAATGTCTCCAGGGAAAAGTATCTTTTCAATGAAAACGTTTACCTAAAGGAGAGAGCTATATTATCTACTCCTAGGTTCTATGTGGGGCACAATTTTAATAAAATTAAATTTGAAGTCTCGAGATATCATTCAACCAGCACGTATCATCCACCATGCATGTATTTTTCAAAAATATTTTGATTTTCAAACAGAAATAATGTAGCATATTTTTCTCTCATTATATAGTAGGTATTTAAACTATGTATATAATAACATGTATATAAAACTGTAATTATTATTAAATTGTTAAAGTGATAACCCTGTTGAAGGATTGACAAGTCTGAAAGCTTGATAATAAAAAGTTGAACAAGAAACTTAACCCTGGAAGCTTCATTTATTTTATAATATATAGTACATATATATAGTACAATTTATGGTTTTATAGAATGGACATCCAAGCAGCCACACTTTAAACACACTCCCTCACACTGCAGCCTCCTTTAGCCAGTTATATGATCTTCACATTATGTACGCCTAGTTATCTATGTAAGGTACAATTTATTGCTTTATAGAATGGACGCCCAAGCAGCCACACATTAAACACACTCCCTCACACTGCAGCCTCCTTTAGCCAGTTATATTCAAGTTATCGCTTTATTGAATATACGCAAAAGCCATCACATATTGAACATATAGCTTTTTTCTCTTTCAGCCTTTGCGGGTTATAAAACTTTTAGGTTCTCTATATTATACGCATGAAAGCTTATTTTAAAACTGAATAATCGTTAGCTGTTGAACCATTTATAAGTTTTAGATATTTATATATATTAAAAATAAAGAAGGCATCTCCTGACCACGAGCGCATGTGATTTTTAGATGGCAGAGCTCCATCTAAAAAGCACATGCGCTCGTGGTCAGGAGATGCCTTCTTTATTTTTGATATCAACACCTGATCCACTTATCTTTTATTTTTTTCTATTTATATATATATTGCCACGTGGAAAATTAGGGAAGATCAACTTCGGGTTAAGACAACAATTTTATCAGGAAAGGACAAACTATGAATGGTAAACAAAAGATAAGCCACGAGGAAAATTTACAGAGTAGCAAACTATAAACATAAAAATGACCACTGTGTTAATAAAAATAATAATATTAATAAATAGTTTGTTACAATATATAAAATATACGATGCAGGAAGGTATTATTTATGTACTAAAAAGGCATCTCTGCCTTTAATATGCAGCAGAACGATGCACTTGTTCATCACTTCTAAAAACATTTACTAGTGGCTCATTCTTTCTCATCACTAGTAATTTCTTTACTCCAGGGTGGTGAACCAGCGCATCGTTCTGAAATATAATTAAAGGCAGATTCTTTTGGAACATGAATATATATAATAGCCTTTATGCTATAAAATATTTACATAAAAATATTGCATCACACATAATTAAACCTCTATTCGAATAGATTTGAAATCAGGTTTAATTTAGGAGTTTGCTTGGAACCCAATACATTCAGTACATACCCGAGCACATTCCTATCAAGCCTCCAGTTGAAATGTTTTACTAATTCTGAGGAATGTCTTATTATCGAAAGTGCGGTCGGCGGTGAGTGAGAGTTATGCCTACATTGCGCACGGTGATCTAGATCTTGGCATAGTTTCGTCCAATAAAAGAATGAACTCGTCTATTGAGTGGATATAAGAGCGAGATATCCTAACACCACATGGTTCACACAGAGTGGAGAGGCCACAGCAGGCCCAGATCCTGCCAGGGGATGGCTGCACCAGCTAGCTCCGCCAGAGAACTCAGGAATGACCGCAGATACACGTAACTCTTTGTAGATTTTCTCTCAAGAATCTCCAAAGATTATTCGTAACAGACCTCATTATTCTTGTAAGAACACACATTTCTGGATGTATTAAGTAGATCAAGTATGATTTTGAGAATATTTGGTTTAAAAATAGAAATAAGGCAGAGAACCATCTAAGGCCAGCTCTAGTATACGCTGGATAGACCGATTGAATGAATTATAACTTAGAAATAAAGTACAAATAAATTAGGTATAAACCTCAGAGAAGATTAGAAAATTACGTAAGTATGTGGATTACCTTTAAATACCTGCTATCCCCAGCCCAATCTGTCCTGAGACCCAAGTAAATCGATACTCACTGGACGAGGTGAGGAGCCGAGGTCCTACCTGGACGCCACTCTGCCTCCACGTCAACGGCACAGAGATATTCATCCCCGTTGCGACATCCATCTTATCTGCTCCTCCAAGGCTATCACCGCTGCCACTCGAGCTGCACTCAGCCCTAGGCCTACTTTCTTACCTACACAATTCAAAGAAAACTCACCAAGAAATGGGAACTCGCGGAACAAAGGAGTCCACTAGAACTAGCGAATCCACTGTTGTCTTAGCTTGAGCTGGTGTCCCTCCTGGCTGCTCACACATAAATACAAGTTGACTCTGTTTTAAATGAAGGAAACAAATTATTTTATTCTAGAGACTATACATACGTATTGCCAGTATATATATATACGTTCATGGGGAGCGTAGATGACTCGATACTGCATGTGATCGGTTCCTTGGTCATGGCACAGCCTGGAAACGATGCCGTGATTTTAAACAGAGTTCAGAAGGCCCTCTGCAGCAGGGTGAGTTGCCTCAAGGCATTTCACCACGCGGTTAAGCTTTCCTTGTTGTTCTGTTGGGTCCTTTGGTCCGCTGATTCCAGTCCCATCAAAGAATCCCGTGATATGCCACGTTGTTCTGTTGGGTCCTGTGGTCCGCTTATGCCAGTCCCGTTAAAGAATCCCGTGATATCTCACGTTGTTCTGTTGGATTCTGTGGTCCGCTTATGCCAGTCCTGTTAAAGAATCTCGTGGTAGCCCCACGTTGTTGTCTTGTGTCCTGTGGTCCATCGCTGCAGTCTACCTCAAAGAAACCCGTGATATCGCACGTTGTTCTGTTGGGTCCTGTGGTTCGCTTATGCCAGTCCCGTTAAAGAATCCCGTGGTAGCCTCAAGTTGTTCTCCAAGTTCAGTAAACCTAGGGGTGTATAGCCAAGTCTATCTATGGTCGGTCAACTGAAGTAGTTCGCGCTCAAATTTGACTTTTACTTCGATCTAATCTACAAATACTTCAAATCTATGGGAGTTCTACAGCACACCGGATCCTTGGCAATGGAAGAATTGTCTGGCAGAGAGAGGTCAAACTTGAACATTTTATTGCTACACAAGCAAATCGAATATAAACAATCTGATAAAACAGGAGGAACGTAATACTGACGTAACGCTGACGTTCTCAAAACTCGAACATTCGGATAATTGAACGAACCATCAGATTATATGGCACGATCTAGTGGAACAGAAATCAACTAAACATTGATTTAACCTGTTCCCTGATATCTGGCCAACTCCGCTGGTCTTATTAAAGCTTTGTGTGTGTGTGTGCGATATTTGTCCAACCCATTCAATTGATGTCTGTTCCACTAGATGACGCTCTGCCATCTAAAAAAGCCCATGTGAGCAGGTCAGGATATACCTTATTTTGTTCTCAATATCAACATCTGACTTTTTATATTTTTCACAGATCATAGGTCCATTTTACCTTTTTCTAAATACTTTCTTCCATATTGGCGAGTTCGTTCTTACGAAGTACTAAAGACAGAACTGACATTCTCACGTCGTTGTCACGCCACCTGGCAGTCTACAGCAGCTCTCTAGAGCCACAGCTTGGATACCCGAGGGATTCAGCATTAGAATTCCTGTCATTTGTAGATCGTATCTTTTATTCTCAACGTTTATGTGTACTTTATATACTGCCAGTATACATTCATGGACAGCACTTAAGGAAGTTGTACCTTTTATCATGTATATCGGGATTCAGACAATAACTCTGAAAGATACACTCATGGACAGCACTTAAGGAAGTTGTACCTTTTATCATGTATATCGGGATTCAGATAATAAATCTGAAAGATATTACAGTGACCTTTATTGAAGACACACGAGATAACCAAGTGTGTATACACTCATGGACAAAACTTAAGGAGGTTGTACCTTTTAACATGTATATCGGGTATGAAGACATACGAGATAACCAAATGTGAACAAAATTACCTCTGTATCCTTAAAATAAGCAAACGACTGGCGACATCAAAGACGTTCCACTTCCTTAAGTTTTGTCCATGAGTGTATATAGGTATTTTCCACTCTTTATAACGCGTATTCTATTTATTCAAAAAAAATTATGTAGATAATGAAATAACACGGATACACGTAATCAATTATATATAATGTCTGTTATGTTCCTAACACTTCAGAATTTGACAAAGAGGTGTTTAGCTGGTAAATGGCTATGCTAATACTAGGACCAAGATATAGATGGAAATTTTGTCCGGAGGATATTGATATGAAAATATAAGTATAAGGCAACAACGCGCGCCATCTATGTATAAGACATGAAAACATTAAAGCACGAATGTTTTTTTTTACTTTTTTTTTGCGAAAGAGGATTGTTGATGTTGTTGATGTCGTGTCCAATGGCGAGCCTCAGATGTCTCCATGTATCTCTATCACAGCAGTCGCAATGTCCTCTATCTTGGGTGTGTAAAGCTGCTGTTCTGGGTCCATGTCAAGTTTCTGTTGTTGTTGTCGTGTCCAATGAAGAGCCTCAGATATCTCCATACATCTCTATCACAGCAGTCGCAATGTCCTCTATCTTGGGCGTGTAAAGCTGCTGTTCTGGGTCCATGTTAATTTTCTGTTGTTGTTGACGTGTCCAATGAAAAGCCTCAGATGTCCCCATACATCTCTATCACAGCAGTTGCAATATCCACCATTTTGGGTGTGTAAAGCTGCTGTTCTGGGTCCATGTCATTTCTGCAAGGCTGCGGCCATTGCTGGGCATGAGAATATGTGGGTAGGTATTAGTTGCACACCAGGACAATTGTTACATGTCCTGTAGGTTCTTGTGCCATCTGGATGTATTGTCATTCCTTTATAGTGTTTTGTTCTGAGTCTTGTTATAATATTTAATAATCTTTCTCTCAAAATAGAGCCTTGCTCGATGCAAATATTTATATGTAATTCTACTTTCGTAAAAGCTTATGCCCATAGTTTACTTGAATACCATTTTTAAGATTTCACCCTTCAGCGTAGCATATATAAGCAGAATGATCCAATACAGTATTAGAGGTCTAAGAAGCGGTCTGGTAGATTAAATTGATGAAACCTCTAGGAAGTTTCACCACTGATAAGTCAAACCCTCCCAATATTTTTCAGTAAGGATAGTAGAAGTTTGTTTTGTGGATAAAGAAATATGCGTGCTATAATGCTGCCATTTTTTTATAAAAAGGATAATGACGAGTTCGTTCTTTCGAAGCACTAAAGACAGAACTGACATTTTCACGTCATTGTCACGTCACCTGGCAGTCTACAGCAGCTCTCTAGAGCCACAGCCTGGATACACGAGGGACTCAGCATTAGAATTCCTGTCATTTGTAGATTGTATCTTTTATACTCAACGTTTATAAGTACTTTATATACTGCCAGTATACACTCATGGACAACACTTAAGGAAGTTGTAACTTTTAACATGTATATCGGGATTCAGATACCATGTTAAAAATATATGAAGAACTAAGCGCTGTATATTGGCAGTCTGCAATCTAGCAGGAACAGGTCGGTGACATGGCTGGTGTCGGGCCATCCTCCAGATTCTGCCACATTGCATGGACGGTCAATAGGTGGCGCTTAGTGCTTGCGTCTATTTTGAAGTGTCCTTCCTACCTAGATATATGTTTGAAACAATAGGAATGTTTCTGCAGAACAGTGCTCACGGCGTGCCATGTAAGAACTCTGAAAATTTCCTAAATGTAATGTTATATGAATGTTTTATTTACACATACACATTCCATAAGTAGAGCTCCTTCGACCGTTCTCTACTGTCTGTATTGTACCTTCGTGTCTTTAGATCCATCTTTCCCTGGTCGCCTCACAGATCTGGTGCCAGATGGTTATCTCAGCGCCATGTTTATGTACTTTCATTTCCTATCTGGTGTTTGCCTGCAGTCTTATCTCTCTATACAGCTACATCGTTCCTCTCCCTTTCTTTCTTTCTCTGGGAGAGGAGACCTGTTGTCTCAGTATTTTCTTAAATAGCATTGGAAAATTGAAAGATTCTGTACAACTTCTGAAAACAATTCACTTGGCTAGTTTCAAGCTTAACTAACCATCTTTCATAGACCGTAAATAAGTTTAAATATATATATCTATGAATATACAAGGTATGATAAAATAAAGACATCTCCTTATCGTGCAATTGAAAGTTGCTGATGGCTTGCGCCATCTATCGGAATAAATATAAACTATTCTCGTTGATTTTTAATTATTCCAGAATTGGCCGAATTCCCATTCTTGATTAATCAAGAAAAGCTAACCATGTACGCGTTTCGGGCTGTTGGCCCTCATCAGCGTGGTGCAAGCTGTACCTCAACGACCAATAAAAGAGGTGTTTCAGTTGTAAATTTTTAACAATCTCCTCCAAAGATACTCAACTATACATAGCGATCTATATGCCACAATTTTCGTTATTTTTGACTTCATGTGTCACACTTATTTTTATTCTCCAAATATATTAGTAGGTATCAAAATTCGAAACTATTATAGACGCGTATGATTCTTTTTAAAAATAAACAATTTCTACTGTCCTTACTGTAATGAAAAAAGAATCATAAGCGTCTATAATAGTTTCGAATTTTGATAACAGATGGCGCGCTAATGTATTATAATATTAGTAGTTGTATTTATTTTGTAAATTATTCAATATCCCAATTGTATATGTTTGTCTTCAAATTTTACTTCATATATTTATTTTCACCAAATTGCTTTGTTTTAAAACAAGTGCGTTTGTATTATTGAATTTTATTAATTTCAAATGGTAGATATTTCATGTTTCTAAATCATAGTTAATTACTCTTTTTGCTTATATTAAGAATTTCTTCTCTGTGGAAATTTTCCTTGGAGATCTACTCTGGATGCACGGAATTTATCCGTGGTCGTATCTGCCCGAATGTATAAACCTTGCTTAGAAAGTATTTTCATTTAACCTTACTTGAAATTAACACAAAGCAATAGCGCGCCATCTATACATACAAAATGAAATAATTTAAAAGCACGAATGTTTCTTTTATACATAATACAAACTTCTACTGCCCTTACTGCGATGAAAAAATATGTATTGGGAGGGCTTGGCTCATCAGTGGTGAACCCTCTCAGCGGTTTCTCCAATTTAATCCACCAGACCGCTTCTCAGAGCTCTAATACTGTATTGGACGATTCTGCTTATATACGCAGCACTGAAGAGTGGAATCTCAGAAATGGTTTTCAAGAAAACTATGGACATAAGCTTATAGGACAGTAGAATTACATTCAAATAAATTCTGCTTCCAAGAAATCATAATATACCCATTGCAATATTTAAGCCACTATCTATACTCTTAATGTGTATTCGTGATAAAATTGTGAAAAAAGTTTTAAAATTACAAAATATTTTCTCACAATGAGTTTCTTTTTATTACAAAACGCTAGCTTTCAAGCGATTATCGTTCTTCTTTCTTTTTTTTTTTTTGCCTATTCCCAGTACACGTGGTACAGGCCATGATAATCATGGTGGGTAGTTAGCGACTGCTTTTTCTGTAAGCGCACCACATGTCTACATATGTGAAAAGCAGTTCGACTTTGCACTTAAAAATATGCCAGAGCCCCGTTTGGTTACTTGCACTCGCTGGTGGGGTTGGACTTTTGCAGGAATCGAACCCGGGTCGTAGTGGTCAGAAACCAAACGGTTTAACCAGCCTTCCACCGACCCCCCAATAATCGCTCTTCAAAGTGCTTAATAAAACATCGACTATATCTTACAATAAATATTTATCACTTGAAAGCTAGCGTTTTGTAATAAAAAGAAACTCATTGTGAGAAAATATTTTGTAATTTAAAAATTCTTAATATGTCTTGACAGGTCCTTCGGGTAAGCCCGTTGCCCGGGTCACTCGGCTAGTATAAATTTACTGATTATTATGAAAGAGAGAGAGAGATTATATATATTTCTGAGATAATATCCTCACAATTATTTATAGATCTAGTTCATACTACTGATTTATTTTTATGGAATACTATCTTCTCATTAAGCTACAAACGGCTGTTTTCTCCTTTTGATACAATTCTATCCTATAGTCTGTTCCAGAACATCACAGAATCTATTCTATAGTCTGTTCCAGAACATCACAGAATCTATTTTATAGTTGTTCTCCAGAACATCACAGAATCTATTCTATCGTCTGTTCCAGAACATCACAGAATCTATTCTATAGTCTGTTCCAGAACATCACAGAATCTATTCTATTATCTGTTCCAGAACATCACAGAATCTATTCTATAGTCTATTCCAGAACATCACAGAATCTATTCTATAGTCTGTTCCAGAACATCACAGAATCTATTCTTCAGTCTGTTCCAGAACATCACAGAATCTAGAAGTCTGTTGTAGACATGCATTGCTAGCTTGATTGAGTGAGTGTACACAATTTTAGACATGTACCTAGTAGGTAAGTATAATAAAATTGATCATAAAATTTGAAAAGAAATATTGTAACAAAGTATTTATTATATAAAGTAATTTATAATACAATATAATGCGGCTTATGCTTGTAGAACGACATTTTTGAAAATTATAAAATATTTAGGAACGGAAAAATATGTCCAGGGTAGCCTAGTGGACTTGGCATCTGCCCGGTAAGCGGAACACTGTGGGTTTGATTCCCATCCCTGGACACTTTTATTTTTCCGTTCATCATTACTCTTCACAATTCATCCTTTCAAAGTATTTATTATTTTAGCAGAGTATTATTTTTAATGTTTATATTTTGCTATACTCTGTACACTTCCCTCTTTTGCTTATCTTTTGTTTATCACTCATAGTTTGTTCTTGCCTGAAATAAATTGTTGTCTCATCCCGAAGTTGGTCTTACCTAATTTTCCACATGGCAATATAGGAATTAGTCTATTTCCGACAACCCAGAAGTCTTAAATTTTGTAAACTTGCTCTGTTAGATGGATTGAACGGGTATACAGAATTTCAGATTTCTATGTGTTTTCTGGGAGTATATTAAAACATGATCACACACAAAACACATTTTACGGAATTATAGAAATTAGTTCAGTCCCGACCACCCCGTCGCCTTTTTAATGGAACTCCAGTTGCTCATTACGCCAGAGAAACGGCTACGCCTATTTTTCTCCGTTTGAAAGGAAATATACAAAATACCTTCTCTAGTCTATTCCCGACCAACACGGCCACCTACAAGTCTGAAATTTGGTAATATTGCAATATGTTAGTAGGATTGTAAATTAGTCTAAAAAATACCTAAATTCTATATGGTCAGAAATATATCAAAAATTGATCATAAAGTTTGAAAGGAAATATCGAAAAAATGTTCTTTACCGAGACCACTCAGGAGAATTGAATTAGTCTAAAAAATACCGGATTTCTGCGTTATCTTGGATTACATCAAAATTAATCGCAAATTTTGGAATTTAATATAGAAAATAGAATTATTCCATTTCATAGAGATCCCCACGAGCACCCAGAAGTATGAAATTTTATCAACTCGGATTGTCATTAGGCATGAAAAAGTGTCCATAGTTTTCTTGAAAACCATTTCTGAGATTCTATCCTTCAGTGCTGCGTATATAAGCAGAATCGTCCAATACAGTATTAGAGCTCTGAGAGGCGGTCTGGTAGATTAAATTGGCGAAACCGCTGGGAGGGTTCACCACTGATGAGCCAAGCCCTCCCAATATATTTTTTTCATCGCAGTAAGGGCAGTAGAAGTTTGTATTATGTATAAAAGAAACATTCGTGCTTTTAAATCCTTTCATTTTATATGAAAAAGTGTACCATATAACAGACTTCTAGGTACCCTGTAAGTATATTAGAAATTTATAATACAATATAATGCGGCTTATGATTGTAGAACGAAATTTGATAATTATACCGCAAATGTCTATATACACTTTTATTTTTCCGTTTATCATTACTCTTCACAATTCATCCTATCATACTTCATCTCTAAGGTTAGAAATATTCGTTATTTCTCCGCAAAATAAATTTCGATTTTTCGTTCAAAAGAAACATTTGAGGTATAATTATTAAATATTAGAAAATGACTACACAAGATTTGTGGACAGACAGAGAATACGAGCAAGTTAAATAGAAACTTTCAAAATGGAAGAAGACACTTGGAGAATTGAGAAGATAGTGAAATATCAACATCACAAAGTATGTCCTCTTTCTGTGGGTGAATTTCCATTGGTGTCACCGCTGAGATAGTGTTTGGCGCCGCAGATTTGGAGTAAATGTAAGGGATTTATTCAAACTCTGCATCTATAGCTGATCTTTAGGAACTGGTGTAACAGTGGGTGATTCCTAGAAGAAAATGGAAAGGTCCGAGAACGTTATGCGATATAGTGAAAGTTTCGCTTTAAGGAGTTTCGTGGTAACTGTACAGAAAAGTCGAGTGATATCAGAACTGATGTAAAACTCTGGGTGTCATATCACATTGTAGAATACAATCATTCCAGCACATAGCACGGTAGATTTACATAATGAGAGTAACAACAGTTACCAAGGTAATCACTGATACATCCAGACTTACCGTGTGATGGCTGTTCCTCCAGAGCTGGCGTGGGTTAGATGGCTGTTCCTCCAGAGCTGGCGTCTGTTAGATGGCTGTTCCTCCAGAGCTGGCGTCTGTTAGATGGCTGTTCCTCCAGAGCTGGCGTCTGTTAGATGGCTGTTCCTCCAGAGCTGGCGTCTGTTAGATGGCTGTTCCTCCAGAGCTGGCGTCTGTTAGATGGCTGTTCCTCCAGAGCTGGCGTGTGTTAGATGGCTGTTCCTCCAGAGCTGGCGTCTGTTAGATGGCTGTTCCTCCAGAGCTGGCGTGAGTTAGATGGCTGTTCCTCCAGAGCTGGCGTCTGTTAGATGGCTGTTCCTCCAGAGCTGGCGTGTGTTAAATGGCTGTTCCTCCAGAGCTGGCGTCTGTTAGATGGCTGTTCCTCCAGAGCTGGCGTGAGTTAGATGGCTGTTCCTCCAGAGCTGGCGTGTGTTAGATGGCTGTTCCTCCAGAGCTGGCGTGTGTTAGATGGCTGTTCCTCCAGAGCTGGCGTGTGTTAGATGGCTGTTCCTCTAGAGCTGGCCTCTGTTAGATGGCTGTGCCTCCAGAGCTGGCGTCTGTTAGATGGCTGTTCCTCCAGAGCTGGCTTCTGTTAGATGGTTGTTCCTCCAGAGCTGGCGTAGGTTAGATGGCTGTTCCTCCAGAGCTGGCCTCTGTTAGATGGTTGTTCCTCCAGAGCTGGCCTCTGTTAGATGGCTGTTCCTCCAGAGCTGGCGTATGTTAGATGGCTGTTCCTCCAGAGCTTCCTTCCTCAGTTTGGAAATGGTCTTATCGACCAGCCCGGCATTGAGGAAACAGGATGTCCGGCATGAGCGGCAAAAATCGAAACGAACTTGATTTCGACGAAGTTTGATTATTACAATTTACGATAGAGTTGTTCTTGTGACTCTGGTCGTGAATCTCTTAGAGTTGGGCTGGAGAGTTGAATTCCCAGCCTGGGAGATTCTGTCACCTTCCTCTTGTAGAGACTGCTACCTAGTCCGTCCACTGGTGCTGCCGTCATCTTCAGTTCCAAAACCAATCATACACCTACCTACCAGTAACGGCTGTACATAAACTGTAAGCCAGTGCCGGCTGTACATACAGTGTAAGACAGTGTCAGCTGTACATACAGTGTAAGCCAGTGCCGGCTGTACATACAGTGTGTGGGGAAAGAAGTATTCCCACCCTCACCATTCACCTTTGAGGATAGGGGAGTGGAGAGGCGATCTGCGTGTTTGCCTTACGTCGGAGTGCCACTGGCTGATGGTTGGTGAAGCTGTAAGCTGGTCATCGGCCCTTGGTTAGCTGGCGCGAAGCGCACGAGTCTTGAAACTCTTGGGTCTTCGCTCTGTGTGTGCGCCATTGGGAGCGTCCTTGTCGTGCGCGAAAATTGCTCCAGGGGTGTCCCTGTCTGCTGAAAAACCAAGGGGTGCACACAGTAGTACCACCCTCCCGCCTTCGCGTTGGTTCCCTGCGTAAACCTCAGAGGTCCTTGATTCGACGACAGATTCAGGGAGTACTGTGACCAAAGGGTTCGAGGGCCAAAGGGGGGGGGGGAGTCCTATTGGAGCGTAGGACGGGTTTAACTAAGTCCGAACGAGAGGGCTCGGTCAGCAACCTTGCCATGAACTCTCGAAGACGCCTGTGGGTTTGATTGGTCGACCCCATGGAGCCAGACCATAATGGCGGACGCGAGGGGCCAAACAATGGCCGCTCGGTGCATGGAGAATGCATCATTCTCTTTTTGGCTGGGTGACCTGGATGCCAGCAATGGGTGTGCTACGCGCGCCGGTTTATGGACCTTTGAGGTCTGAGAAACCATATTGCTACTAGTCTGTACATACAGTGTCGTCCTTGCCGTGCGCGCCATGGAAAACCAAGGGGTACACACAGTAGTACCACCCTCCCGCCTCCGCGTGGTGTCCCCGTGTCAACCTCGGAACCTCAGAGGTCCTGATTCGACGGCAGATTCAGGAGTACTGTGACCAAAGGGTACGAGGGCCAAAGGGGGGGGGGGGGGGGGGGAGTCCTATTGGAGCGTAGGACGGATTAGACCAAGTCTGAACGGGAGGGCTAGGACAGCAACCTTGCCGTGAACTCTCGGAGACGCCTGGGGGTTGACTGGTCGCGTCCACGGAGCCAGACCATAATGGCGGGCGCGAAAGGCCAAACAATGGCCGCTCGGTGCATGGAGAATGCACCATTCCTATGGCACTGTGGCTATATGGCAGCAGGGGTGCATGCTTCGCATGCAGGCTTGTGGACCTTCGAGGTCTGGGTAGCCAATACTGCTCCAGGGATGTACATACAGTGTAAGCCAGTGCCGGCTGTACATACAGTGTAAGCCAGTGCCGGCTGTGCATACAGTATAAGCCAGTTCGACAGTCCTACTTATGTAGACCAAACTGAAGAAAGTATTCACCACAAGCGGTCCTTCCAGTAATTGTAAGTGATAATTTTGGAAAACTACTCTAGTGTGAAATAACAGCACACATATAGCCTTAGTAATCTTTTTAATTGTGGATGTTTGTCAGAATGCGAAGAAATGTAAATGAGAGTGCCGCTATAGGTAGATGCTGTTAACTCAGTGCGGGCCTTACAGCACAGTGATGTAGACCCACACTATATGTAGATGTCACCGAGATATAGGGCCATCTATATAAGGTAGTTGAGGCAAGCCTCTATTTGATTGTTTCATCTACAGGTTGAGAAAGACCCGAAACAAATGTAAACAAATATAAAAAGAAAGATAAAGATATTTTCTGCTTGAATTTAGATCATGTTGAGGATTATGCTATGGAGTTATTTGTTGGTTCTTTTTAGTACTAAGTGGTATTGGTGATGTAGTCGTGGTTAAAATATTGAAAGGTTAATAAAAATATTGAAGATCAGAAATAGAGCTTTAATTGAACTAAGGAATATATAAAGGTCATAATTTGATAAAAGTAATGCCTGGCTTAAGGCGAATAGAACAAGGAAAAACAAAAATATTATTTACATAATGTACAAAAGTTTTGAGCCGGCCATTGGGATAGAGAGAAAATATCTTTATTTTACGGGGCTGCTAACCAAAATGAATGATTTCTGGGCCATTGGGATAAAACAACAACGAGTTTTTATTGGGGAAGAGTGACCTCTGGCGGTCGATTTAGCAGAGTATTTGGATCTATGTGAAATATAATTTTAAATAGAATAATAGTTTAATATAACATATATACATTCATGGACAAAACTTAAGAAAGCTGTACCTTCTAGCATATATATCGGGATTCATACAATAGCTCTGAAAGATATTTGATACACAGTGACCTTTATTGAAGACACGGAGATTACAAAAATGTGGACAAAATTGCCTCTGTTTCCTTCAAAAAAAGGAGGGGGGGGGGGGGGGGGGTAGACACCGGGAATATCAAAGACTTTCCACTTCCTTAAGATTTGTCCATGAGTGTATATACGACGCTTAGAAAAATAATTTAATCATTAAAAATATATATGATCTCTGTAAACTTTTTGTTTCAACAATTCAAAGATCCAATTGATTCCTGTGTGACCACACACACAACACAGGATATGTTTAACAAAACACTATTGTCATCTTCGACCCAAGACTCACTAAGATGGCCGTTATGAGAAACCAAGCCTGGAGAACAAACTTAGGTTCAGCAATGAAGTCCACATTGGAACAATGGACGACCGATTGCACCACCCGAAATACAAAATTACAAAAGCCGTTGCAAAGGTGTTTTGTTCTCAAGAAGTCTTATCTAAGGACAATCTCTATTTGCCTCGACGCCAATTGGTGGCTTTTCTTATCTCCCGATAGGAACACTACTTGAGGAGATGCTCTTATCACCAGCCTATTCTCCTGCTGGGACTTTTTTTCCACGTGTCGCGGTGTGTCGCAATGTCACCGCCCTCCGGACTAGGAGGTTGCCAATATAACCACACCTAAAACCTGGGTTCAGCTGTAAATACACTGATCCAGGGATACAGGATGAGTCCATGTTAGGTGGTAAACCACTGTCGGTGGAAGAGTGGTATAGACTGTATATTTTCGATAGCCAGGACCCGGGATCCCGCATTGGACACTATAAGACCTCTGGGAAACCCCCAAGATTATAATAGAAATGCTGAGACAATGGAACCTAATGGAGATTGTTTAAACGACTTGAGGAATGAACAACAAACAGGAGCGGCTGCACATGGTGTCTGTTCCTCATGTCAGAAGCGGCCATTTTATATTGGAGCTAAGTCGGCCTGCTACTGAGTAGTGTTCCCAGTCTTAATGACGCATAAGGCTGTTTAAGGCATACGCATTCTACTTCCCCCAGTCATGATGGTTGTCAAACCCATTATTAACTGCATTGGCTCATTCATTGATGAGCTCTATCCATCTTCAGCAGACACCATCAAAAATCTCAAGCTTTGCAGATTTGATACCCTAATATGAAGTGGAGATAAGAAAGAAGAAGAAGCCCACGTGATGGGAGTACTGTGTGCTGGAGAGAGGGGTTCAACATCGCCCAACTGCAGCTCGCCAGTCTTGGTGACAGTGTCATTCTTCCAAAGATTGAATTCTAGTCACGCTACCTTCACACAAGATATAATACACATAGCTCCAATAACAAACGGCATTACGGCAGTTTCTACAACTGTATAAGTTCAATAAAAGTATCTAACCCTAGCTGTTCCCTACCACAGCATTATGTCGCGTTCCACACACCTGCAGGATTCCTCAAGTGGTTTGATGCCCACTTAGCCACGTTCACCTTTTATCAATCACGTTATGAATCTCTGGATGGCCAGATATGTCCATGGATGGCGCCTGCGCAAGATGGGAATGGTTAAAGACGTCGACGAAACAGGTTGTTGGTTCGTTTTGGTTTTTAACTATACCCCTACACAGAATCTAGTGGCCAAAGTCTATCATAGAAAGTCAAATATTCATCAATTATAAATACACGTTAATTATGACCACTAGGGTAATAAGTTGCGGTACGGAAGTTGAAGCCAACAATGGGCGGCAGAAGTAATAGCAATCCGATGTTTCAATATCTTCACGCTCCAATGGCTGGAAGTCCATTATCTCACCGAGCTGAGGTCACACCAGAAGACGGTGTGTGGATGGAACTATAGATTTAGGATAAAATGATAGAAAATGTCCTGTAAATATTTGAGTTATATTCTCTTCTCTTAATTAGTTTTAAAATTACGTTTCTTTTGTTTATCCGCACCATGACTAGGTAATTTAACTGACTTATCCGCACCATGACTAGGTAATTTAACTGGCTTATCCGCACCATGACTAGGTTATTTAACTGACTTATCCGCACCATGACTAGGTTATTTAGCTGACTTATCCGCACCATGACTAGGTAATTTAACTGACTTATCCGCACCATGACTAGGTTATTTAACTGGCTTATCCGCACCATGACTAGGTTATTTAACTGACTTATCCGCACCATGACTAGGTAATTTAACTGACTTATCCGCACCATGACTAAGTTATTTAACTGACTTATCCGCACCATGACTAGTTTATTTAACTGACTTATCCGCACCATGACTAGGTAATTTAACTGACTTATCCGCACCATGACTAAGTTATTTAACTGACTTATCCGCACCATGACTAGTTTATTTAACTGACTTATCCGCACCATGACTAGGTAATTTAACTGACTTATCCGCACCATGACTAAGTTATTTAACTGACTTATCCGCACCATGACTAGGTTATTTAACTGACTTATCCGCACCATGACTAGGTAATTTAACTGACTTATCCGCACCATGACTAGGTTATTTAACTGACTTATCCGCACCATGACTAGGTTATTTAACTGACTTATCCGCACCATGACTAGGTTATTTAACTGACTTATCCGCACCATGACTAGGTTATTTAACTGACTTATCCGCACCATGACTAGGTTATTTATGAAAATTCGAAACTATTATAGACGCGTATGATTCTTTTAAAAATTAAACCATTTCTACTGCCCTTACTGCATTGGAAAAATTAATGGGAGGGCCTGGCTCTTTTTCCATTGCAGTAAGGGCAGTAGAAATTGTTTATTTTTAAAATAAACATACGCGTCTATAATAGTTTCGAATTTTCATAACAGATGGCGCGCTAATGCATCATAACTGATTTATCCATGTTCTCGCTTAGCACAAGCTACTGGATAATCCAGCTATAATTCAGCAAACAGAAACTCCTCTATGGAGAAGTATTTCAGGCAGAGCGGTGAATAAGCTACATCAGCTGGAGGTGGGGAATTGGGTGCCAACGCCGTCTCCATGTTGGTGAGCATTCAACACATGTCGCTGATAGCCACTTGGATTTGTCTTTACTTCAGGACATAGTGACAAAAGTTACTACTTTTGCGGGTTAACAAACAAAAATGGAATAAGCTAGAGCCTAAATTAAATGTACATTAATACACAGAAAAGCGTACACTCAAGAGTACAACACCAACAACAAAAAAGAAATAAATAAGAAGTAGCGATTTGTAAAATAAAATAAAAAAGTACTTAGCTTTGTTGTAGCGTTGGTAGGGATCGGACTGGGGTCACAGGGATGCGAAGAGAACAGCCAGACACCAAAATCAAGTAGAAAAACACTTTAAGTGTCTCCACACAAATTATCCACGCTCTCTCTCTGTCCTCACCGCATTCCCCTCGTCCCCTTTATATACAGACATGGCCACATTCGTCCAATGAGAAGGCGTGAGAGATTGGTTCACTAACAACCGAAAACAACATTCTTACCGCTAGAAAACTGATCAGAAAAAAATGCAAACGTTTGTCAAAATAATTTGACAATAGCAGGAATATCTGGATTCCTGAGTTAGATCAGCTTGAAATGAACTTTCAGCCTTTGAGGCTTCCCAGCTGGAAACAACCAAGTTCAATCCATTATACGATAAGTTCTGAGGTGACAAATTGCTTGCGATAAAATTTGTCGCCTGAAACAAATCTTTGAAGTAAAACGTGGTTCACACAAAAAAATATACATCTCTACTTTATAGCTCTATAAATATTTCAACATTGTAGCTTGGCATCTCTACAGACCTGTGTTATTTTCCTACTTCGAGACCAACTGGAAAGATCCAGGACTGCAGGTCCGGCCGATGATGGAGAACACCTCTCGGATGACAGGGCGAACGGCGCTGCAGGACCAGTAGCGGTTTTCTACTTCGAATTGAAACATTTTAGAGAAATAAACCCACGGTTGTGAAGACAGCTTCAAATATGTAAAAAAAAAATTGTATAAAAGTACATTTTTACTGGGATCATGTGGATAAATTAAGAAAAAGACATCCCCTGATCGTACAACTGGAAGTTGCTGATGGTTTGCGCCATCTGTCGGAATGTATATCAACTAATCGTTGATTTTTGAAAATTATTCCAGAATTTACCAAATACCCTTTCTTGATTAATAAATACTAGCTGAATGAGACCCGGGCAACGCCCGGGTTTTACCCGATTAAATGCTTTTATTCAAATACTATTCGTTACAATTATAAATTGGCGCCGTGGATGTCATTCTTGTATAATATAAAAATAAGTTTTAAAAATTGTAAAAAAAAAAAAAATGCATCGGCCGGGAATCGAACCCGGGCCGCCCGCGTGGCAGGCGAGCATTTTGCCACTGAACCACCGATGCTTATAAGAAATGGCCATATTTGGGTATTTATTCCATTCACAAAAGCAAACAATGACAGAATTGATTGATTGTTGATGACTCTGATACTTGTATATTTTAATAGTTGACATTTATTCCGAAAGATGGCGCAAGCCATCAGGAACTTTCAGTTGCCCGATCAGTAGATGTCTTTTTCTTAAGCTCTAAATATGTTTGTACAGACATACAAAATAAATCTCGCTCGATATGTGTTGGAACATTGCGTGGCATGTCAAGGACTTATAGAATGGGACATGGTTTTCTTAACATGAGCTTCTTTTTTGCTTCAACCTGTTGAAACATCGCTATCCCTGGGGTTTTCTGAGCTTCGATATCAGAGCACGAAGAGATAACCATCCTGGAGAAGTCATAAATAAGATGTGCTCGTTGAGATAAGAAAGAAGAAGACGATGATGTGTTCGTCAGAATCTCCTATCTCCCCCGCTGGAGTCCCTCAGTAAACAGTACCACCCTGTGACAGCACCAAGGAAGATCACCCAGAACTCCATTACAGAACCACCAGTCTTACCATTCAAACATATCAACGAAGATCGCAAACATTTCCTCAGTTTTGCTTCCAGATGTTGAGTAAAATAAAAGATTAAACTTTACGTTATGGCAAAAAAATTGCAGTTTCTCACTCATTCTATTATGGAACGAACGCTTAACCATTTTACGTGTTATCCTTGCGCAGGGACCATGATAATCTTCTCTGTATCGTTCCTATTGTAGTATACACTCATAGACAAAACTTAAGGAAGTGGAAAGTCTTTGATATATCGTCGATTGTCTGTTTTTTTTTTTTTTTTTTTTTTTTTTTTTTTTTAAGGAGACAGAGGCAATTTGTTTACACTTAGTTATCTCGTGTGTCTTCAATAAAGGCCACTGTGTATCAAATATCTTTCAGAGTTATAGTCTGAATCCCGATATACATGATAAAAGGTACAACTTTCTTAGAAGTTTTGTCCTTGAGTGTATACACACTTGGTTATCTCGTGTGTCTTCCATAAAGGTCACTGTAATATCTTTCAGAGTTATTGTCTGAATCCCGATATACATGATAAAAGGTACAACTTTCTTAAGTTTTGTCCATGAGTGCATACACACTTGGTTATCTCGTGTGTCTTCAATAAAGGCCACTGTAATATCTTTCAGAGTTATTGTTTGAATCCCGATATACATGATAAAAGGTACAACTTCATTATCTCGGGTGTCTTCAATAAAGGCCACTGTAATATCTTTCCGAGTTATTGTTTGAATCCCGATATACATGCTAAAAGGTACAACTTCCTTAAGTTTTGTCCATGAGTCTATACACACTTGGTTATCTCGGGTGTATTCAATAAAGGTCACTGTAATATCTTTCAGAGTTATTGTCTGAATCCCGATATACATGCTAGAAGGTGCAACTTCCTTAAGTTTTGTCCATGAGTGTATACACACTTGGTTATCTCGTGTGTCTTCAATAAAGGTCACTGTAATATCATTCATAGTTATTGTCTCAATCCCGATATACATGCTAGAAGGTACAACTTCCTTAAGTTTTGTCCATGAGCGTACTTAATTTCTGATAATGCAATCTAATGAATGTATCCGAACTTCACATATATGAGATCGGTTTCTCAAACATTCTGATACATCTATCTCTCATCGTAGATTTGGTTAGCTAAACCAGAGATGTGTGGAAGGGCATAAGCAGCCCCAGCTACAGTGTGGGTTCTCCAGAATCCGTGTGTGAAGTTGTGTAAAAACACTTGTTTCAAGTTAAATGTTTTATTGTCCGGCACTGAAAAAGGAGGAGAGAGGAATTCTCCGTCATTAGATTGAATATAAAAACAAGTCGTCATATGTTCTAATGGTGAAAAAATAGTAAAAAGCGCGCAAACCTGCCTTAGCTTTTCACAAATTCTTGAAAACAGAACAGACAATAGACGCAACACAGATGATGGATCCAAATTGAAGAAAGGTCGATGTTAAACTCCACTTTCTGTAGATAACTGGTATGTTTACTTCTGTATCTGGGAGAATCCTGTGTTGGGACGATTGTGTTCTTAATAAAGACTTTCTGTTGTTGTGGTTGTTTCAAATAAAAAACAGATGACGTGAGTGGATGTTGTTTTATTTGTCAGAGCGCGTGTGGGCCAAACATTCTCGTGAGTTCTGTTGTGGCGGGGGTCTCAGCCAGGGCATCACCATTCCCAGAGAATGGGAAAGTCTTATAAAGAATAATGTAGTAAACTAACTAATTGGTGTCACTCTGATTCAATTGATAAAACTCTAATTAAAGATATTAGCAAACGTTTTGTTACACTCATGGACAAAACTTAAGGAAGTTTCATATTCTGAACGCTTCATGATTTTGCGTGTTATCCTTGCGCAGGGGCCATGCTAATCTTCTCGGTATCGTTCCTATTGTAGTAGTTGTACCGCGGAACAAGCGTGTAGTTTATGTGTTTTTTTTTTTTTTTTTTTTTTTTAAGATACAGAGGAAATTTTGTTCACACTTGGTTATCTCGTGTATCTTCAATAAAGGTCACTGTAATATCTTTCAGAGTTATTGTCTGAATCCCGATATACATGTTAAAAGGTATAACTACCTCAAGTTTTGTCCATGAGTGTACATCACACTACGACCGCGTTGACCCTCCTCAGCGCGGTATCTACTCGGGACAAGAACAATAGATTCATTATCACAGAATTTCAACATATCAAAATATTATAAGACGTCGCAACTCTTTTAATTTACATATATTAAAGGAAGCTTTCGGACAAATCCTTCTTCGACTTTAGAAATAGATATTAGAGATGACTTTTATTCTTATCAATCTCAGTGATCCATCATTGCGCGACCAGAGATTCGCTGATTGGTTGGCTGGAAGAAACTAAGAGACAATTGATGAAAGTCATGTTTAGCGTGTGTGGAAGCTGTCCGTTCAATCCCATCGTTGACGATACACGTAGCTCGTTACCTCTCCTTCTGCCTTGACTTCAGGAAGCAGATAGGATAAAACATACGTATGGGTGAGATAAATACACTAATCTGGCCTATACTAACATATATATGGCTGTGAGTCGTGCACATTACTAAAATCTTCAATCAAACGAATATATAGATGCCTTTAAGACATACCTTTACAGAAGAGCTCTCAAAATTCCTTGAACAGATATGTTAACAAATAATCAAGTCCTCGATCGAATGGGTACAGAACGCCAGCTGATAAAGTTCATAAAACAACGAAAACTGACGTTTGCTGGACATGTGATGCGCGGATCAGCAGGAGAGACATTCCTGACAGTGTTGGAGGGAAAGCTCCGGGGGAAGAGATCGAGGGGAAGGAGACGACAGGGATACACAGACGATCTAAAACAATGGACTGAACGACACGAGGAGATGAAGAGGATGGCGGAGGACCATGTGGCCCACCCTCAGTAGAGGAAGGCATTGAAGGAGGAGGAGAAAACTTGGGTCAATTTACATTTTTAAAATACGATCTCTTCCTTGTTTTATAAACATCACATCAGAAAACATTTGAAGTACAGTAAAAATGTAAAAAACAAGATTTTGATTTCAAAATAAAGAAGTTTTATGAAGACAACGTTACAGAAAGGAATTTTGCACACTTTACCTATTTGAGCCTAAATCAGATCAATAACTCTGTATTCAACGAATACACAGAATTGTATGTAAGTAGGTCTCTAACTGCAACATTTGATAAATACGTTCGATGTGCAAGATAAACGAACGCCATCTATCGGAATACGAACTAAAACGTCGAAATATTTGTTATTTATATATAAAAGACAATTCGCATAGGGAAGAGTTTTGTGGTAAGATGTAAAAGTTTGTGGATTGAAAATTCGAAAAATCTCAGTACCGTAGTTAAACCTGTAGAAGGAATGTTGATCCCTTGTATTGCCGTTATAAAAAAAGAATTCAGCAAATTGTCTTCTATTTATAATTTTACCGGAGGGATTATAATATTTGCACAATTCGACATGGTGTTGACTAGAAATCTTCCAGGCCGTGAAATAACGCAATTCCAACCTGGCTGTTACATCTGCGGGCTTCCTACATGTTGTTTGGATAAAACCGCCAGGTGTAATCATCTCTGCGGCCGCAAATATAATTTTCTCACTTCCTCCTTCGGTATATTTGTTGACCTGGCAGGCCACTGCACTCTCAGCACCTCCTTACATGTGCAAAAGTTGCATCGCGGTAGTGAATATATCAGCGTGGTGCAGATCCGTGGTTAACTTGATTAATCAAGAATGGGTATTTGGCCAATTCTGGAATAATTAAAAATCAACGAGAATAGTTGATATTTATTCCGATAGATGGCACAAGAAACTTTCAGTTTCATGATAAGGAGATGCCTTTTTCATAATTTATGAACCTTATCCCAGTACAATATCACATTTGTACTATTTTTCCATATTAATGTGGGTTCATTTTGTTCAATCTCAGGCCTGTCTCGTGTTAACATCCAACAGTAGTCGATTCCCATATTCCTTGATATTTGTATCTTTGATGTCTTGATGGAGTCTTTCACCCTTCTTAATTTTCTGAGGGAAAGTCCACATGTGAGTGAAGGAAATGTAGTTTGACATTCATGGAGCAACCCAACGTATTTACAACATATTCATTATAATTTGTTTATAGTCAGGATCCTTGTAATTGGATAGAAATATGCTGAAATCTTTGAAGGCAACCCTAGCTGCTTTTTCTCTTTGGTGTCATGTGCTTGTCTCGAATTCATTATCCTTCATAAGCTTGCTTGAACCAACAAAGATTCCCTCTTTAAACTTAGCTTCGTGTAAATCTGGAAACGTTTTACACAGGTATTTAAAACAATCGCCATCTTTTGGAATAGCCTTGACAAAATTGAATTCTTCTGGTAAACGTGACGTGATAGAAAATTTTCATTGTTTTGTTTTTATTATCTCAACAAATTAATACATAAAGTTCAGCCATCAATTCTCTTTTATTTTTCCATTGCAGGCCTTTTTAATAAGAAATTAACATTACTGTGCTATTTCATAAACATTTTCTGACTAAAAACACACTAATCGGTCTGTTTTTATGTCTAAATCGCATTTTCTGGGCTCGAAACTATGATACGTGTTCCTTCCAGATGTAGTTTTATAACCTGTGAACAATTTCATTCAGATTGGTCACATGTTGTAGGAGTGTATAAGGAACAAACTCGCTCAAACACAACACACCTATATTCCTATTTTGTTTATGTAGATCTCGATTTTAGGGAGAATCCTGACGTGATGGTAAGAATGGAGGCCATTTTAGAAATCGCCACACCAAATAACACACAATTCAGTTTAAAATTATCTTACATTTTTTTACATAACAGGTTTATGTTTCTTTCCAACGAAAAATCAAAATTTATTCCAAGGAGAAATAACGATTATTTCGAACCTTCATCACTCTTCACAATTCATCCTTTCATACTTCATCCCTAAGGTTAGAAATAATCGTTATTTCTCCTTGGAATAAATTTAGATTTTTCGTTGAAAAGAAACACATGCGGGATAATTTTCAAATGTCGTTTTACAATCACAAGCCGCATTATATTGTATTATAACAGGGTTATGTTATCGCTTCTCGGCCTTTTTCCTAAGATCAGAGTTTCTAAGGCCCTATTGAGGCTATAGACCCCACCTACAACCGAATCGTGGCGGGATAACCACTCCGGGTCTGGAAGAAATACCTACCTGAAGAAAGAAAAGATGGACCATCAAGAGGACCTTTCGCCCGGATCCAGAGGACCGAGAGAAGAAAACTTTATATATTAATTATTTTTTAACCATTTTTTCCTTAATACATTTGTATATATTTTATTTTTTTAGCATATCCTATGTTGAACTTGGATTCTTTGAAGATTGTTCAATAAAATTTTTAAATCTCAACGTGTATCAACCTTCGACACAGTTCCGCAAATCTCGCTTTATCCTTTTCCAAAATCTCTCGACGGATTTCCTTAAAGTAAAAAATATTAATAATTAAATTTTTAATGATGTAATTTACTCTTGTTTGTCTTTCGTCTTTGAGAAAACATCTAAGAGGTATCAGATATTAAACAACATTGTACTGGTTATCAAAGAATGGACATTCCTTCAACCTCCGCATTCGTCTGCTCTGGGGGTGATAACAACCAGGCCTCCTGGCGCCATCTAGTGTACGAATCATGAACTAATCCTGGATGTATGTATATAATCTTGGAAAGTAACTAATAAAGGTATTGGATTTAAACTGGTATAAAAAAAAGTTAAATAATACACAATAAGATTATTTATATTTTTTAAATTATGGAAAGATCATTAGAGTAAATTTGCATATATATTTTACATATTGAGCTAGTAAATGTAAACAAAGAATAAATTTGCATATTGAGCTATTTTAAAAACGTTTATGATGAGTTTTATGCAAATCATTATATGAAGGTTGGTATCTCATATATCTGAACAAAAATTTTGATCTTTAGAATCATTTGGTTTCTTCGTCATATTCATTTTTATATTTAGGTTTTAAGATTTGAAACTCAGAAATCATAATCCAATGTATGATATGATCCAGGGAGAAGTTGTCTCATGCACACCCATGAACAAAACTTAAGGAAGTTGCACCGTTTAGCATGTATATCGGGATTCAGACAATAACTCTGAAAGATATTACAGTGACCTTTATTGAAGACACACGAGATAACCAAGTGTGAACAGCCTCTGTCTACTTAAAAAAAAAAACAGATTACCGAAGACATTAAAGACTTTCGACTTAAGTCCATGAGTGTTGATATACCTCCGACAACTGGGATTCTGTTAGACAGAGTTGGAAGTGCAGGTAGTTTGAGCAACGCCATTAAAGGATTTGAAACTGTTGAAGGAAGTTTTGGGATTGGAATATTCCAGAAATAATTCAAGAGCTGCCAAAGAGTTGTTCGGCGTGGTAAATCAACCCCCATAATTACATCTCTTCCCGCGAGAATATAGAAATTTTATTTGAAATGAATGTTGAGCCAAAGGAAAGAAATCAGAATTTTATACTGATTCTTTGATGTTACTGATCCAAGATAATCCAATAAAATACAATGAAAGGTTAAATATGCGACATAAAGGCGCGCGCTGAGAAAAGAATAACAAAAACAATCACAAGACTCGGAACGAAACATTATAAAGGAATGATTATACATCCAGATGGCCACAGCCTTACAGAAAATTGACATGAACCCAGAACAGCAACTTTACACACCCAAGATAGAGGACATTGCAACTGCTGTGATAGAGATGTACGGAAATATCTGAGGCTCTTCATTGGACACGACAACAACAGAAAATTGGCATGGACCCAGAACAGCAACTTTACACACCCAAGATAGAGGACATTGCAACTGCTGTGATAGAGATGTACGGAGATATCTGAGGCTCTTCATTGGACACGACGACAACAACAGAAACTTGGCTTAGACCCAGAACAGCAACTTTACACACCCAAGATAGAGAATGACTGCTGTGGTAGAGATGTAAGGAAATATCTGAGGCTCTTCATTGGACACGACGGCAACAACAACAGAAACTTGACATGGACCCAGAACAGCAACTTTACACATCCAAGATAGAGGACATTGCGACTGCTGTGATAGAGATGCATGGAGATATCTGAGGCTCTTCATTGGACACGACAACAACAACAGAAACTTGGCATAGACCCAGAACAGCAACTTTACACATCCAAGATAGAGGACATTGCGACTGCTGTGATAGAGATGTATGGAGCCATCTGAGGCTGCTCTTCATTGGACACGACAACAACAGAAAATTGGCATGAACCCAGAACAGCAGCTTTACACATCCAAGATAGAGGACATTGCGACTGCTGTGATAGAGATGTAAGGAGATATCTGAGGCTCTTCATTGGACACGACAACAACAACAGAAACTTGGCATAGACCCAGAACAGCAACTTTACACATCCAAGATAGAAATGACTGCTGTGGTAGAGATGTACGGAGATATCTGAGGCTCTTCATTGGACACGACGGCAACAACAACAGAAACTTGACATGGACCCAGAACAGCAACTTTACACATTCAAGATAGAGGACATTGCGACCGCTGTGATAGAGATGCATGGAGATATCTGAGGCTCTTCATTGGACACGACAACAACAACAGAAAATTGACATGGACCCAGAACAGCAACTTTACGCACCCAAGATAGAAGATATTGCGACTGCTGTGATAAAGATGTACGGAGATATCTGAGGCTCTTCATTGGACACGACAACAACAACAGAAACTTGACATGGATTCAGAACAGCAACTTTACACACCCAAGATAGAGGACATTGCTACTGCTGTGATAGAGATGTACGGAGATAACTGAGGCTCTTCATTGGACACAACAACAACAACAGAAACTTGACATGGACCCAGAACAGCAGCTTTACACACCCAAGATAGAGGACATTGCAACTGCTGTGATAGAGATATCTGCGGCTCTTCATTGGACACGACAACAACAGAAAATTGACATGGACCCAGAACAGCAACTTTACACACCCAATATAGAGAACATTACGACTGCTGTGATAGAGATGTACGGAGATATCTGAGACTCTTCATTAGACACGACAACAACTTGAAATATATATTTTAAATGAGATAGTTTAATCTTAAAACTGTTTCTAAATAAATAATGGCCTTTGCACACAGGTATCAGGGAAAGAATATTTTTTGATAGTGAATCCACTTTTAAACTGTTTAAACATTCATACAACTATATAAAAAAATAGCACAAAAGTGAAATTGTAGTGGGATCAGGTTGATAAATTAATGAAGAAATAATCTCTTGAAAGTTACTGATTGTTTGCGCCTTCTGTTTGGAATCAATTTCAACTATTCAACTATACCAGCGCAAAGGCCATTATTTTATTGAGAAACAGCTTTAAGATGAAACAATCTCACATTAAAAATATATATTTCAAGTTGTTTTTGTTGTCCAATGAAGAGCCTCAGATTTCCCCATACATCTCTATTACAGCAGTTTCAATGTTCTCTATCCTGGGTGTGTAAAGTTGCTGTTCTGGGTCCATGTCAATTTTCTGTTGTTGTTGTCGTGTCCAATGAAGAACCTCAGATGTTTCCATACATCTCTATTACAGCAGTTGCGATGTCCACTATCTTGGGTGTGTAAAGTTGATGTTCTGGGTCCATGTCAATTTTCTGTTGTTGTTATCGTGTCCAATGAAGAGCCTCAGATGTTTCCATACATCTCTATTACAGCAGTTGCAATGTCCACTATCTTAAGTGTGTAAAGTTGCTGTTCTGGGTCCATGTCAATTTTCTGTTGTTGTTGTCGTGTCCAATGAAGAGCCTCAGATGTTTCCATACATCTCTATTACAGCAGTTGCAATGTCCACTATCTTAAGTGTGTAAAGTTGCTGTTCTGGGTCCATGTCAATTTTCTGTTGTTGTTGTCGTGTCCAATGAAGAGCCTCAGATGTTTCCATACATCTCTATTACAGCAGTTGCAATGTCCACTATCTTAAGTGTGTAAAGTTGCTGTTCTGGGTCCATGTCAATTTTCTGTTGTTGTTGTCGTGTCCAATGAAGAGCCTCAGATGTTTCCATACATCTCTATTACAGCAGTTGCAATGTCCACTATCTTAAGTGTGTAAAGTTGCTGTTCTGGGTCCATGTCAATTTTCTGTTGTTGTTGTCGTGTCCAATGAAGAGCCTCAGATGTTTCCATACATCTCTATTACAGCAGTTGCGATGTTGTCTCTCTTGGGTGTGTAAAGCTGCTGAAGAAAGGAAGCATAGATGGAGCGGATGGTAATATGCCATGTTCTACGAGGAAATGCTGGGCACCACTGATGAGCCAGGCCATCCCAATATTTACAGTAAGCGCAGTAAGCAAATATTCCCAAAAGAAACCTATAGCATGTAAATATAGTTTAATTGTAAACATGGTTATGTGCTGACATTTTATAAAACGTAGTGTGTGAAGTAGCAAACTACGCGAGTATACCTAACTACAGAGAGCTGTTGCAGAGGATCCATAGAGGAACGTTTTGGGGGTAGTTTTATAAAAGTGTCGTAAGTTTAGTTCCAAAAATCGAACATAGATGGCAGGAGTAGGCTGATGTTGCAATGTTTATCACTTCCAACTCGGGCTCTATCGGGCTCGACTTAATTTTAGCGACTCAAATATAATGTGTAACTCTGTATACATTCTCTCTGGTATGTTTATTGTCACTTTATGTAACTAATTATACAATATGTGTAACGTCTAAATAAATCTTGTTCTATGTGTTGTATAGAGTCAAGATTTACACGTATAGCTACATTCTATAATAAAGGATGTAGGAATTATAACCCACAATATATATAGATAGAGAATTGTTGTTGCTTCTTATCTCCTTGTGTAAAGATTACACGAATTCCATGAGTTCATGATCTCATGGGATCGGGTGTAGAGTGCAGCTTTCGTTGATCATGGCACCATGATCCAGGCACACTTTGGTGAAAGTCGGACTTTGCCTGTAATTTGAGGTCGTTCCTAACATGGAAGCCTTTGCTGCCAACTCTAACATGGGTACAAACGCAGCTCCATGTATCTCTGGAGAGGGACCCTTGATGTGGTCTATCAACTGGGTCAGTTGAACTCAGTATTTTTGAAGAGGTCTTTCTCCTCTTTCTAACAATGCTGATGTTGGTCCGCGACTGCTTATTCGTTAGAGTTATTCTGCTTGTTTCGCAGCTGGCTTTCATATCTGACGGTTGTTCCGCCACCTGGGGACGCGCCCTGTAGCAGTCAGCTCTGCCGAGGGCAGATAGAGAAGTTAAAGAGGCAGCTAAAATTGAACGATATCAAAATTTGAAAAAATAAATTTACAGTTACACCTGTTTATAGCGCCCCCTCTAAATAGCGCTTTCCTCTCTATAGCGCCCGATTTTATATCCATAGTACGATGCGATTTACATTAAAAGTAACCTGTCTATAGCACCCCCTCTTTATAGCACCCTATTTTGGTGAGTCCCAAGAGGGACAGGTTTAACTATAGACAGGTTTAACTGTATTTACTTCCTTCGGGCCACCATTTTTTGCTCTATTTGATAATTCCAAATTAGGAACGATAGCCCTACATCTCAGTGTCCATTGTAGCAAATATATACAGAAGGCTGTAAAAGGTATTTCTTACCTCTGTGCAGAATTTCCAAAGCTATTCTATAATTATATGCAATGGCATCGACAGTAAAAATCAAGTTAAACTAATTGAGTTACTTATGTTTAGATTTATAAATTTCTTCTACCTTTCTACTGAACGGAGAAAATAAAATATATGAAAAGGCCTGGCTCATCATAGGTAAACCCTCCTAACTGTTTCGACATTCTAATAGACGTATGTTGATCTTAATAAATATTTAATTTCATTTTTCCTTTTTCTTCTTTGTATGAATCAGTACAAGGCGGAATGTCTTAATAAAGCTTTTGCTGTCATATATTGAGTAGTCTGTTTCCAAAATAACTTTACTAGATACCGCTCAAAAAGAGCAACCCAGGTAATGATATTTTTACAACAATGAATAATATATAATACAATATAATGCGGTTTATGATTGTAGAACGACGTTTGACAATTTTACCGCATGTGTTTCTTTTGTACGATAATCGAAATTTATTTTATAGAGAAATAATAATTATTTCTAACCTTAAAGATGAAGTATGAAAGGATGAATTGTGAAGAGTAATGATAAACGGAAAAATAAAAGTGTCCAGGGATGGGAATTTTTCAGTTTATCATTACTCTTAACTATTCATCCTTTCATACTTCATCCTTAAGGTTAGAAATAAGCGTTATTTCTCCTTAAAATAAATTTCGATTTTTCGTTCAAAAGAAACATTTGTGGGATAATTGTCAAATGTCGTTCTACAATGAATAATATATGAAGGTTATTAACATATTAAAACAAAGGGTTAAATGCAGGATTCAAACCCGGTTCATGGCTGTCGGGAATTGAGGGTTTTAACCATTCGCTAACCGACTTATTGTATATTGAGTAACACTGCGTCGAGGTCTTGAGCTACCTATTCGATAAGTGGATGGTTAGATGGAAGTTGTGTTGTTGTTGTACCCTGGGTCAATCGGCCAGGAGAATGTCCTGTGAATTCTGAAACGTCTCCCATTCAATTTCTCTCAAATATATATATATATTGAAAATGGCATATCCTGACCAGGAGCACATGTGCTTTACAGAAAGCAGAGCGCCATCTGGTGGAACAGAAATCAACTAAAAATTGATTTAGCCTGTTCCCTGATATTTGGCCAACCCAATTTCTCGATAAATCAAGAAAAGCCATCCACGAACGCGTTTCGCGCTTTTGGCGCTCGTCAGCGTGGAGTAAGCTGAACCACTGCGACCAAAAAAGATTTTCTGGTCCCAGTGGCTTCCTGAAAAACCAAGAAATGGGTATTTAAGGCCAAACTTGATTTATTGATTTCGTGATTTATCAAGAAATTGGGTTGGCCAAATATCAGGGAACAGGCTAAATCAATGTTTAGTTGATTTCTGTTCCACCAGATGGCGCTCTGCCTTCTGTAAAGCACATGTGCTTCTGGTCAGGATATGCCGTTTTCAATATTGATTTCAACACCTGATCTTTTTATCTTTTATTTTTTTTCTTTCGTTTTTTCATATATATATATATATATATATATATATATAGTGTAGAAACTATATAACAAAATTATAACAGTGATTCTAATTTTAAAACTTAAGGAGCAAACTGATAATAATGATAACTTATATCAGTTAGATTTGATTAGATTAGCAAGCTAAATCTAAATTAATTATAATAATAAATAGTTATTTAATTTTATAGTCCAGTTTTGTATTAAGATTATCTTCACTATTATGATCATTTAAATTCAAATTATAAAATTTGTAAAATGTTATTAATTTGTAGATAGAGAGAGAAAAAAAAAATCCTTTACTTCTACTACATCCTCAAGTTAATTATATATTTATAATTAATAACAATAAAAATTAACAAAGTAACGTCTATTACATCGGCTTTTACACGTCATTCAGACATACTCTAATCCTATATATAGAATAATCGAAGAGAGAATATATATAATAGTTAGAAAAAAGAGAGAAAGACAGAACCATGCACTTTTAATCAAACTAATAATAAGGAAAAAAAAAAAAGAGTTTTATAAAGAAGGTAGATAAGATTGTTAGTATATATATATATATTTTTTTTATGATTTTATATTTTATCCTTTTTTTTTTTTTTAAGATTTTTAAAGGTTTTTTTATTTTATAATATTGTGGCGAAGAAATATTTTATTATTTAATTTAATATTATTCAATGAAAATATATTCAACAGATTATAAAAATATACAGGGTGATCCAAAAGTCCCGCACTATTTTAAAAATTAATAACTCCGCGAATAATTGCGCTAGAGCAATGCGGTAAACACCATTGTGTTCAGGATGCAATGGGATTTTTTATGGCAAATAATGAAAAATTCGAAATTGATTTAAGTTACAATTTTATTCGCCAGATGGCGCACTACCAGAATCAAAGATTCAGCGGCCAAATTGTTTGATAAATTGAAAAATATAACTGATCGACACGTATTTTTCCTTTTTGAATACCAGGAAAGAACCCTAATAACATCAAATAACAAATTAATAAAACACCACTTCGCAAAAAGTATGAAGAATTGGTTAACAATTTTTAAATACATTCAGAGATATGTAAAATAGGTAAATGCAAATTGAAACATGTAGCGAAAAAAAAAAGATATTTTAGATACGGTTTGTTTCCGAAGATAATAAATTTCTAATATTTTTAATTCAACTCTCTCTCATACTGTACACAAATTTAAAGAATGTGTCCCCTCAAATAAAAATATTTTTTGAATCGACCTTTTGCGTTGAAAAACGTGTTAGTAAAATCATTTTGTATTATTTTTTTGCACAAAATTTATAATGTTATTGGTGTGCAGAAAATATTCCTTATGCTATTTCTTCTAATGAGCGAAAAGCGAAAAACTAAACATAAGGAGAAAAATTGTGTGTACCAGTGTTATTCGAGAAGTTATAACACTCTGGTTTGCACGACATAATATGTGAGCAAATGACAAACAAAAAATTACTGTTCACAAAAAAAAAGTCAAGATGTGAGGACAGCATTTATTATCCCCATATCCCAACACAAAGAGCTGCAAAATATTGGTAGATAATATAATACATGGCAGCTTATATAACACATGAGGTAACTGCCTTCTCTCTTGTATTAGGTCACAATCCTTGCTCAATGTAGCACCCTTCATTCTCAATCACCGCCTGCAGACGATAAATGACAGAATGGACAGCATTAAATAACATATCTGTTGAAATTGATAAAACGTTCCATCTGATAGAAGCCTTCAACGTGGCCAATATGGTAGGCCAGCATCGATAAACACACGATTTAATGTACCCCCATAAACAAAAATCGCAAGGCGTCAAGTCTGGTGATCTTGGAGGCCACTGGTATATGGCGACTTATCCCACGAATTTCACCGAACGTATCCTTCAGCAATTGTTTGGCACCACGGGAGATATGAGGAGGTCCTCCAACTTTCATGAATGTTATTTCGCTTAGTGCTTTTTCCCTGCAATATGGGAATACCCTTTTCTCTCAAAAGTTGAACATAACGTTCACCAGTTACAAAAACGGTTTTAAAAGTTCTTCCATTGATTTTTCAAAGAAAAATGGCCCAATAATAAAAGAAGAAGTGAATCCACACAAAACTGTAACTCTAGGCTGATAAAGTGGCATTTCTGTAAAAATCCTAGGGTTTTCTGTTGCCCAAAAGCGGCTGTTTTGAATGTTAAATTCTCCGTTTAGAGAAAAGTGAGCATCATTTGTCCACAGAACATTCGACAGCCAGTTTTCATCACTATCAATTTGCCGGAAAACCCATGCAGCGAATTCTTGACGCATCTCAAAATCGCCAACTTTCAGCTCGTTATATCTTTGAATTTTGTATGGGTACACACAATAGATACATTAAGTGAAGCCTCTTCGGATATGACAATCATACACGGCGATTTTAACGCCAAAAGTTCAACTTGGTGATCATCTGTCCAGGATAACAAAGGTCACCGACCTCGACCTTACACCATTAAATAAGGGAGAGAACACCTATCTATTCAAGTCCACAGGCACAGAATCCGCAATAGACATCACAGCGATAAATTTCAACATCGCATCCACAACACCATGGAAAATCCTGAGAGGTGTAATCAGTGACCACAGACGAATTTTAACAACCCTAAACTTCAAAATTGAGAATGTCCAATAGAATAAAAGAACATGGAACTTTAGGATAGCTGACTTGAAAAAAATCACAGAAAAGCTTGAAGAACTGTGCAACGAAAAATTGAATTACAGAACGCTTGGCAAAAACTTGGAAAACTTCTCTTCGAACATATCAAAAGCTGCAAAAGCATCGATACCTAGAGGTAGACGTAAAGACCTGCGGATACCTCACTGGAAGAACCACAACATCGAGGCAATGATTTCAGAGAGAGACAATATCAATGAACTTCTTTAAAAAATAAAACAGAAGAAAATAGAAAGGAACACATTGAAATTAGTCACAAAATAGAACAAGAAATTTGGATATGCAAATAAGAAAAATGGCAGAATTCTGCGAAAAAATGGATCCAAGAAAGGACAGCCAACACTGGAATATGATTAGAGTGTTAGAGAACAATCAAAACCAACACCAATCCTCCAATACTCTAACCGATATGAATAGAACAGCGAGAAAACGAGAACAAACAGATGGCTAACATAATTGCTGAATATCTTTCAAGCACTTCCATACTCAAATATACGAATGAAGACAGGACTCTAAAAATAATATAAACCAGTTAGTTAAACAAGCAAGAAACTTCCATCAACAAGATATTTTCTCGAAAGACTTCACACTGAATGAGCTAAACTCATCAATAAAAAAATCCAAGATGTCACCAAGAGATAATCTAATGTTTGGTCAAATGATTAAACACTTTGAAGACAAAGCTAATAAACAACTCCTACGAATACTAAACATTTCATGGGAAACTGGTAAACTACCAAAGGAATAGAAGATATCAATTACTGTGCCAATACTGAAACCAAACAAAGATGCCAAGGAATCCAAGAACTATCGGTCAATTGCTCTCACCAGCATACTTTGTAAAATAACAGAACGAATTATCGACTCTAGGCTCATAGTATGGCTCACTAACAATAATAAAATGAACTTCTACCAAACTGCCTATAGATCCCAGCACTGTACGACTGATCAACTGTTCTACCTCTGTCAATCAATAATATATTCTTTCCAGGAAAAACCGCCAAAGAAGACCACGGCTATATTCCTTGATATGACCTCAGCTTTTGATCGAGTATGGAGGGAGAAATTACGTGAAAAGCTGCACAACATCGGAGTAAGAGGAAAAACCTTAACCTGGATTGCAGACTTCTTAAGGGAAAGAAGGTTAAAGGTTTGGGTCAATGGAGAATTTTCCAAGGAAGGAAGAACATGGGCTGGTGTAACTCAGGGATCTGTGCTCAGTCCTCTACTCTATCTGCTATATATCAACGACATCCATCCTTACCTCACTGAAGACTCAAAGGTTGCATGTTATGCAGACGATATAGCCATATGGCACACAAGTAGCAGCATAGAAAAATCGTAAAAAATACTGAACACATCAATGAGAGGACTAGAGAAGTGGGCAATGGAACTCCAAATGATCATAAACCCAATACAACCAAACCTATGCGTCTTCTCCACTGACAGGGAAAAAGGCATAAATATAACCACAAAATAAGCATAAACAAACAAATAATTGATAAAATTAGAAATCCAAAATACCTAGGTGTGATACTGCAGTCCTGGATCTTTCCAGTTGGTCTCGAGGACCACGCCATCCCCATCTCCTAAGCGGCGAAGTCCGCGATCTACGTTTTCATCGTAGATCGCAAAATGCGTGGTGTTGCTGGAGACCCACTGGCGATTCTCCACCAAACTCTGCAGCGCTGGCAGAGGCGCCATATTCATTGTACATAGTGTATATAATGCATATTATCTTTTTTAAATAGTGCAGACTGTGCACTTTGCATGTATTGACAAGATGGCAATAAAATTATTTTGACTGTCATTGATGAGGAATTGGAATTTTCAAAACACATAATTAGCACCTCAAATATAGCTACCAGAAAACTAAACATTCTGAGATGGCTAAGTGGAACAAATTGGGAAGAAAAACCCAGAATTCTCAGAACAACATATATCACCTTAATAAGGCCGATAATGGAATATGCAACACCGGTCTGGGCTCCCTCAAGCTCATCACTAAAAGTAAGACTAGACAGTGTTCAAGCAAAAGCGGCCAAAATAATCACTGGTGCTGTTTCATCCACCAACAATGAGAAAATTCAGAAAGAATGTGTTCTAGACCTTCTCGCTCGAAAGCAGAAGATAAAATAAAAACAACTTGGATCGGCACTTCGGAAACGAGGAACCAGAGGACGAGATCTCTCTGAACACTTGTGGTTTGGTGGATCCGCCCTTTTCTGAGAATGAGGTGAAACTGACGGCTTTCAAGTTCGGGAAAAGGAAATCTCCTGGTTCCGAAGGGATCGATAACACGGTCGTGAAAGCCCTGTTAAGAATGCACCCATCACTTCTTGCCAGGTTTTTCAATAGGTGTCTGGACACTGGTACTTTTCCTGAGGCATGGAAGATTGCTCGAGTAGTGCTTCTCGAAAAGTCTGGTAGAAAGGGTAATTCTCCTAATGATTATCGTCCGCTTTCTTTACTAGTGTGTCTAGGTATGGTCCTGGATAGCCTACTAGCTCAGCGACTGAAGCACTGGCTAGAGAGTAATGAGCTTCTTTCCTCTTTCCAACATGGTTTTAGGGAAGGGAACTCCACAACCACAGCTCTGAACGAGGTGTTAGAGGGGGTTGAGATGGGCTTAAATAAGGGTGCTTGGGTTCTTTTCGTGGCCCTGGACATTGATGGTGCGTTCAACTCCATGAGCTGGAACAAGCTGATGAGAAATTTGATGGACATGGGTTGTCCTGATAATTTGTGCAGCTTGGTTCGTGACTTCCTGAGGGATAGACGGATTAGCCTCAGTTTTGGTGGGCGGAAGTTGGAAAGAAACTGTGCTAGGGGTTGCCCCCAGGGCTCTTGCTGCGGACCTATTCTGTGGAATATCCTGGTAAACACCGTTTTCCAGGAGGAGCTCCCTGAGGGAGCCAGGCTGGTTCTCTATGCTGACGACCAGTTCCTCATCATTGAGGCTGCTTCAAGAGCGAAAGCTGAGAAGTGTGTTGAAGCTTCTCTCCAAATCCTCTCGAATTGGGCTCATGACTCTGGCCTTAAGTTCAATGTCTCCAAAACTAAAGCCCTCAGCTTTAAACGTAGGGACATAAGAACTAAAAGGAAAGGGATCAAATGGGAGCACAAGCCGGCTATCGGATGAAAGGACGGAGGGTAGTCATGGGGGTGGTCATTGATGACAAGATGGGTTGGCAATACCAGGCGGAGGAGATGGTGGCGAGAGGCAGGGAGGCGTTGTGCAGGCCTGTCCGGGTTGGCTCTCAACAGGGAGGGGGGGGGGGAGAAGGAGGGTACTATTTTTAGGAACCTCTGCCTCTCCTGTGTCGAGCCAATCCTGCTATAACAGGGATCAGAAGGTGGCAAAAAATCTAGAGAGCGTGCAGAGGACAGCGGCACTCAGAATCACAGGGGGATATCGCACTACCAGCAGTGAGGCCTTTTTGGTCCTCGCTAGGCTTATTCCCCTGTGATTGAAACTAGAGGAGGAGACCATCAGACAGAAGATCTGGGAGAACAGGGAAGATGCCCTGGGACTTGAAGCGGGTGCCCTGGAATGGAAGAGGGACCCAAGGAAGCCTCCGCAGTGGTTGCCAAAGTGGAATTGGAGTCCTGGAGGGCCGACAGGGATTGGCACGGTGGTTTTCACTGATGGTAGTAAGTCTGGAACCAATACTGGAGCTGAAGTAGTGATTTTCACTAATGGAGAGCTGATCTTCCAAGAAAGCTTAACACTCAGAGTGGACGAATTGGTCTTTTCAGCCGAGCTGGTTGCGATCAGGGTAGCCCTCAGAGTGTGTGCCGAGAAGAACTTCAGCCCGGACCGCCTCTATTCAGATTGTATGTCGGCCCTCGTCGCCATCAATCTGGTGAAAGGGCAACTCGCGCATCAAATAATCCAGGAGCTGGAGATGACAACGTGGGCTCCGGAGCTCTATTGGGTTAGGAGACACAGCCTCATCGAAGGTAATGAGTTCGCAGACAGGCTCACTAAGGCAGGATGCTTTAGAGATAGATCACTGAGGACCCCAGTGACCAAGAAAGAAGTTTATAGGAGGATCAGGGGGCACGTCCAGGACTTATGGTTGGACAGATGGAGGAACAGTGTGAAGGGGAGAGTGGTATATTCAATTGGGTAACAACACCCAAGTACCTCTGTAAGGTAATGTCCCACAAATACATTAGGGTAGTTCGGGACATGGGCCCTTTCCCAGGAGTCTCCACAGATTTAAAATTAAGAGAAACCCTGATCGCGTCTATGAAGAAAGGGATGTGGATGCACGCCACTACGTCTTGGATTGTCCAAGAGTAGTGGGTGTGCAGGAAGAGAGAAGGAGGGCGAGGGGCGCGATCTAGAGTAAGCTGCTGAGAAATCACAGCAAGCTTCTTGAGAAAGCCCACGACGTGGCAGCTGAGCTTTTCCTCAGCTGTTAGTGAACAGAGTCGACCGGGGGCCGCCTCCCCGCGGTCCCTGCTGGACACAGTAGATAGTGTCCTCTTTTGCTGTGATTAAAGGCCACCGGTATAGAAATCCTTCCAGACACGTTGTCTGGGAGGTGGTGTTTCCAGGTACAATGTCCAAGCACTAGCTTGGATATCGTTACTTGGCTTATGAGTTGAACAGAATAGCAGCGAAGTGCATGCTTCGGATGCCGGCTTGTGGACCGAAAGGTCTGGGTGGCCATCTGCTTCTAGGGTGTACCAATTGTGCTTAGGTGGGATCCTCCAGTTTTTGTTTATTTTTGTTTTGGCTACTGTTTCTATTTCTTTAAAAGTAAGTTTATTTTTCTGTAGCAAGGTTTCTTTTGTGCCTTTTTTCGCTAGCGCATCAGCAGCTTCATTGCCTTCAATGCTAACATGTAAGGGTATCCATTGAAGGTGAATTTTTGAGGTATTGAGAGTTTTTGGAGATAACCAATTATGTTCCTGCTTACTTTGTCTCTAAGTTCCCTTGTGTGACTCAAGTGTTGTATTGCACTTCTACTATCAGTAAGAATCCATATATCGTGATGTTTAGTGTTTCTGATGGATTTTAAGGCTTCATAGATGGCTATAAGTTCTGATCTGAAGACTGAGCAAAAATCTGGGTTTCTTCTGTTTATTTTCTCATTGCCATTTGTGGTTTTAATGAGAGAGTCACTGTCAGTGTGTCCCAACTCGTCTCTGCTACCATCGGTATAGATAGTTATTATATTTTTAGGAATTTTATATTAATTATTTCTAATGATAATTGTTTTAAGTATTCTGGATTTTGGTATTGTTTGTTAGTGGGTTCATTTAAAGTGGCATTAAAAATAACATTTTGTTAGTGATTCGCATGGGAATATTATTTCTGCTAAATAATATTTTTCCACTTTATATTTTAAAAATCCATTTCTTTTGGCCAGGTGGAGAGGGCCTTCTTTTTTGAGTCTTATATTGGATTCCCAATTAAGTATGCAATTGGATGTTCTGTGTTTGTTTTCATAACTCTTGATTTTGTTTATATATTTTGGAAGATTGAAGCTTCTTCTACCCTTTAAGGGCATAATGTCTGCCTCGTAAAGTACAATATTATTAGGGCAGGTATTTCGAAGACCTGTAATAATTCTAGCTGCATTTATTTGTATCCTTTCCAGTGATTTTAGATTTGTTTCAGATGCTGTACCATAGATTTGATATCCATATTCCAAGATAGGTCTCATTAGAGATGTGTAAGTTAATTTTAGTGTTGTTGCTTCAGCTCCCCACTCTTCCTGAAATATATTTCAAGATTTTTAGTCGGTCTCTTCCTTTTCTAACAACTCCTTCAATATGTTTACTGGAGTTAATTTCTGGATCCAGGGTGTAGCCAAGATATTTAGGATGTTTATTATATTGCAATTGTTGTTCTTTCAGAATAATATTTGGTCTTATTTTGTATAGTTTCTTATCGGTAGTAAAAAGACAGGTTTCAGATTTTTGGGGGTTAAATTCTAATTTATGTTTATTAGCAAAATTTTCTAGGTGGAGAAGAGTCTTGTTCAAATCTCTTTCAGCTTTTTTCCAGTTAGTGTTGCTGCTCCATAGAATAATGTCATCAGCGAAAAGTCCAATATTGGTTTTATGAGAAAAAAAATCTTCTATGCCTGCAATAAATAGGGTGAAGAGATTTGGGCTAAGGACTGATCCTTGTGGTAATCCTTGATACAATTTGAAGGTTTTAGATAAAGTGCCATTATATTTGACCCTGATGCATCTATTTTTAAGGGAATCATTTATCCAAGTGATAGCTTTTCCATCAATTTTGAAATGTTTGTATAATTTTGTAATTAACTTGTTTTTCCATACCTTATCAAAAGCTTGTGTAAGGTCTAAAAAGCAGCTATTGTGTGGTTAGTTGGTTTTCTGTTTTGTGCATCTTTTACCTTTTGTGTGAAAAATAAGCGTTGGTCTATTGTCCCATGTCCTTTCCTAAATCCATATTGTTCTTCTGGTCAGAGATTTCTTGTGTCGGGGTGGTAGGTGAGTCGTCTGAGTATAATTTTTCCATTAATTTTCAGCAAATACTTGTGAGAGAGATAGGTCGGTAGTTTTTTGGGTCATCAGCAGATTTGTAAAGTTTTTAAATGGGAAATATTGTTGCATTTTTACAGTCTTGAAGCAATTTTCCAGTTTTCCAGTAGTTATTGAAAATATTAAGAAGTCTTTCTTTGCCAATTTTGCCCAAGTTTGATATCATTCGGCCATGGATTCCATCTGGCCCAGGAGTCTTGTTTAGGTCAGTGTTTTCTAATGCATAAGCTAGCTCTTTCATATTTATTTTTTTCATGGAAAATATTATGAGTGCTGGTGACATTTTTACAGTCATGAATAATCCTTTGGGCCTTTGTTTCAACCTTGATTTTACTACTTATTTGATATGAATTACGTAAAAGATTGGCAGCAATTTTGTCATTAGTTGCTGGTGTACCATCTGTATTCTTAATCATATTAGTTTTTTTCAGATTGTGACTGGGATCTGTCAATTTGTTTTGCCAAATTCCAAAGTTTTGTATTTGGGTTTCTTGGGTTCAGGTTTTCACAAATTTGTTTCCATTTTCCCCTTTTCACATTTACGTATAATCTTTTTATTTTTGCATTCACAATGTTCAGTTCAGTTCTACAATTTGTTTGGTTTTGGGTGCTCTTTTTTGTAGTTCATTTCTTTTAGTTATAAGTGAATATTTTTTGCCTGGTGTGTATAATTTGGAATCCATTTCTTAATATTACCTCTTGGTATTGAAACTGTAGCTGCTTTAATAATGGTGTTTTCGAAAGATATCCAATTAGCCTTTTTGAAGTTCCAGAATTTTTTTTTAATTGAGCTGGTTTTGGTCTTGGTGCTAATTTCTATCAAATTAGGCAAATGATCACTTCCAATACTTTTTAATATTTGCTATTTGCATTTGTGGAAAATGTCAGGATAGTAAAAACTTATATCAAGGGCTTGTGCAGTATTATAGCTGTAGAAATGATGGGTAGGATTCCCATCATTTAAGCACATGATGGGATTGTCGTCAAATATGTTTGAAAGTATTTTGCCTCTTGAGTTTTTGGCGCGGAACATCCCCATAGTTGATGTTTGGCATTAAGGTCACCTACAATAAGAGTTGTCTGTAAGAAATTGAGCCATTGTTCCATCGTCAATAAGTGTATTGTTTGGAGGGTGATACATATTGTATATGTTGATGGCTTTGTTTTGATTGAGGTAGACTTTGATATCTTGGGCTTCGAAGTCTAATGTGTTTGAAATATTAACGGATATGTCCTCATAGTACAAATTCTTGATTAAAAATGCTAGGCCACCCCCTTTAACAGCATATACAGATGGATCTTCAGACCTTACCCTGAGTTATGGAGGGGCCGGAATTAACATAATACTGCAAGATGGAACGCACATCAAAATCAAAGAAGGAGCAGGACAGATTTCGTCAAACTTCACTTGTGAACTGACAGCTATCTGGAAAGCCCTTGATGTATGCCTTAACCAACCATCCCTGCATCAAGCAGAAGGAAATTTAATATGCAGTGACTCCATATCCGCTCTAGAAGCAATTCAGAAGGGCAATACTAAAATCACACAGAAAATACACTCGTTACTTACCCAACTGGAACCATTGGAGAATAACTACATTCTACAATGGATCCCTGCCCATGCTGGGATCGGGGGTAATGAAATGGCATTTGAATTGGCAAAGGAAGCCAGAAAGTTGAGCAAAAGGAAAGAACAAATGTCATTATTTGACGCTGATTCTTTGTCAAAATACAAGATTAATAAACAATAAATAAGAAAAGATCAAAATGCGAAATAAACTCTGAGGGAAAAATGACAAAAACTATAACAAGACTTAGAACAAAACACTATAAAGGAATAACAATACATACAGATGGCACAATAACCTATAGGACATGCAACAATTGTCCTGGTGTGGAACTTACACCTACCCACATATTCTCATAGCAAGCAATGGCCGAAGCCTTGCAGAAAATTGACATAGACCCAGAGCAGCAGCTTTACACACCCAAGATAGTGGACATTGCTGCTGCTGTGATGGAGATGCATGGAGACATCTGAGGCTTTTTATTGGACACGACAACAACAACGGCATTCCAGAGTAAAATAAATTATCAGAGATAGATACATATTTTTCATATGAATTAAAATAAATATAATCGATACTGAGAGAGAGTTGAATTAAAAATATTAGAAATTTATTATCTTCGGAAACAAACAGTATCTAAAATATCAATTTTTTTTTTGCTACATGTTTAATTTGCATTTACCTATTTTACATATCTCTGATTGTATTTAAAAATTGTTAACCAATTCTTCATACTTTTTGCGAAGTGGTGTTTTATTAATTTGTTATTTGATGTTATTAGGGTTCTTTCCTGGTATTCAAAAAGGAAAAATACGCGTCGATCAGTTATATTTTTCAATTTATCAAACAATTTGGCCGCTGAATCTCGGATTCTGGTAGTGCGCCATCTGGCGAATAAAATTGTAACTAAAATCAATTTCGAATTTTTCATTATTTGCCATAAAAAAATCCCATTGCATCCTGAACACAATGGTGTTTACCGCATTGCTCTAGCGCAAATATTCGCGGAGTTATTAATTTTTAAAATAATGCGGGACTTTTGGATCACCCTGTATATTAATCTGTATTTGTGAAATCATCTTTAAAATATTTCTTTGCTTGCTTGCTTAAGATTCTCTAGCTGTAAATAGTGGGGCTGACTTGTTAATAATTGTCGACTCGTCGCTGTGACGTCATCAATAAATACTTTTACATCTTAGGATATTTCAAGGCTTGATTTCTACGCTACAACTGGTGGAGAAGCTGGACCGATACCCATTAAGAAATAAAAGAAAAATTGATTCTGTTGAACCAGAAGAAACTTCTATGAATGTAAAGAAGGAAGGTACCCAGGTAAGCAACTACGTTGTTCAACATCTGCCAAGGAACCCTTCCATTTTCTCCGGGGAGGATGGTGAAGATCTCCAAAAATGGTTAAAAGGGTATGCACGTGTGGCAAAGTACAACCATTGGGATGAAACCCTTTGTCTTACTAAAGTTTATTTTTATCTTTCTGGAACTGCTCTCAAATGGTTTGAGAACAACGAAGAAAGCATCCAGACTTGGAAGGAATTCACATCTCAATTAGAGAATGTGTTCGGAAAAAAAGAAAATTCAAAATTGCAAGCGGAGAAGAAACTTAAAATACGGGCACAATTAAAAGGTGAAAGTACCGAATTTTACATCCAGGATGTCCTGTGCTTGTGCAAAGAGGCTGATCTTCAAATGAGCGAGGAAGATAAAATCTCCCACCTCATGAAGGGGATAGCTGAAGAGCTTTATCAAGCACTCCTACCGAGGGATGTACAGAGCACCGAGCAATTCATTACAGAATGTCGCCGTGTCGAAGCGCTCCGTTGTAGGCGAGTTACCCCAACCAGGTACGAGCGCCTACCAAATGTAGCCTCTCTCTGTGACCAGGATGACGGAGAAGATCTGTCATCGCTGATCCGAAAAATTGTTCGTGAAGAGATACAACAAGCATTGGACTCTCTTCATGAGGAGCCTAAAATCGCTGTCATTGAAGATTTAGTGAGGGAAGAGATTGTAAAGACCTTGGCACCTAGATCAAAACCTACAATAAGTCCCCCTCAAGCATCCAGGCCGGAATCAAATACTAGATACGAGGCCCAAACGATACGACCGCATCCTGAACCTCATTACCGAAAGCAAGGAAAAAGATGTGACACCAATGAATGGCGGACAACTGAGGGAAAGCCAATCTGTTTCTACTGCGGACGCCCAGGTCACGTCGTCCGCTATTGCCGCGACAGGAAGAGACACAATGAGGAGAGGAGAAATGAATATTTCCGAAGAAAGCAAGACGCAATGGAATTCTACAACTCTCAAACCGAATCTCAGGAACCCAACGATGAATCATCGAGGAAAAATTTCAGTCGCTACCGAAGCCCTACCCCATATACCGGCCTAAACAGACCAAATTTCTCACCTGCTAGAATATCTAGCTGGTCGCCCCGCCATGAAAATTAGATGATAGACCATATTGGAGGTGAGGCCGCAAAGTTAGGAAATCCTACCTTGCCGACCACAGTATAAATAGGAAAAACTACATTGACGTAAATATAGACCTGCCAAGCCCTCAGGAAGAAGACATCTCAACTGAAAGAAGACATCCACCGCAGTCACCTGAAAATATCCCTGGCCCTAGTACTATGTAGTTATTGAGACTGACGACGTAAGTCTCCTGCTGAGCATCGGGTCGATGCTCTTTATAGGAGGAGGCTATGTGGCGAAGAAATATTTTATTATTTAATTTAATATTATTCAATGAAAATATATTCAACAGATTATAAAAATATATATTAATCTGTATTTGTGAAATCATCTTTAAAATATTTCTTTGCTTGCTTGCTTAAGATTCTCTAGCTGTAAATAGTGGGGCTGACTTGTTAATAATTGTCGACTCGTCGCTGTGACGTCATCAATAAATACTTTTACATCTTAGGATATTTCAAGGCTTGATTTCTACGCTACAATATGATTATAAATAGTTGTATTTAGTAATATATCTATAGTATGAATTAACATTTGTTATAAGTTTGGATATTATGTTTTGAAACCCTAATGGTAGACCAGACATACACAAAAGACTTTAAATTGAAATGAATTGGAAAAAGAGATCTGCTGGAACGGGGATCTTCAGATAAAAATTCCAGCGACATTTCACCCCTTCTTTATTATGTCATAGATCTCTTTTAAACCGGATTTTATGTGTTAATATTAAGTTGTTTCAGTGAAATATTTAAATGAACATATATAACAGATACAAGTGTTAACAAATTCAAACTGTAAACCTACCTCGGCCGCGGCGTCCTCCATTGTGAATATCTATTTCTGGCTGACACATGTCGCGGGAGGGGAATGTCCCCCCACATTTCAAATTTAGACCATTTATTCAGAATTTTTTTGAACAACAAGAAAATTAAAGAAGAAAGGAAAAATAGTTAAAGGAAGAAAGCTAAATTTTATAATCTTTACAGCTAGTTATATCAAAATAACTGATTTAACACTTATTCATCTTTTAATATTCCTTTAAAAAGGCAAATTATAAGAGTTTAATAAAGCTATTAATTGTGCAAATTCACCTTTATTTAACTTCCATTTTCCTCCCCAGAAATTGGAGATTAAACAAAAATGAACTATATACTTTAACACTTTAAAAATCTTGTGAAAAAATCTTTTAATCAGTTATTTAATCAAAGTTTAATTAACTGTTAAAGATTATAAATTTGTATTAGTTAATATTAAGAGAAATTATAGAAAGTTGATTTCATAAATGGATATTTCCATTTATTTTTTTTTTAATATTTTATAATTGATATACTGTTGAAATATTTTACTTGTTTGATACTAAATTTGTTTTTAATAAATTCCATGTTTAAATTTTTAACATCTTCTATGAAATTATCTAATATATTATTTATTCTATAAAATCTTAGAAACTGACCATAATATATACCTTTACAGCAATTTAATGATATATTAGAATTCATATTACAGTATTTTATAATATTGAAATTATAATTACTCTTTTTATTATAAACTCTAACAGCACTATTTGTAAGGTCTATATTCAAGTCTAAAAAGTTAACTTTTTTGTTTCTATAAATTTTTTCATTGTTCTTAAGTTTCAAGTATTTAGGATATATTTCAGGTATTAATTTTTTAAACAGTGGATTATTAAATATTATTATGTCATCTACATATCGGAATATTTGCCAATTAATATTATTTTGTAGAAAGTATTCTCTTTCGTACCAGAACAATATTAGATTTGCTAATAACGGACTAGAAGAAGTACCCATGGGAACGCCTTCTGATTGAATATATATTTTATTTTTAAATTCTATATAGTTAAAATTTAAAAATGTTTCCAGTAGAGTTTTTGCTGTTTTAAGATCTAATTTAAATGTTTTATATCTGTTATGAATAATTTTAATGTAGAAAGTTTTGTCATTAATGAATTCATTAAATAAATTGGTTATTTTATTATTTAGATCTCTTAAATTTATTTTAGAATATAGGTCCTCAAAGTCAAATGTGTGTACTGTTTCAATGTTTGTCCAATTGTTCATTAAATAATTAATGATTTTTTATTTGAGTCGATAAATTTATAATTATATTTATTAGTTAATTTATTTATAATAAATTGTAGTGTTGAGGCTAATTGTATATCAATATTTTTTATGACTGAATTTATACCAGATGTGATTGTTCTGAAAGAAATAGGTTTTTTGTGTAGTTTAGGAATTATATAGAACTTTGGTATGTTTGGATTTTTGTGGTTATTATAAATTTTTAGTGAATTTTCAACATTTTTGATGTCTTTTCAAAAAAGACATCAAAAATGTTGAAAATTCACTAAAAATTTATAATAACCACAAAAATCCAAACATACCAAAGTTCTATATAATTCCTAAACTACACAAAAAACCTATTTCTTTCAGAACAATCACATCTGGTATAAATTCAGTCATAAAAAATATTGATATACAATTAGCCTCAACACTACAATTTATTATAAATAAATTAACTAATAAATATAATTATAAATTTATCGACTCAAATAAAAAAATCATTAATTATTTAATGAACAATTGGACAAACATTGAAACAGTACACACATTTGACTTTGAGGACCTATATTCTAAAATAAATTTAAGAGATCTAAATAATAAAATAACCAATTTATTTAATGAATTCATTAATGACAAAACTTTCTACATTAAAATTATTCATAACAGATATAAAACATTTAAATTAGATCTTAAAACAGCAAAAACTCTACTGGAAACATTTTTAAATTTTAACTATATAGAATTTAAAAATAAAATATATATTCAATCAGAAGGCGTTCCCATGGGTACTTCTTCTAGTCCGTTATTAGCAAATCTAATATTGTTCTGGTACGAAAGAGAATACTTTCTACAAAATAATATTAATTGGCAAATATTCCGATATGTAGATGACATAATAATATTTAATAATCCACTGTTTAAAAAATTAATACCTGAAATATATCCTAAATACTTGAAACTTAAGAACAATGAAAAAATTTATAGAAACAAAAAAGTTAACTTTTTAGACTTGAATATAGACCTTACAAATAGTGCTGTTAGAGTTTATAATAAAAAGAGTAATTATAATTTCAATATTATAAAATACTGTAATATGAATTCTAATATATCATTAAATTGCTGTAAAGGTATATACAGGGTGATCCAAAAGTCCCGCACAACTTTAAAAATTAATAACTCCGCGAATATTTGCGCTAGAGCAATGCGGTAAACACCATTGTGTTCAGAATGCAATGGGATTTTTTATGGCAAATATTGAAAATTTCGAAATTGATTTTAGTTACAATTTCATTCCCTAGATGGCGCTGTACCAGAATCAGAAATTCAGCGGCCAAATTGTTTGATTAATTGAAAAATATAACTGATCGACACGTATTTTTCCTTTTTGTATACCAGGAAAGAATCCTAATAATATCAAATCGTTAATTAATAAAGCACCATTTCGCCAAAAGTTAGAAGAAATGGTTAACGATTTTTAAATACAATCTGAGATATGTAAAATAGGTATATGCAAATTAAAACATGTAGCAAAAAATATTTATATTTTTGATAGAGTTTTGTCAAATATATAGAATGTTTGAAAAACATAGCTGAATTCAATACACGATTTTTTGAAATGTTAATATAGTACCAAAAATTATGATGGTACTACTAATAGGATTTCTTGCTATAAGGAATGTGTAATTTCTTGATTAATTGGCGACACTCGACTATTTAACTGGAAATTTGTCATGATCCAACAAATGAAATATAGATGGGAGTGACAAAATACATTTGTCGTACTTTATTCCAAATATCCTATGGGCTTGTCAAATGTTATCATTGTTTATTATACTGTACACGATTTTTAAAAATGTATCCCCTCAAATAAATATAATTTTTGAATCAACCTTTTGCGTTGAAAAACGTGGTAGTAAAATCATTTTGTATTATTTTTTTTTGCCCAAAATTTCTAAAGGTGGGGGGTTACAGAGAATATTCCTTATGCTATTTCTTTTAATGAGCGAAAAGCGATAAATTAAACATAAAGGGTAAAATTGTGTGTACAGTGTTATTCGAGAAGTTATAACACTTTGGCCTGCACGACATAATATAAGATGTGAGCAAATGACAAACAAACAAAAAATACTGTTCACAAATAAAAAAGAGACAAGATATGAGGACAGAATTTATTTACCCATAACCCAACACAAAGAGCTTCAAAATATTGGTAGATAATATAATACATGGCAGCTTATATAACACATGAGGTAACTTGTCTCTTGGAGGCCTTGTCTCTTGTATTAGATCACAATCCTTGCTCAATGTGGCGCCCTTCATTCTCAAACACCGCCTGCAGACGATAGATGACAGATTGGACAGCATTAAATAACATATCTGTTGAAATTGATGAAACGTGCCGTCTGATAGAAGCCTTCAACATGGCCAATGTGGTAGGCCGGAATCGATCAACACGCGACTCAATGTACCCCCATAGCCAAAAATTGCAAGGCGTCAAGTCTGGTGATCTTGAAGGCCACTGGTGTATAAAGTGGCGACTTATCACACGATCTTCACCGAACGTATCCTTCAGCAATTGTTTGGCACTGCGGGAGATATGAGGAGGTCCTCCATCTTGCATGAATGTTATTTCGCTCAGTGCTTGTCTGTCCTGCAATATGGGGATAACCTTTTCTCTCAAAAGTTGAACATAACGTTCACCAGTTACAGAAACGGTTCAAAAGTTCTTCCATTCATTTCTTCAAAGAAAAATGGCCCAATAATAAAAGAAGAAGTGAACCCACACCAAACTGTAACTCTGGGCTGATAAAGTGGCATTTCTGTAAAATTCCTAGGGTTTTCTGTTGTCCAAATGCGGCTGTTTTGAGTGTTGACTTCTCCATTTAGAGAAAAGTGAGCATCGTCTGTCCACAGAACATTCGACAGCCAGTTTTCATCAATATCAATTTGCCGGAAAACCCATGCAGCAAATTCTTGACGCTTCTAAAAATCGCTGACTTTTAGCTCGTGAAATCTTTGAATTTTGTACGGGTATTTTTTCAAGAAAAATTCTTAGAGCTCTCCAAACTGTTCCATACGAAATCCCCGTTTGTCGAGAAACTTGTCGAGCACTTACTTCTCCATACGTGGATAACGTTTCAATAGCTTCAACATTCTGCGAAACCGTAACAGCCACTGACTTGTGTGTCGATGGTCTTCCACTCCGAGGTTTTGCTTCCAGAGATCCAGTCTTCTCAAAATATTTTATCATTCTCCTTAGAGAGTAGCAACTCATGGGTCCTTTACCTCTTCGAATACCTTTAAAGTTACGAAACGCTCGTTAAGCTTCAGTGGAAGATTCTGAATTGCAATAATAAAATTTCACCAAGAGTACTTTATCCTGTAGTGACGGCATCCCAGAGTAAAATAAATGATCAGGGATAGTTGAATTTTTCAAATGAATTAAAATAAACATAATCGATATATGGCTTCTGAAGCCAACTGTGCGGACCTGTTTGGCATCGCTTGTCTCGTACCGCGAATGGGATTTAACTCTGCATATCACAATATAGTATTAAAAGTAACTCTTAAAGTTTACCAAATTTCAAGAAAAATGGGTAATGAGATATACACCGATTTTGAGCGATGTTCTACACAAGACAGAATATTTGTAAGACAATGCCAAAATTGTTTTGAATTTAATACGAACCATAAAACAAAAGACTGCCAAAACATTAAAATATGTAAAATATGCGGTGTACAGGGTAGCCACAACTGTACTGAAGCGCCAAATTGTCACAATTTCTCTAAGCACCCTAAATTTAAAAACCTTTCTACAAACCATAAATCAAATTCAAGTGAATGCCCGATTTACAAATCACAAATAAACAAAATTATCCAAAGGACACAATATTCACAAATATACGAGGGAAATGATGTAGCAAATACAATTTAAAGCTTAATCTTAAATAGATTAATGTCCTATATGATTGAAAATGTGAGATGTATTCAACAAAATGTTAGAAAAAGTTTTACTGCGATAAGTAAACTACAGGCCAACACTAGAGATGACCCACCTGACAAGGACGAGTGGGTAACACCCTCGTTTCCAGACAGTCATGAACCGGGATCGAATCCCGCGTTAACATTTTGTTTGATATGTGAATATCCTTCACCTGACATTCTTTTGATTCTAGAACCATATGTTTTACATGAAAATGTTATTTATGATATGGACTCTCAAATTATATGTTCGAATAAAAGTGGGGAAAAATATACGGCAACTATAATTTTAAATAAAAATATAAAGTTAAGCAAAAAGGAAAAATTCACAAATTCTTTTTGTACAACAATATCTATTTCTACAGTTAAAGCAAAATTAATTATTTCTAATTTCTACATTCATCCGAATACATTTAACCCTGTTCATCAAACATTCATTAGAGATCTGCTCAAAACGTATATAAACCAACCTGTAATCCTTTGCGGTGATTTTAATTCAAGACCTACTATATGGTTTGTTATAAACTCTAATCGATATAGATTACAACCTATTATAGACGAATGTAACCTCTTTATACATAACCTGAAAAAACACCCACCTGCCGCGGAGAGTAAGTATAATTGATCTCACAATCTCGAATAAACACTCACTAAGTTTAATAAACAACTGGGATACCTCTGATATGACTAATATTTCCGACCATGTTGCTGTTAAATTTGATATCAGGTTAAAGAATGGTCATTTATTCAATAATCAAATTTCCACTTTGAAAAAAATGCGAATTGGGCAAATTTTTCTAATAACATATCATTACAAGATACAAAAAACTGGTAATTGATATAAGCAGAGTGAAAAATGAGGAAGACATTGATGGGATAGTGAACGCACACTCATGAATTTATTGAGAGAAGCAGCATATAAATCTTCGAAGGTTAAAATCCCCATTAATAAACATGTTTCCAGAATTGACTGGTGGACTAATGAACAGGAAATAATAAAAAATCATTTTCATTATATTAGAAACTAGTATTATCGTCATAAAACAATCAGTTACTATACATTTAAGTTGGCAAGAAACAAATACACTAATGCAATAAGAAAAGCTAAAAGAACTAACTGGCGAAACGTTATTGAAGAAAATTACACAGATAATCCATTTGGTAATGCTTATAAGTTCTTCAATAAATTAAGATCCTCAAATGTAAAGAATGGAATTCCCATAATTGACAATTCACCAGAATATCTAAAAGAGCAAACAATGACCATATTAATGGACGATTTAATTCCTGAAGACGATCCTAATTTGGACAATTTTCAACAACAAATAATTAGAAATTTTAAGCCACGAATGAATAATCCAAGCATAATTATTATCGAAGTAGAAGAAATAATGAATATCATTTCTAATTGTGATGTTTAAAAACCTCCAGGTTTAGACAACATAAGTAACAATATTGTAGCGTAGAAATCAAGCCTTGAAATATCCTAAGATATAAAATAATTTATTGATGACGTCACAACGACGAGTCGACAATTATTAACAAGTCAGCAAAACTATCTACAGCTAGGGAATCTTAAGCAAGCAAGCAAAGAAATATTTTAAAGATGATTTCACAAATACAGAGTAATATATATTTTTTTATAATCTGTTGAGTATTTTCATTGAATTATATTAAATTAAATAATAAAATATTTCTTCGCCACAATATGATCAAATGTGCTTACCCAAATATTAAGCATATGTCATGCAAACTATTTAATAAATGTATTCAAAAAGGGGTATTATCCGGAGAAATGGAAAATAGCAGCTCTAAAGATAATTCCTAAACCACATAAATCTAATTTAGAATCAACAAAAAGTTATCGACCTATCTCATTGATTTCAAATCTTTCAAAAATTTTCGAAAAAATTTTGAAAAATTGAATTTATGAATTTTATGAAAGTAATAATCTTTTGAGCTCCAGACAACATGGATTTGTCAAATAAAAATCAACGACAACGTGCTTGAATAAAATATTTATCGATCGAGGATCAACAGCGATACGACTTGGATATTCCAGATATAATTGAAAATTTGATTATATATAAAATTACACTATTGAAGAAAAATACTAACCAAACATTTCAAAGTTTCTTTCCCGCTAATATTCCGAATTATTTTCGGGCAAATTTCCTCAACTCTCAATTTATTACAAATCACGGAAATTTTAGAAGCTTTTTAAAATTCATCAAAGCAGTGCAGGATTCAAGATGCTTCTGTGGATGTGAGGAACAAATTTCTATTCATCTGCTGCTAAATTGCCCCGTCTTCCAAGAGTATAGAGAGAGAAATAAGGATAACCCAGGCCCCTGGAGCGCAAGAAACGCCAACTGCCCGGGCTGTCAAGCTAACTAGTAGAAACCAGTTACTCTAGATTATATTTACATAGAGCCAATTGCAGAGCCGAACCAGCTGGTCAGGAAGTTGCATGCCTGCAGAGAACCCGGGGATGTCCAGCCAACGAGACTGGGTCGAAGGAGGTCTTCCCAAGCAGCAGAGCTGTCTTCATTCTGTGTTGCTTGAAAGCAGGGCATCTGAATAGAAGGTGGTCCACAGTCTGTTGTTCCTCCATACAATGTGGGCAAGATGGGTCTTCCCCAAGACGCCAGAGAACCAAGTCTGCCCGTGCATGGCCATGTCCTGTAAGTAAGGTGGTGGTGACTTCTCCAGGACAGACCTTAGGGAGGAATTGGAGCAGCCGGTCTGGAGTATGGGCTATTCTCCTTAGGTGTCTGTTGTAGTGGTCCTGGCAATAAACCTCCGTCCATGCATCTAGGGCTGCCGCGCGTGAGTGGTTACGGGCCAGGCTTCTAGGCAGAATGGAAAATGATGGCTCTAAGATCAAAACGGCCGCGTTCTTAGCAGCTCTGTCTGCTCTTTCCTTTCCGTCGATGCCGCAGTGTCCCGGCACCCAACACAGATTTACGTTTTAGTTGGTGTTCAGTGCGAGAATAATCTTAGCTACTAATGTCGATTGAACTGGACCTGACGTACATATGGCTGACAGAGCTGATCTGCAATCCGACGCGATAGTGATCGCATTTCTTGAATAACCTTCCTTCACCAGACGGACCGCCCAGCGGATTGCCAGAAGTTCAGCCTGGAAGGCTCCTGCAGTCGGGATGGAGCCGTAAGAGAACGGGCTGCTGATCTTCTGATGAGGGAACAATTGCAGCGCCCACCCCAGCCTCATTTTTTGATCCGTCTGTGAATATTATAGGTGTTGTTATCTCCTCGATGTTTAGACTGAAAGACAATTGACGTCTATCTGGAAGGTATGGCAAAGAAGCAGGGCCTGATCTAGATTCAAAATTTCCTTCATTGATTTCCTTCAGGAACGCCGTACGAGACCTAACAATAATATCGAAAGGAGGGCTGCCGGTGATGGAGATGGCTGAGACTGTAGGTGTGTAAGGACCTCCTCTCAGTACACGTTTCGCAAAATTGCAGTGAAGGCTCCTAAGTTGCCTAATGCCTTCGCTGGAGAGAGCACGACCTCCCCATGCTGACGCTCCGTCCAGCTGAAAAGAAGATTCCAAATTTACCCTGTATGGTGTGGGTGAGTCGTGGGATTATTGATCTGCATCTACGTGTGATCTTACGTAGGAGGGCGACAAATCCGCGGGTCTGGTAAAACTCCACTCCTAAGATTGTGACGGTCTTCTTGATGTTTAAAGGTTGACCAAGGACTCTGAGCCCTGTCTCGGAGTTGGGGTGGACATTACGCCATTGGAACAGGCAAGCTTGAGTCTTAATGGGGTTTATATTAAGACCATTTATCGTGAACCAAGATGTCAACCTCTCCAAGAAGGTGTTAGTGGCAGAGACCGGCAGGCGACTACGAACCTGAGTCATAAGGGTGAAGTCGTCCGCGTAAGCTATTAATCGGCTATCTATGATGGAGGGAAGGGTGAAGATGGTCCGAGCAACTATGTTCCACAGGAAAGGACTTAGCGCTGAACCCTGGGGAGTGCCGAGTTGGGAGGACGTACATTCTGTTGCTGTCCAAGCTGAGTAAGAAACCGTCCGGTCTTCCAAAAAGCTTTTTACTAAACAGGTAATAGACTCTGAACAATTTAGACGTTCAAGATTTTGTATGATTGCCGGCCTCCAAACAGTGTCGAAGGCCTTACTGATGTCCGAGCTGATGACAAGAGTTTTCCTCCAGTGAGCTTGTCTTTCTTCAATTAATTGAGTGATACTCGCCAGAGCATCTTCCGCTGAACGACCATTTACGGTACCCAATACGGTTTTGTATTGATCTTCAAAGAACCATCCATGACGATCCGCGAGCCTCTGAAGTCGGGCCAGGATACATCTCTCGAAGACTTTGGCCATAGTGTCAATAAAATAATAGGTCTGTATTTCTCCAGCTGACTGGTGGCTGAATTGGGGGATTTAGGCAGAAGTATGAGGCGGCCTTCTTTCCATTGACGGGGGAAGTGGCCCATACGAAGGCATTTGGTGAACAATTCGGCCAGCAGGAATTGCAAGGAAGGGCCGCCCAGGTCTAGGCATTTTGAACCAAGACCGTCAGGGCCCGGGGCTTTCCGTTTTCTACAGCGATGAATGGCTCGCAAAACTTCCCAGGGTTTGAATTCAGGTTGGTCTGAGTGAGCAGAAATTGCATTCTTTTGCGGGTGAGGTCTGGTGTCAGGTAGGAAAAAGTGATTTAACAGGGTCTGGCAATTCTCATGAGGATTGTAAAGAGAGCCGTTATCATGTTTGAGAAGTGGCGGACCTCGGGGGGAGCCGCGGCCCCGGGCGATAAATCGATGTATGTCACTCCAGTATGCGGATGACACCTCCTTGCAGAGATTAAACCAGGATTTACTTTTAGCTTTCCGTATAGCCGCCTTCAGTCGATTATGGCACGCTCGGTATAAACCGCGGAAGAAATTCCTAATAGAACACCGGACTTTCTGACTATAACGGCGGAGGGAGATAACCAACCTTCTGATCCGACTCAGTTCGGGGGTCCACCACGGCTTTGACGGTCTTGTAGTATTGGAGCGTCTCCCCATGGAAGAGTCACAAGCTGATTGCAGGATGGAAGTCAGAAGGAGGACCATCCTGTCAATATCTTCTGGGCTAGAGGCCTCGTTTAATAAGGTAGTTACACCATCAAATTATAGGGGCATTGCCCTTATAAGCAACTTGTCAAAATATTTTACATCCATATTAAAAAATAGACTAAGTAATTGGATTGAAAATAGAAAACTCATAGCGGAAAACCAGGCAGGATTCAGAAAGGGCTACTCGTGCAAAGACCATATCTTCACGCTTACGTCACTAATTCAAATGACATTAAACCGCAAAAGGAGGAAACTTTACACATTCTTTGTTGATCTTAAAAAGCGTTTGATACAGTTCCACATCTACTATTATGGAGAAAGCTTGCGCTTGTTGGTTTAAGTGGGCGATTTATCAAACTTATACAGAACTACTATGCTCAAATGATGGCAGCGGTCAGATGGAGCGGTTCTTTTACAGAATTTATCAAAATACAATCAGGTGTTCTTCAGGGTGAACCTCTTTCACCGTATTTATTTATTATTTTCAATAACGATCTGGTTGCTACGCTGGATGATTCTGACCTGCCAGGTATATACTTACCGGGCCATGGAACTATACACCTGCTCCTGTTCGCGGATGATATAGTCTTCCGTGGTGAATCCAAGATAAATATCCAAATGAAGATTAATTTAATAATAAATATTTTGAGGAAAATAGTTTAACTCTGAACCAATTCCAGTCTAAAATCGCAGCGTTTCGAAATGGAGGCCGCTTGGCTAGATCTGACGTTTGGTTTTGGGGCCAACAACCTTTGACAGTTACTTCAACTCCCCAGACAACGGCTGATTGCTCCACCTCCCCTCTAAATTGCTTTTCCTCCTCACTCATGTACATATATAACCATTTAGGGGAATCCCCTTGTAAGACAATAGTGTCTTAATGAAATTTTTGTTGTTGTTGTTGTAATAGGGTAGTTACCTGGTGGAGAAAAGAGTTGAGGAAGAATTTAAAGGTCTGTTCTTTACATGAGGATTCAACCCAGGAGCAGTTTGTCTCGTTATTGACCATGTCTAGGAATGTAGTCCAGATAGGTATATGGTCAGTGAAGGCCATCTCATCTAATAAACCTCTAGTGACATGGATAGCCAGTGAGCTGGATGCCAGAGTTACATCTATAGAAGAAGATAAAGGCTCATTTGACCAGGTCGAGTCCACAGGAGGTCCCAAGAAATGAAGATCATTGAAGCTGGCGAACTCTTCAAGATTAGCACCCCGGAAGTCCAACCTCGCACCGATGCCCCAGGTAGGAGAGTGGCCGTTAGTGTCCATACCCAGGATCACTGGAAGAGAGGCCCGTCTTATCGTATCTTCCAGAAGAGGAATGAAATCATCGGCAGCTCTAAGGCCGTGCCAGTAGGCCGAGTGCACCACGATGATGCTCTGCTCTAGACATATGGCTATGGAGGTTATGGCGGTGTCTGGGGAGGTTAGAGGGATGGGATGAAGGTTGCTGCGTGCCACAATTCCCGAGGGGATGTAGGCGCCTGGGACAAAAAAGAAAATGCCTGAAACCCACGTGTGGGCCAGAAGAAGTTAGTTGAGAGTCCTTGCAGGAGCACGATGTCGGCCTGTGTCGAATTTGCCAAATTTGCAATTTCAAGAATGACAGTTGGTGATTTTTTAGCGTTCACCTGCAGGACACGCAATGGCCTAGACATTGTTACTTGTTCGGGGTATTCTCTCTTTTACAAAGGGACAGGTAGATGAGGTGGCAAAGTGGTTGATGGGAGCTCCAGATTTTTTTTCTGCAGCGGCAGCAGCGGCTTTGGCTTGGCTCGACCGAGCATCGGATGCCCTCATGCTCTGCAGAGCCGCAGCGATAGCAAATTGGATGGGCAGCTGGACAGGCAGAAGCGCGGTGGCCGAAGCCACAGCAACGGAAGCATTGCTTTAAAGTATGACTGCGCTCATACCTGTGCACTAGACCCGCCACAGGAATACGTCCATGTTGACCGAGGATTTCGGCGACTTGGTTGTCCACTTCGATGAACACTGTACTAGTGATGTGTGCCGCATTATTCGATCGATGGAGTACCCTGATTTCACGCTTTTCCAGGAGTGACTGCACGGAGTGGTTGGAGCGGAAGCTCTCGCATATCTCATCGTCCCGCACCTCCCCGTCCACTCTGAAAAGGCAGTATCTTGGTAGGATAACCGGGCACTCGGGGCAGCTTAGGCCCGTTGGCAGGGAGGTCAGCCCAGTGGCCAGCTACTTTGCCATTTGGGTTGTTTTGGGGTGGAAAACCACCTCGCCGCTGGTGTTGATGGACGCCACCACGTGTTTTGATGACGCTAGGGAAGGATGAATCTTTTGAATTTCCCTCAAAAATTCCCTTGGGTTGCTTTGGGGTTAGCCGACCTGACGACGACATGCGATTCGAAGGAAGGAGCCAGATTCACAAATGTGAATTTCGCTTTAGGTTTCGGAGGTGCAGGCTTTACCAGCTTGTCTTTCTCTGCCACTACCGAGGCGAAAGAGGTGGAGGGAATCGGGACGTTGGCTGTGGGATTGGGTCTTCCTAGACTGGCTCCCTTGAAGGAGTCCTTAAGAAGAAGTTCTGCCTCTTGGACGAGAGTCAGTATCAGTCCTTTGGTGGCCATCTGTATTTTTTCGGGGGAGTCCAGGCTGGTGTCGGCAATGATCGCTTCGAAGGTTTGGCACTCAAAGTTGAACAAGTTCGCCGTGCTGTTGAATTTAAATTGGTGATGGGAAGACGGGAGGAGGTCTTCGTCCTCAAAACGCGGCCGCTTGTTGGCCTGCTGACTTCCTCCACCACCGCCATCATACTGGTTCAGCTCCATAAATAAAAACTATCAAAAAGCAAATCTACTCCAAAGAGAGTAAAAAAAGGCAGACCAGACAAAGAACATTATTCCGTTAACGAGATGAGGTGTGTATGGTTATTGGTTCGGCCAACAACAAATATCCAATTAATATACACATATATTTTTACATAATGAGGTTTTGAAAAATGCAAATAATCTTCATCTATTTACATGCACAACAATTTATTTTACCATCACTACAGCATAAATCACTCTTGGTGAAATTTTTTTATTGCAATTTAAGAATCTGCCACTGAAGCTTTACAAGCGTTTCGTACCTTTAAAGGTATTCGAAGCGGTAAAGGACCCAGGAGTTGCTACTCTCTAAGGCGAATGATAAAAACTTTGGAGAAGACTGGATCTCTGGAAGCAAAATCTCGGAGTGGAAGACCATCGACATGCAAGTCAGGGGTTGCTACGGTTTCGCAGAATGTTGAAGCTATTGAAACGTTATCCACGTATGGAGAAGTAAGTGCTCGACAAACGGGGATTTGGTATGGAACAGTTTGGAGAGCACTAAGAATTTGTCTTAAAAAATACCCGTAAAAAAATTCAAAGACTTCACGAGCTAAAAGTCGGCGATTTTGAGAAGCGTCAAGAATTCGCTTTATGGGTTTCCGGCAAATTGATATTGATGAAAACTGGGTGTTGAATGTTCTGTGGACAGATAAAGCTCAATTTTCTCTGAACGGAGAAGTTAACACTCAAAACAGCCGCATTTGGGCAACAGAAAACCCTAGGATTTTTACAGAAATGCCACTTCATCAGCCCAGAGTTATAGTTTGGTGTGGGTTCACTTCTTCTTTTATTATTGGGCCATTTTTCTTTGAAGAAATAAATGGAAGAACATTTAAAACCGTTTCTGTAACTGGTGAACGTTATGTTCAACTTTTGAGAGAAAAGGTTATCCCCATATTGCAGGACAGACAAGCACTGAGCGAAATAACATTCATGCAAGATGGAGAACCTCCTCATATCTCCCGCGGTGCCAAACAATTGCTGAAGGATACGTTCGTGAAGATCGTGTGATAAGTTGCCACTTTATACACCAGTGGCCTTCAAGATCACCAGACTTGACGCCTTGCGATTTTTGGATATGGGGGTACATTAAGTCGCGTGTTTATCGATGCCGGCCTACCACATTGGCCATGTTGAAGGCTTCTATCAGACGGCACGTTTCATCAATTTCAACAGATATGTTATTTAATGCTGTCCAATCTGTCATCTATCGTCTGCAGGCGGTGTTTGAGAATGAAGGGCGCCACATTGAGCAAGGATTGTGATCTAATACAAGAGACAAGGCCTCCAAGAGACAAGTTACCTCATGTGTTATATAAGCTGCCATGTATTATATTATCTACCAATATTTTGAAGCTCTTTGTGTTGGGTTATGGGTAAATAAATTCTGTCCTCATATCTTGTCTCTTTTTTATTTGTGAACAGTATTTTTTGTTTGTTTGTCATTTGCTCGCATCTTATATTATGTCGTGCAGGCCAAAGTGTTATAACTTCTCGAATAACACTGGTACACACAATTTTATCCCTTATTTTTAATTTATCGCTTTTCGCTCATTAAAAGAAATAGCATAAGGAATATTCTCTGTAACCCCCCACCTTTAGAAATTTTGGGCAAAAAAAAAAAATAATACAAAATAATTTTACTACTACGTTTTTCAACGCAAAAGGTTGATTTAAAAATTATATTTATTGTTGAGGGGATAGATTTTTAAAAATCGTGTACAGTATAATAAACAATGATAACAATTGACAAGCCCATAGGATATTTGGAATAAAGTACGACAAATGTATTTTGTCACTCCCATCTATATTTCATTTGTTGGATCATGACAAATTTCCAGTTAAATAGTCGAGTGTCGCCAATTATTCAAGAAATTACACATTCCTTATAGCAAGAAATCCTATTAGTATTACCATCATAATTTTTGGTACTATATTAACATTTCAAAAAATCATGTATTGAATTCAGCTATGTTTTTCAAACATTCAATATATTTGACAAAACTCTATCAAAAATATAAATATTTTTTGCTACATGTTTTAATTTGCATATACCTATTTTACATATCTCAGATTGTATTTAAAAATCGTTAACCATTTCTTCTAACTTTTGGCGAAATGGTGCTTTATTAATTAACGATTTGATATTATTAGGATTCTTTCCTGGTATACAAAAAGGAAAAATACGTGTCGATCAGTTATATTTTTCAATTAATCAAACAATTTGGCCGCTGAATTTCTGATTCTGGTACAGCGCCATCTAGGGAATGAAATTGTAACTAAAATCAATTTCGAAATTTTCAATATTTGCCATAAAAAATCCCATTGCATTCTGAACACAATGGTGTTTATCGCATTGCTCTAGCGCAAATATTCGCGGAGTTATTAATTTTTAAAGTTGTGCGGGACTTTTGGATCACCCTGTATTATGGTCAGTTTCTAAGATTTTATAGAATAAATAATATATTAGATAATTTCATAGAAGATGTTAAAAATTTAAACATGGAATTTATTAAAAACAAATTTAGTATCAAACAAGTAAAATATTTCAACAGTATATCAATTATAAAATATTAAAAAAAAAATAAATGGAAATATCCATTTATGAAATCAACTTTCTATAATTTCTCTTAATATTAACTAATACAAATTTATAATCTTTAACAGTTAATTAAACTTTGATTAAATAACTGATTAAAAGATTTTTTCACAAGATTTTTAAAGTGTTAAAGTATATAGTTCATTTTTGTTTAATCTCCAATTTCTGGGGAGGAAAATGGAAGTTAAATAAAGGTGAATTTGCACAATTAATAGCTTTATTAAACTCTTATAATTTGCCTTTTTAAAGGAATATTAAAAGATGAATAAGTGTTAAATCAGTTATTTTGATATAACTAGCTGTAAAGATTATAAAATTTAGCTTTCTTCCTTTAACTATTTTTCCTTTCTTCTTTAATTTTCTTGTTGTTCAAAAAAATTCTGAATAAATGGTCTAAATTTGAAATGTGGGGGGACATTCCCCTCCCGCGACATGTGTCAGCCAGAAATAGATATTCACAATGGAGGACGCCGCGGCCGAGGTAGGTTTACAGTTTGAATTTGTTAACACTTGTATCTGTTATATATGTTCATTTAAATATTTCACTGAAACAACTTAATATTAACACATAAAATCCGGTTTAAAAGAGATCTATGACATAATAAAGAAGGGGTGAAATGTCGCTGGAATTTTTATCTGAAGATCCCCGTTCCAGCAGATCTCTTTTTCCAATTCATTTCAATTTAAAGTCTTTTGTGTATGTCTGGTCTACCATTAGGGTTTCAAAACATAATATCCAAACTTATAACAAATGTTAATTCATACTATAGATATATTACTAAATACAACTATTTATAATCATATTATAAAATAAAAAAACCTTTAAAAATCTTTAAAAAAAAAGGATAAAATATAAAATCATAAAAAATATATATATATATATACTAACAATCTTATCTACCTTCTTTATAAAACTCTTTTTTTTTTTTCCTTATTATTAGTTTGATTAAAAGTGCATGGTTCTGTCTTTCTCTCTTTTTTCTAACTATTATATATATTCTCTCTTCGATTATTCTATATATAGGATTAGAGTATGTCTGAATGACGTGTAAAAGCCGATGTAATAGACGTTACTTTGTTAATTTTTATTGTTATTAATTATAAATATATAATTAACTTGAGGATGTAGTAGAAGTAAAGGATTTTTTTTTTCTCTCTCTATCTACAAATTAATAACATTTTACAAATTTTATAATTTGAATTTAAATGATCATAATAGTGAAGATAATCTTAATACAAAACTGGACTATAAAATTAAATAACTATTTATTATTATATATATATATATATATATATATATATATATATATATAAATGAATGTGTGTCTGTCTGTACTCGATAGATTCAAAAACCATACATTTCCGTGAAAATTTGGGAAATTATTAGTTTTATTCCCGGGAAGGTTTTTGAATATATTTTTTTTAATATCAGAGTTGGGGTTCTAGCACTACTATGATAAAGTTCACCATCAATCATCAAATATCATTCATTTCATGATGATATTTAATAATTACAAAATTATTGTTCAATTGAAATTCGCTAACCATATTGTTTAATATCACAAGTGATGCATACCTCTGGTGAATCCTGTATAGGGTCAGTGACCCTAAATAAAGGCTTTTTGTTGTTGTTGTATATCACAAGTGAAGAAGCATGTTTATTCTACCATCAATTATTTATATCTATGTTTTGTACATATGCTATATTCAAATGACATTTATGTAGGGATAATTTAATAAAATTATCAATAGTTAATTTTTTTTAATGTATTGTATACATTTGATCATTAATAAATTATATTTGAGGTATCAAAACTGCCTTTTTGTTCAAAGACAGCAACGTGTGGTACAGCTGGGTGGAGTAGAGTAACAAACAAATTTATCTTGACAATTATAGATTCAGTACGGATTGAATGAAAGAAAGAAGAACCCTTATGCTCAAAACTGGGCAACTCTGTGCTTCACTTCCATCAATAATTGACAATATGACCCAGAATAAGTATATTGCTACGGCGTTTTATGGTTTCCACAAGTCCATATCTCAGAAGAAGGCTAAGTGACACTCACTCCTCACTTTCTTACTGCTACTCTTTTTGTGTTGTTGTTTTTTTTTTTTTTCTTCTGTCTATATCGTTATTTCCTTTGTCTCACTGCTTTGTTCTTATGCATACCTCTGGTGAATCCTGTATAGGGTCAGTGACCCTAAATAAAGGCTTTTTGTTGTTGTTGAATGTTTGCTAGAATCGTTTTAACAAATGAATCGTTAGGCAAACTTTTACTCGAGTAAAAACCGAGCGAAGCCGGGTACATTCTCTAGTTCTACAATAAAACAAAGTAATGATAAACGCTGCTGTTGGTTTATCAATATTTTATTTGGAGTTTATATAACAAACATTATTTATTTTAAGACAAAGATAAACTTCCTATTTACTAGAGAAAAACAAACACAAGTCAGGGAGAAGAGATTCTTTATAAGAGGATGAATCGTATATGTCAACTTCTCTCTTTAGCTCTGGATGATGAATTACTGATTGTTAAATACTTTAAGTTCTGCACAGAAGCTGGGCGCATGAGAAGAATGCAGGGCAAAGGATACTGGAGAATGACCTATCTGTAAATAGGTAACTGAATGTGAGACAAACTTTATTTTGTTGTAAATGTTTCCTCTTCCCTCTCCTCTTGTTGATGTGTAAATACGGCGAAACCTATATGAGGCGGAATGCCCTAAATAAAGGCTTTTGTTGTTGAATATAAGAGGATGGTTGGACAGGTTTCAGGCAAGCCTGTACCCGTAGAAGGGCGTCTTGCTCAAAACCTTGTACAAACGTCCTCTTATATAAAAAGGCCCTTCTCCCTGACTTGTATTTCTCTTACTATTTATTTTATCTGAAAACCATTTTTAAAACACATGCTTCGTTTAGAGCACATCATCAATGCATGTACGTGTATGTGAAATAATTTATTAATATATATATACTAGACGGGTGACCCGGGATTGACCCATGTGCATATCTATCCGAGTGATATATATTTAGATAAGATTTTTTCAATAATTGCTTGTTATTAGCATTATCAATTTGTTTGCATCAACATAATTTAATCTAATCTTTGATAGAGGGCGCTGTTCGTGAGCTAAGTAGAATAATTTGAAAATATAGTTTTAATAATTGATTTATATATTTTTTCAAAATAGCCTATCGTCTTCCCCGTATTTTTTTACCTATGTATGGAAATTTTGGTTTGAATTAGTGAACTACTGCGAATTTGTATACCGGACATACAAACAAACATACAAACATTCATTTATATATATATAGATATATAGTTTGACGGCAGCCCCATTATTTCTTCTATAGAAATGGCTAATTAGGAGTCTTTTGTTGTGTTTGGGGTGGGCAAGGAGATGGCTAGTGAGCTAGAGGCCAATACGATATAGGATCCTAAGAGGAAGTTGTGGCCAACACGTACGTGTAGCTATTGTAGTTCTGGTTTGTCATGGCAGCTCTCCTACAATCTGAACTACCCTACCTCAGATCGGGTCAATAGCAGAGCCTCTTCTGAAATGAAGAAACTAAAGCTAACTTTAAGAGCAAGAAATGATTCCTAATATTGTGTGTATAAAGTTAATGAACAGGCTGCAATGGCTATATTTGAGACCTTCGAGAGGTCTCCTGTGTAAATCTGATATTTATTTACTCAGATCCAAGAAGAACCCTTCCCAGTCTGGAGAACCATATCAAGGTGGTGGAGTCTTCTCGCTCATTAATTTATACCATTGTAAATATTCTCATTCTTTTCTATGTAAATTTGACTAGTTATCTCAATATAATTGTCCACTCCGATCATTAAACAAGTTGATGGTGAGGTTTTGAAACATAAAGAGTTTAATAGAGTTTACGGACATAATGCTTGCTCTCAATACAACTACACACCGCGTCAAACCACTCTCACAAACGTGCATTAGACAATGTTCGTTTAGTTGCACTAGTAGCAACTCTTTCAGTGGCTTACAACGGCCTTGACTCAGTGAGGTTTTCTCCCGTATTCCAACTCTTGCTTAGAATTGAAGTCTTGTTCCTGCGTGATCACTTAACGTCGGTCTGTTACGTTCTTGGACTGCGACTTCTACACGTGGACTCCACGTCCTAGCTGCCGTCCAGAATCCATACGTGTAGTCCGTACAGTCCACAACTCCCGGGACTTAACCTTACTTGTGTGGAGTCCATATTTAGTTCTAAACGCCAAGAATCATCAGCACCCAGATGTATCAAGGAGTAAGATGGCACGCTATACAATACGGAATAAGAATAAGCAAACCTGTTGTTTTTGCGAACCATCCAGATGTACACTCATGGACAGAACTTGAGGAAGTTGTGCCTTTTAGCATGTATATCAGGATTCAGACAATAACTCTGTTTTATAGACAGCGACCTTTATTGAAGACACATGGGATAATCAAATGTTAACAAAATTGTCTTTGCCTCCTTCAAAAAAAAAAAAAAAACAGACAACATCATGGACTATCCATTTCCTTAAGTTTTGTCCATGAGTGTATATAAGGTTAAAAAATATCTAATTATGTGATACGCGGAATAAAAAGAAAAATGCATGTCTGTTATTTTCCCGTGCCAAGCAACGGAATTTCTGTTCCCAACAGATAGAGAGGACAATAGTGCGACATCAGGCTTTCTGTCACCCCAGTTACAAACATTGAATGGCCCACTAATATTTGCAGAGATATTCTCAAAATGCGTATCGAATCATTAGGTTTTAAAAGCCAAAATTTAATTCGATTTATACTCAAATAAAAAATTTGCAGCTGAGTCAAGGCCGTTGTTAGCTACTGAAAGAGTTTCTACCAGCGCAACTAACGAACGTGATCTAATGTACGTTTGTGAGAAAGATTTGGTGCAGTGCGTAGTTGTATTGAGAGCAAGCACTATGCCCTTAAACTCTATTAAACTCTTTATGTTTTGAAATATTGAGCAGCCGCAAGTACTTAGACACAAGATGCATGTGGAACTATGATGGGACAATGCATCTTAATTGGTAGCGGTCCAAGGAGGACCATTGGGAGAGAGTGCCGCTGGTCATCAACAGCTCAAGAAAGATGGTGATTTGGTCTACATTGGTCTACATACAAGAGAGCAACAAGAGAATTGCTCAGCAAGGAGCTAGCTACTCACCCACGCCAGGCCGACCCCGATATCCGCTGCCGGGAGATTAGATAGGACGGAGCGTTGACGGACACCCGTCAGTCAGCAGGGGGCCTCCCTGCCCTGCCTTGCCTTGCTATGGTTTGTGGAGAGTTTTCTTACCTTCTGATGTTACTCAGGATTTCTGACATGACGGCTTACACGAGCGCATTCTTCATTCCTGCTTTAACATCAGTCGGTAACTCTTCATCCAGGCTGATGGATCGGTCACTCTACGATGTGTCTTCTTTACGATTCTCTTTTTCAGTTTCTGTCTGAATAATGGAATTTATCTTTTGTTGTTGCGATCAAGTTGATTCTGGAGCGTCCATTGCTTAGAAGTAATGATATTAAGATGATTTTATTTATTCTGTTGTCAGCATTCGCAGCTATACCTCCGTGTACGAAGTTCCAAAGATTAGCCAATTTCCAAAGTTCTCAATGTCACGGAAGAACGACCAAGAAGAGGCTTCTTGAGGTGGAGAGAAATCCAGCAATGTTCTCAAAGTCTCAACAGTCAAACCGACATTCTGTAGAAAAGTTGTTATCACTCCATGTTCCCAGATCAAGACTTTAGATCACTTCCATGTCTTGAGGGCATTCTGTCGACACTCTGTAGAAAAGTTGTTATCACTCCATGCTCACAGATCAAGACTTCACATCACTTCCATGTCTTGAGGGCATTCTGTCGACACTGTGTAGAAAGGTTGTTCTCACTCCATGTTCCCAGATCAAGACTTCACATCACTTCCATGTCTTGAGGGCATTCTGTCGACACTCTGTAGAAAAGTTGTTATCACTCCATGCTCACAGATCAAGACTTCACATCACTTCCATGTCTTGAGGGCATTCTGTCGACACTGTGTAGAAAGGTTGTTCTCACTCCATGCTCACAGATCAAGACTTCACATCACTTCCATGTCTTGAGGGCATTCTGTCGACACTCTGTAGAAAAGTTGTTATCACTCCATGTTCACAAATAAAGACTTCACATCACTTCCATGTCTTGAGGGCATTCTGTCAACACTGTGTAGAAAGGTTGTTCTTACTCCATGCTCACAGATCAAGACTTCACATCACTTCCATGTCTTGAGGGCATTCTGTCGACACTGTGTAGAAAGGTTGTTCTCACTCCATGCTCACAGATCAAGACTTCACATCACTTCCATGTCTTGAGGGCATTCTGTCGACACTGTGTAGAAAGGTTGTTCTCACTCCATGTTCGCAGATCAAGACTTCACATCACTTCCATGTCTTGAGGTCATTCTGTCGACAATCTGTAAAAAACTTGTTCTCACTCCATGTTCCCAAATCAAGACTTCACATTACTTCCATGTCTTGAGGTCATTCTGTCGACACTCTGTAGAAAGGTTGTTCTCATACCATGTTCCCAAATCAAGACTTCAGATCACTTCCATGTCTTGAGGGCATTCTGTGGACACTCTGTAGAAAAGTTGTTCTCACTCCATGTTCCCAGATCAAGACTTCACATCACTTCCATGTCTTGAGGGCATTCTGTCGACACTCTGTAAAAAACTTGTTCTCACTCCATGTTCCCAAATCAAGACTTCACATTACTTCCATGTCTTGAGGTCATTCTGTCGACACTCTGTAGAAAGGTTGTTCTCATACCATGTTCCCAAATCAAAACTTCAGATCACTTCCATGTCTTGAGGGCATTCTGTGGACACTCTGTAGAAAAGTTGTTCTCACTCCATGTTCCCAGATCAAGACTTCACATCACTTCCATGTCTTGAGGGCATTCTGTCGACACTCTGTAGAAAGGTTGTTCTCCCTCCATGTTCACAGATCAAGACTTCACATCACTTCCATGTCTTGAGGGCATTCTGTCGACACTCTGTAGAAAAGTTGTTCTCACTCCATGTTCCCAGATCAAGACTTCACATCACTTCCATGTCTTGAGGGCATTCTGTCGACATTCTGTAGAAAAGTTGTTCTCACTCCATGTTCCCAGATCAAGACTTCACATCACTTCCATGTCTTGAGTGCGTTCTGTCGACACTCTGCAGAAAAGTTGTTCTCACTCCATGTTCCCAGATCAAGACTTCAGATCACTTCCATGTCTTGAGGGCATTCTGTGGACACTCTGTAGAAAAGTTGTTCTCACTCCATGTTCGCAGATCAAGACCACATCACTTCCATGTCTTGAGGGCATTCTGTCGACACTCTTTAGAAAAGTTGTTCTCACTCCATGTTCCAAGATCAAGACTTCACATAACTTCCATGTCTTGAGGGCATTCTGTTGAAACGCCGTGGTTACAGCGACAAAAGCAGCCTCCCCCTGCTTCCTCTGGCTGATAAGACTTCCTGTTCACCCTCAGATAAACTTCTTGGAGGAATCTCTTGGCAAGCTCAACGGTCTCTCTGAATAATTCCACCACAAAATTTCATATCTTAAACAGAGAGCTTCCAAAAGTTAACAGATTACAGATAATATAATTTAGTTTACCGCAATGATCTTACAGTAAATATAAATATTTTTTTGGCCAATCTTGCTTATTTGTTAAAATAAGAACAGTAAGCCTCTAAGGAAAAAATTATTTTTAAAAATATTTTTCATTAAAAAAAATCTCTCAAGTTTTCGGGAAAGTAAGCCCTTCTACGGGAGAAAATATCTTACATCATTAATAGAAGGGCTTACTTGCCCGAAAGCTTGATAGATTTTTTTAATAAAAATATTTTTAAAATAATATTTTCCCTGGAGGCTTAATGTTCTTGTTTTAATATTGATTCAAGGGATTATTTTATCGATTTGCTTATATGTAATAGAAATTGTATTATTTTATATGGCCAATTTCTCCTGAAAATAGTTTTCTTTCAATCTGAGTTGTTTCCCACGTAGATGGTTGCCGATATGAAATGAAAAATCTTCAATAGTTTCCACGTCCAAGATGATTACTTCACACCAGGAAGATTGAAAAGATACAAGTATAAAGTAAAAGGTACTTATATTTAATGCTGCTATGTTATAGGAGGTTCTAGGGGATGAGGTTTCTATAGATCTCAGGGAGAGATCCCTGAGCAATGCCTGGGATTTTCTCGAGTACATATGTATAAAATATTTTTGTTTCAATTATATTACAAATTCAGATGGTTTTTTGCCTTTCCCAGCATCCTAAGGTAGTCATCCTTTTCTCAGAACAAATTTGTTTACATAGATAAAGAGATAAGAATTTTATATAATAATCATTTATTTCACTAAGAAAAGTTTTAATTATGTAAATAATTACCTGTATATAAACATTATCTTTCATTTTCTTGAAAAGTAGCCTGTCGAAGGACGTCAAAGTCCGAAAGCTTGCCGAATTTACAGCTTTAATAAAAGAAACACGTCGCCGTTAACTTTTGTTTCTTCTTCAAATACATATTATCAATCGGCTTCTCACAGGTTCTGAACCGTTTTCCCAACGAATAATTCTCTATGAATATTATTTATTATGGTTGTATCTTATCATCACTCTAAAGTGAGAAACAATTAGAATAAAAAACTTGAAAACGAGACACAAATTATGATGATAGTTATGATGATATTCTAATTGGAATCCTAAAGGGTTCTAATTAGTGTGATAATGAAATTTTTATAATATAAACCATATTTGTGAAAAAATAGTACAAATGTGATATTGTCCCGGGATAAGGTGCATAATTTATGAAAAAGGCATCTCCTTATCGTGCAACTGAAAGATGCTGATGGCTTGCGCCATCCATCGGAATAAATATCAACTATTCTCGTTGATTTTTAATTATTCCAGAATTGGCAAAATACCCATTCTTCGAGAAAAGCTAACCACGGACGCGTTTCGGGCTGTTGGCCCTCATCAGCGTGGTGCAAGCTGTACCTCAACGACCAGAAAAATGGTCATTCAGGCATCCTGAAAAATCAATCAAGTCCGTGGTTAGCTTTTCTTGATTAATCAAGAATGGGTATTTGGCCAATTCTGGAATAATTAAAAATGAACGAGAATAGTTGATATTCATTCCGATAGATGGCGCAAGCCATCAGCAACTTTCAGTTGCACGATAAGGGCACGATGCCTTTTTCATAAACCATATTTGTTAAAGTAAATTCCGCCTGGCAAACATTCACTAGGGAAAAAGCCGGGCGAAGCTGACTTGTTTAAAGTGGGTATATGATAATCATTATAAATCTTCAAAATACAGGGTGCTTCAAAAAAAATGTATACACACTGTTAGTGAAAGGCACGCCCGCGCGAGAAGAAAGAAAACAGTTTTGGCCGTGAAGACATGTTGGTGGAAGTGTACGTAAGGGATTTGATTGCTATCACTTTAGAAAATGCTCATGGAAGGAACACGACACCTTTTTCGACTGTATACGTTCGGTTATCATCACAACTACGAGCGTTGGGATCTTTAGGAGTCACAACAGATAAATGCGCTGCTATTCTGTACCCCATGGTGGAATCAGCTTTACCTGAAGATCTCTTCTCTGTAAATTTGCCTGGTGTAAATGTGTGGTGCGGTTTGTCTTCAAGGGGACTCATTGGACCTTTTCGATTTGAAGGCACTGTAACTGGTATTAATTACCTGACAATGCTTGCTGATTCCATATTTCCTGCCATTCGTGCATTATACGGTAATGATGATTTTTATTTTCAACTAGATGGTGCTCCGCCGCACTATCACAGGGACGTACGAGCTTACCTGGATCAAAATTTGTCGGGCCAGTGGATAGGACGCAGGGGGCCAATCGAGTTTCCAGCACGCTCTCCAGACCTTACACCACTGGATTTCTTCTTGTGGGGCACAGTAAAAAATGGGGTGTACAAACGTAAACCACGTAACCTAGACATTCTTTGGAATGAGATTCAAGCAGTGTGTAGAGAAATCTCATTGGACGTTTTGATACGATGTACAGAATCTGTGGTGACTCGTACTCAGAATTGTATTGATGCTGCAGGTCACCAATTTGAACAGTATTAACATTTGTTATTTATGTTTTATTTATATTGGACTTTCAGTTTTCTATTTTCCTGAAATTTAACTTTGTAGAACGGTAAATAAATTTTCTATGGAAGTTCAAAGTGTGTATACATTTTTTTGAGGCACCCTGTATATAAAATGTTTTGATATTTGTATAATTTCAATCTTTGAATAGTTTATACGCTAATCTATATATTCAGCTACCTACATCAAACTTCTCCAATGGTTGATTCAGTAGTTTTGGTGGAGAAGAGTAACAAACATTATCTTGAGAGGAATAGATTTGCTCTTCATTGGAAAATAGGTGCCGTTGCCACGTTAGTCACCTTGGAAACGAACCAGAATTTGGTCAAATATTCCGAGGGCCCAGGGGGGACCGCAGGGAGGTGTGGCCGGACTTCTCTCAGAGAAAATTGAGAAAAACTATAACAAGACTTAGAACAAAACCTTATAAAGGAATGACAATACATCCAGATGGCACAAGAACCTATAGGACATGTAACAATTGTCCTGGTGTGGAACTAACACCTACTCACATATTCTCATGCCCAGCAATGGCCGCGGCCTTGCAGAAAATTGACATGGGCCCAGAACAGCAGCTTTACACACCCAAGATAGTGGACATTGCTGCTGCTGTGATAGAGATGTATGGAGACATCTGAGGCTCTTCATTGGACACGACAACAACAACAATAGATTCAGTAGGGAGTGGATGTCTTTGCTCCCAAAATATTGTTTTAACAAATGTTTTTAGGCCAATTTTCACATAATAACCGGGTGAAGCCAGTATATTTGCTAGTAAATTAATAAATGAACCTCTTATTGATCTTGTTATATGGCAAGAACAGGGCTTCGACTTTCTATCAACACTTGGACGCTTACATTTCAACCACAGATGTCTATCAGCGAGGATTATTCCACCTTCTTTAATTCTAAAAGATCCAATTCCCACGAAATTTTCAAGAAAAATATTGTCGCGGAGATAAATAAAGCAAGGGCAAAATTGGGGATAATTAATTTATTATAAAGATGGGTATTTACCTTCTAGTTCTCCAATAAATTTCTATACAAGAGGTATTTATAGGGAGAGAGAGTCAGATAATAAAACAACTTATCCCAAGGTAAAGATAATAATAATGAGCGGCGTCAGCCACCGTCCCGTTTTCCTTATTTACAGATCAGCTTCCGAGAACCTCTCACACTTGTGGTCCCCCCCCCCCCCCCCCGGGGTCCAGGGATGATTGACAGGTGTCCCATCTGGATGGAGCTTCTTGACAATATTATTAGTAACGGGAAAAAAAAAACTTTTGAATGCCAGAATAAAAATAGCAAATAAACCTATATACATTGATTTTTATAAATAGAGAGTTTAAATTGTATCTTCATCTAAACACCTTCTTGGTGAATATGTAATTCTCCATCAGTATTTCTTATGGAAAAGTTAATATGGCTGTTGTGACATATGGTAAATTATCATATGCTATGTATTTTGTCCGTTTGATATTGCCACGTGGAAAATTAGGGAAGACAAAAACTTCAGGAGGAGACAACAATTTCTTTCAGGCAAGGACAAACTATGAATGGTAAACAAAAGATAAGCCACGAGGGAAATTTACAGAGAGTAGCAAAATATAAACATAAAAACGACCACTCTGTTAATAAAAATAATAAAATTAATAAATACTTCGTTACAATATGATTAACTATTTTCATTCATATGTAAATATTGTTTTATCTTTTAACGCTATGCCATGGCAATCTTTCAATATGTAAATTCTCTTCGCTGTAAAATGAATTATTTTCAGCCAGACAATGAATGGTTGTCGCCTTCTTTGGCACATTATAACAGTGGCTTTGAACTTCACTTATATATGTATAGATAAAATAATAATTATCATAATTCGAAACTATTTTAAACGCGTAAGATTCTTTTTGAAATAAAAAAATTTCTACTGCTCTTACTGCAATGGAAAAATTAAAGAGAGGGCCTGGCTCATCAGTGGTGAACCCTCTCAGCGGTTTCGCCAGTTTAATCCACCATACTGTTGTTATATTGCATTTTTGGAACTTCCTTTTATAGTGATACTGTTGGTAGACTCTTGGAATGGGTATTTTAGAAGAACTATGGACATAAGCTTTAAGGACAGTAGAATTGCATATAATTATAAATATATAACATGCTTCGAGCAATCGCTCTTCCGCAAATATCAAATTGTGTCTTTCAAAAAGAATCTTACGCGTTTAAAATAGTTTCGAATTTTTTTTATAACAAATGGCGCGCTAGTGCATATTTATAATAATAATAGTGTTATATATATAATCTATAATATTAAATATAATTATTACTGTATAAATACTTAATCTAATTAAAGATACAATTCTTTCATTTGCCTTGTAGAACGAGAGTGGTGTACGCGTGCTCATATGTTCTAGTGAAAAACACAAATATCCTCGATAAAGAGAGGCGAGTTGCGTCTCAAAATATTGGAACAATATTTTTATTTATTTATTTATTTATTGTTACAAAAGCACGAAGTCCAAAGGACTATTGTGCTGTGCTAGTATTATTTACATATATATGATTAATTATTTACACGATGGATTAGTAGTGTTTTGTAAATTATTGTACAAATAGTTCTAAACTTAACAAAGTTCTCATAAGATAGAGTATATACACAAAGAGAATTTGGTGATGTTTCAAAGTATCTACATACAATTTGATTAGTCAGAGGGCAAGTTAAAAGAAGATGCTCTGGTGATTCAACATCTAAGCGGCATTCACATGTTGGATCATTGATAACATTCAGTTTGAATAGGAAACTTAAAGAAGGGTCCTTTGCCTGTTAAGAATAAAGTAGTGAATTTATCAGAAGAGATGAAATTTGGGACAGCAATTGGAAAGAATTTCTTGAACAGTTCATTAGATTGAGAAAGATAAAACTTAAATTTTAGATCCAGATATAGTTTGTTTAATTCTTTTTCAAGGGTTTTTTTGAGTGTTCGATCTGTGAGAGAATTTGTCATATTATACTTTGTTTGTGATAATTCAAGATAATCGGACAGTAAAGGAGTTTTCGCTAGTAGATGTGTGATGTAAGAAGATGAAGTCCTATAAGCATGATTGCATCTAATAAGAATTTGATATTGTATGGAATTCAACTTGGATCTTTTTGCTGCAGTGATAAAAAGAAACCAAATATTTGATGCATAGCTTATATTGGAACAATAAAATACTTATAAATCCAATATATGCATCTTTTCTGAATATATATATATTTGGATGAGTAAAGCGAAGACTAGAACGCGGCTGATTCCACACTCGCCTGTTCAGTGATTCGCTAACCATGACGTATGTACAAAGGAACGTGTGGCCACTGGACATGTGTCGGACCTGGAGGCTGCTGTTGGGTTCTGCGCTGCCTGGAGTATAGGAGCTCCATCTATTATTTCTTCCTGTGGTGAATCTGTATAAGACCTGTGGTCTTAATAAACCTTTGTGCGTGTATAGATATGATCTGGTTTCTCCCAGTGTTCTGCTCGAGGTTCCCCGAAAGAATTTTGTTTTTGCCCATCAAATATGATGCAGCAATAATAGCATCATCATTTTCTGACTATAAATAAGGAAATTAGTTCATTACTTGGTTAATTTGAAATTTACTTGGATGAAAATGTGACAAACCCATTGTTTGAATGTTGAGTAACGTTCAAGGAACAAATAAATACGTTGACTTTTATATATAGAGAGAGATAATGTTCTGGTCTCATTTCTTGTTTGGCAATTGTGCGAAAAGAAAATATCACATGTGAATATTTATTCATTAAATTTTCATTCTTTGTTTCGATGGACGAAGTTTAACTATAGATTATTTAGGTTTTAAATCATCTTTGTAATTTTAAAATATTAAGAAAAAGACATTTCCTTATCGTGCAACTCAAAGTTGCTGATAGCTAGCACCATCTATCGGAATAAACTTGTTGACTTTAAATTATTCCAGAATTGGCCAAATACCCATTCTTGATTAATCAAGAAAAGCTAAAGACGTACGCGTTTCGGGCTGTTGGCCCTCATTAGCGTGGTGCAAGCGTCAGGAGATGCCTTTTTCTTAATTTATCCATCTTATCCCAGTACAATTCCACATTTATCCTATTTGGATATATACTGAATCTGGAACCAAACTTTGAATTGATCAAACGCGAACTGAATCTGAAATCAAACTTTGAATTGATCAAACGTGAACTGAATCTGGAACCAAACTTTGAATTGATCAAACGTGAACTGAATCTGGAACAAAACTTTGAATTGATCAAACGTGAACTGAATCTGGAATCAAACTTTGAATTGATCGAGCGCGAACTGAATCTGGAATCAAACTTTGAATTGATCAAACGCGAACTGAATCTGGAACAAAACTTAGAATTGATCAAACGTGAACTGAATCTGGAACCAAACTTTGAATTGATCAAACACGAACTGAATCTGGAACAAAACTTTGAATTGATCAAACGTGAACTGAATCTGGAACCAAACTTAGAATTGATCGAGCGCGAACTGAATCTGGAACCAAACTTAGAATTGATCAAACGCGAACTGAATCTGGAACCAAACTTTGAATTGATCAAACGTGAACTGAATCTGGAACCAAACTTTGAATTGATCAAACACGAACTGAATCTGGAGCCAAACTTTGAATTGATCAAACGCGAACTGAATCTGGAACAAAACTTAGAATTGATCAAACGTGAACTGAATCTGGAACCAAACTTTGAATTGATCAAACACGAACTGAATCTGGAACCAAACTTTGAGTTGATCAAACGTGAACTGAATCTGGAACCAAACTTTGAATTGATCGAGCGCGAACTGAATCTGGAATCAAACTTTGAATTGATCAAACACGAACTGAATCTGGAACCAAACTTTGAATTGATCAAACGTGAACTGAATCTGGAACCAAACTTTGAATTGATCGAGCGCGAACTGAATCTGGAACCAAACTTTGAATTGATCAAACACGAACTGAATCTGGAACAAAACTTAGAATTGATCAAACGTGAACTGAATCTGGAACCAAACTTTGAATTGATCAAACACGAACTGAATCTGGAACAAAACTTAGAAATTTACAAACACGAACTGAATCTGGAACCAAACTTAGAATTGATCAAACACGAACTGAATCTGGAACCAAACTTTGAATTGATCAAACACGAACTGAATCTGGAACAAAACTTAGAATTGATCAAACGTGAACTGAATCTGGAACCAAACTTAGAATTGATCAAACGCGAACTGAATCTGGAACAAAACTTTGAATTGATCGAGCGCGAACTGAATCTGGAACCAAACTTTGAATTGATCAAACACGAACTGAATCTGGAACAAAACTTAGAAATTTACAAACACGAACTGAATCTGGAACAAAACTTTGAATTGATCGAGCGCGAACTGAATCTGGAACAAAACTTAGAATTGATCAAACACGAACTGAATCTGGAACAAAACTTAGAAATTTACAAACACGAACTGAATCTGGAACAAAACTTTGAATTGATCGAGCGCGAACTGAATCTGGAACAAAACTTAGAATTGATCAAACACGAACTGAATCTGGAACAAAACTTAGAATTGATCAAACGCGAACTGAATCTGGAACCAAACTTTGAGTTGATCAAACGTGAACTGAATCTGGAACCAAACTTTGAGTTGATCAAACGTGAACTGAATCTGGAACCAAACTTTGAATTGATCGAGCGCGAACTGAATCTGGAATCAAACTTTGAATTGATCAAACACGAACTGAATCTGGAACCAAACTTTGAATTGATCAAACGTGAACTGAATCTGGAACCAAACTTTGAATTGATCGAGCGCGAACTGAATCTGGAACCAAACTTTGAATTGATCAAACACGAACTGAATCTGGAACAAAACTTAGAATTGATCAAACGTGAACTGAATCTGGAACCAAACTTTGAATTGATCAAACACGAACTGAATCTGGAACAAAACTTAGAAATTTACAAACACGAACTGAATCTGGAACCAAACTTAGAATTGATCAAACACGAACTGAATCTGGAACCAAACTTTGAATTGATCAAACACGAACTGAATCTGGAACAAAACTTAGAATTGATCAAACGTGAACTGAATCTGGAACCAAACTTAGAATTGATCAAACGCGAACTGAATCTGGAACAAAACTTTGAATTGATCGAGCGCGAACTGAATCTGGAACCAAACTTTGAATTGATCAAACACGAACTGAATCTGGAACAAAACTTAGAAATTTACAAACACGAACTGAATCTGGAACAAAACTTTGAATTGATCGAGCGCGAACTGAATCTGGAACAAAACTTAGAATTGTGATCAAACACGAACTGAATCTGGAACAAAACTTAGAAATTTACAAACACGAACTGAATCTGGAACAAAACTTTGAATTGATCGAGCGCGAACTGAATCTGGAACAAAACTTAGAATTGATCAAACACGAACTGAATCTGGAACAAAACTTAGAATTGATCAAACGCGAACTGAATCTGGAACCAAACTTAGAATTGATCAAACGTGAACTGAATCTGGAACAAAACTTTTTTACATTGAAATATTAGTATAAATTTTATATTTCTATAATATATTTTAAAATATTTCTATGAAGAGCGCCAGCAGCGCGAAACGCGTTCGTGGATGGCTTTTCTTGATTTATCAAAATATTAGGTTGGCCAAATATCAGAGAACAGGCTAAATCAATGTTTAATTGGTTTCTGTGCTCCTGGTCAGGATATGCCTTTTTATTTTTAATATTTCTATAATATTTTAGACGTTGCCAGGCGTCCTTCCCAACAATGTCAGTTATTTTATTGCTTAGCTTAACTGGTGGAATTTTGTGGAATGACTTAAATGGAATTAAGTTGATCTCCATCTGTAATGGAGCTATTACAATTCTGATTTATAATCAACATGTGATCAACTTGAATATGGAAGTTGATTGTTAATCAGATGCGCACTCAATATGGATTCAATCTATGCAGTGATCGAAGTCGTGCTGGATATCAAATCAATTTTCAACTAATCGAAGCACAAAGGATACTGAATCTATTTATGAACTGATGAAAGGCGCGTACTGGATTCAATATCACACATACACACAATTCAAATATCAATAAAACTCTCGATAAATAAGGAATTAATCTTTGGATTGATCAAACACGCACACTGGATATGGAATCAATCACAATGAATTGATCAAACTCGCACACTGGATATGGAATCAATCACAATGAAATGATAAAATACGCACTGGAATTGAAACAATCTATGGATTGATAAACGCACACTGGATATAGAATTAATCCTTGAATTGAATGAACGCGAAATGAATACGAATTTGATTTGAGATTTGATCAAAGGCAAAGTGGATAAATAATGAAAATATAAATTGATCAAACACGAACTGAATCTGGAACCAAACTTAGAATTGATCAAACACACACTCGATATATAAATTTAATCACCAATCTATTAAAGGAAAAGTATAAATAAAATTATTTGATCGCTACGTGAGATCACAAACATTTGATTAGATGACGAACCTAATAAGAGGGACAAAAACTGTTATTCAATCAATTTTCAATTGAATAATGAACCCCAATTATTTGAACAGAATAATATATTAATGTCAAATAATCAAAGAAATTAATGGAACGTAATTTATTTATAAACCGAATACCTTATATAGACTCTATATAAGAAAGGTTTTGTATGGAATCAATTTGTCAATCGCTCAACCAGGAATAGAACACGAAACAAATCACAAAGAGGAATTAATCTATTGATCAATCAGTTTGTAGTTGTGTAAAGAACCCATTTATTGATCAATCAATTACAATCAAAAGTAAAGATCCATTTAAGAACCAAACAGGAACCAATACAACAACACCTTAATTCTATTGATTAGGTTCTCGGTGCCTGATAGGTAAGTTCATCATTTACTTCATAAATTACATTATAGATTGGAGAGATCAACGCTAAGTTGATGACATGGTGAATACATAAGCACACAGACTGACTGTGTACAGAGATGACATGGTGAATACATAAACACACAGTTGGACTGACTGTGTACAGAGATGACATGGTGAATACGTAAACACACAGTGGGACTGACTGTGTACAGAGATGACATGGTGAATACGTAAACACACAGTTGGACTGACTGTGTACAGAGATGACATGGTGAATACGTAAACACACAGTGGGACTGACTGTGTACAGAGATGACATGGTGAATACGTAAACACACAGTTGGCCTGACTGTGTACAGAGATGACATGGTGAATACATAAACACAGAGTTGGACTGACTGTGTACAGAGATGACATGGTGAATACATAAACACACAGTTGGACTGACTGTGTACAGAGATGACATGGTGAATACATAAACACACAGTTGGACTGACTGTGTACAGAGATGACATGGTGAATACATAAACACACAGTTGGACTGACTGTGTACAGAGATGACATGGTGAATACATAAACACACAGTTGGACTGACTGTGTACAGAGATGACATGGTGAATACATAAACACACAGTGGGACAGACTGTGTACAGAGATGGAATACAAGAACTGGTTTGTTCTTTACTGACAGCATTCAATAATGTCATCAAATAATCACTACTTCAATATTTATATGTTGTATTTTGCATTTTATGTTTAAAATGCTGTTTTATAACCATTTTTATTAACTTAAAATGTTATTAAGACCCCAGAATTGTAAATGTTACACTATACATATAGATTATATGTTCTCTAAGTTATGGTCAGCGGCTTATTTGTATGAATTCTGGGTAGATGGAATGGTTTAGGTCATGATCAGAAGATGATGTGAGTACATTGCAGAACATGGTGTGAGTACATTGCAGAGCATGATGTGAGTACATGACAGAACATGAATGGGTACATGACAGAACATGGAGTGGGTACATGACAGAACATGGAGTGGGTACATGACAGAACATGGAGTGGGTACATGACAGAACATGGAGTGGGTACATGACAGAACATGGAGTGGGTACATGACAGAACATGGAGTGGGTACATGACAGAACATGGAGTGGGTACATGACAGAACATGGAGTGGGTACATGACAGAACATGGAGTGGGTACATGACAGAACATGGAGTGGGTACATGACAGAACATGGAGTGGGTACATGACAGAACATGGAGTGGGTACATGACAGAACATGGAGTGGGTACATGACAGAACATGGAGTGGGTACATGACAGAACATGGAGTGGGTACATGACAGAACATGGAGTGGGTACATGACAGAACATGGAGTGGGTACATGACAGAACATGGAGTGGGTACATGACAGAACATGGAGTGGGTACATGACAGAACATGGAGTGGGTACATGACAGAACATGGAGTGGGTACATGACAGAACATGGAGTGGGTACATGACAGAACATGGAGTGGGTACATGACAGAACATGGAGTGGGTACATGACAGAACATGGTGTGGGTACATGACAGAACATGGTGTGGGTACATGACAGAACATGGAGGGGGTACATGACAGAACATGGAGTGGTTCGCTGTAACGTCAATGGACAATAAACTTTTATAAAAAGGTTGATGAAGTCTCCAATTATAATTAATTTTTCAGGCGAAGTGAGGCTGAGAGGAAAATAGTGTTTTATGAAATAAATGTGCTGTGTTTGTTACCTGGGTGAAAAGAGGTTCGTTTCTCTTTGGAATCCATAAAACCTCCAGAGAGGTGAAGGGTTCTCTTTTAAAAGCGCCAGTAAAATAGAAATCTCGCCGTAAGGAGAGAGAGGGATAAAGACATGACGGGCGAGGCAGAAGGAGATCCCCGATAAGTCCGGAAATCCATAAAGTCCAGCGATTAGGGGAGCTGGCCACTCTGGTCTGTTATTTATCGGGAGCGCATCTACGGGGATTTCCTCGTGCCAGATAAAATTCGAGCCGTTTAATGATCATAAACGGGACGCTTTATGAGGATTCCTGACCTTACTTTAAATCTGCTTTCCAAGCCTATTTACCTTATCTTTAATTTACGGATATATATATGCAGAATCTGGAGATTTTGGAAGGATTTAAACGCTTCGTCTTGGAAGAAGAGAGGCTTTGATTTTCAACTTGATTTACCTCAATGTATTTTGAATTTTTCTTCTCATTTCTCCATAATTTTGGCGAAATTTTTCCTAATTTAATGAAAGGATAATATTTAACAACTATCTCATGATCAACATATGTTAAAACTCAGTCTAATATTCATTTAAAATCATCTATATTCTTTTCAAACCACGTATATTTAAATGTTTGTTAAAAATTGTTATAGAACATGGAGTGGGTACATGACAGAACATGGTGTGGGTACACGATCAAGAAATGTCCTGGGAAGACAGCGCAGTGGGAGAACGCAGCCAGGCTCAACGCAGCGGCAAGTCATTCCGCTTATCTCGCCCGGGACGTAAACAAGCAGGAGATAAGAAGGAGATCATTGGACCGCTGCATTCTCGGATAAGTAATTCAGCTCTGGAGAGCCACTCTAGATGGAGAGGGTGATAATTAAGTCAGAGCTCTACAGACCATTGTCAGCCTGGGATGGACGCAACCGATCAGCTAAACTGTCCTACACAAATATTCTGTTCTCACAGAATATACCTCTACGTTCAATTCAAATATTTCAAATACAATAAATCTTATTTATCATCACAGCTTTGAGGATTTCGGCAAAATACAACAAGACGACGCAACTCTTCCTAATTGTTTAAAGTAGCTTTCGGACAATCTCTTCCTCAGTAAACTAAAACATATAAAAAAAGGTAATGGAGAGATATTAATTAGTATTTTAAAGATGTGTCTATGCAAATATAGGACATAAGAATTTACATAATTGAATTTTTTTGAATAATAAACTATGAAAAGGTTGATGAACTTAGTGAATAAAGTAATAAAAAGATTATTGTTATAGATATTGTTGCACCAAGTTGCAGCTTTGCAGGGTCGTCGACCTTGGCTTCTTTCTTCTTGGTGTTATACACCGAGCGGGTTTCCATATTCAAAGCAAATAAAGAAAAGTAAATAAAAATAAATTACCTTTTAAAGTTATTGTGTTTATTTATTCGTCGTCTTCCTCGTAGGTCGCGATCCGCAGTCTTGGTCTAGGTCCTCTCTCACTCCAATAACCAATCAAGATATATGTACAATAAAATATTACAAAAGGAATGAAACTATAAAAAGGAATGATGATAATATAAATAATCTGTTTTAAATATCATAGAATATTTTGAAAAAAATGTAGGGCGCATTGATGCAACAATCTCAATATACATATTTTGAAAGTATTAAGATAGAAGGAGGACATATTGTAGCTGTATGCCTTTGTTTGTTGGGTTCTTGATGGTTTTTATTGCTTCAAGGATGAGTTTTTGAGTCTTAGTTATGGCACTTCTATGGAGGATTCTGGTACTATTGAAGTCTGGAGTATGGGCCTTTTCATTGATGTGTTTAACTAATAGGGAGTTTGTGCTTTGAAATATTTATTTGATGTTCTTTGATTCTAATGAAGAGGTCTCTAGAGGTTTCACTGATGTAAACATTATTGCAGTTATGACAAGGGATTTGATAAACTAAATCTTTTTCTTGATTCTGATGGATGCTTTTGATGATTGGATTTCTTAAAAGTGAGGCTATGGAGGGTGGATTTATAAAGATGGTTGTTATGCCGATTTTTTAAAAGTTTGCGGGTTATTGTAATTGTGGAATATGTGTATAGTAAGTAGCAAGCAGAGATGTAATGGTTGGAGGTATTTCTGGGGGTTTCAGGTCTATATCTATTTCTTTTAATGAAGGGAAGCGGGTATCCAGATTGGAGAAGCTGGTTTTCGATTAATTAAATTTCGCTATGGTATTTCATTTTTAATGAACAGTGGGTAAAGGCTATTTTTGTCAAGGTATGTATAGTGTTATTTTGTGGAAGATGGGAGAATTGAACGAAAATGCAGATACTGTGATGGGGAGGTAAGCTTTCTGTAAACTTTGTTTGTGAAACTTGTATGATTTGTGGTGAACAGGATACCAAGGAATGGTAAGCTTCTTTGATGCTTTGTTTCTATTGTGAATTGAATTGATTGATTGAAGCTATTGAGGGTTTCCAGGATGCAATTATCATTATTTTCTGTAAGAAAGCAAATATATCATCTACGTATCTCAACCAGATTAAAACTTCGTTGGATTTTATTTCAGTTAGCCAAGAGTCTATGGGGGCTAGGACTATTTCTGCTAGGGTAGAAGACTTCCCATCGGGATGCCTTTTATCTGCTGGTGGTAATTTCCTGTCACTGTGGTGCTCTTGAAACAGATTTCTGTGAGTTTTATGATCGTGAGGTGGTCCGGATATTCTTCTTTATTTTTCATTAAAATGTTTGTAGGGAGTCTGTTAGTAAATTATGTGGTAAGCTTGTATATAGATCTATGACGTCTTCGGGAACAATTTGGTGATTGGGTTCAAGTTTAAAATTCATCATTTTCTGTAGGATATCTTCGGGAACTTTTTATAATATGGGAGTTTTTTTTCTCTTGTCCCAGATCTAGACTTCAAGTCTAGACCAGATCCTGAAGGTCTCTTTATCACCTCAATGACCACAGCTGGTGTAGATGTCTGTTCGGCAATGTCCGATGTGATGTGTTCTGGGCTCGCTGGAGAATCCTGACATTTGGTGCAATTCAGAAAGGCTTTGGATCCACTTGTGAAAATCATTGGACGTAGATGGTCTGTTCTAAGACGGGAAAGCATGGTGAAGTCTGATCTGTTAAGTTGTGAGTTGGGTTTCAGAAGGGGAGTAGATTTTTGGTTATTTCATGAAGTTGATGCTGATGATTGGTGATAGGCAACTATTGGTCTGAAGGGGATGTTTGTCTTATGGGGAGGCCGTAATGTATGGATGAGTTCCAGGGTTTTCCAGTACTTTTTTTTTTCTCAAAACTGATCTATAATTTGGTTTTTATGGAGTTGATGGATGGATTTTCTGAAAACTTATATGGATTTTGTGGCTTCTTGTGGTTTAATTTGTATGGAGGAATCGGTAATGTTCAGGTAGGATTTCATTTTATTGATATAGTTTTCGGTGTTTAGAATTACCACACTTCTCTTCCTTTGTCTGCTCTTGAGAGTGGGATATTCCTGTGCAGATTTCTTGAAAATAAAGATACTTCGGCCAGTAAATCTTTTTATTACCTCGACGTTTCGACAAAAAGCTTTTGTCCTCGACAGGAGCAAACAAAAATTAAAACATTTGGCAAGGCTTCATTCTAAGGCTCCAAGGGCGTTCTCACGCGATATTCCAAATTGTGTACAACATCTAAAGCACGAGTCAAAAATAAATATTTAACTCACAGAAGACTATGATTAGTGTAGATTATTTAGGACTAAATTTGATTCTTTGTTGCTGCTTTGAAGGGGTTTCTTATTGCGATGGGGGATATATGATGGACAGGTGTAGGGGCCAATGTGGAGGCAACGAAGTTTCGCATCAGGTTAACGATTCTTTTGGATAGGTTGTTTAGGCTTGATTCTAAAGATCTGATGATAGCCCTTTGTTTATGATGTATTAGCGCGCCATCTGTTATTAAAATTCGAAACTATTATAGACGCGTATGATTATTTTTAATAAATAAACAATTTCTACTGCCCTTACTGCAATGGAAAAATTAATGGAAGGGCCTGGCTCATCAGTGGTGAACCCTCCCAGCGGTTTCGCCAGTTAAATATATCATACCGCTGTTATATTGCATTTTTCGATCTTCCTTTGTTCAATAGGGAGATCTCTGAAGTTCATAATTAGATAGGTTGACAATGCACTGGTTTTCTCTGGGGAGAGAAAGCGAATTTCTGTTTCCGGTGATTCTACTTATGTATTATTGCACCAGGTTGCGGCTTGGCAGACTCTTCAACCTTGATTCTCTCCTGTGCCGGGTCTTGTATCTTACCAGAGCGTGTTTCAACCATCCTACAAATTTATATAAGTGGAGATAACTCTACTTTAAGTAGCCTCCAGAATTATTTATTTCTCACATCAAAGAGAGCAGTGAATTCACACAGTGTACCTAAATACAAATTGTGATATTATAATACATATATTCTGTTTATATTACATATATTCTGTTTAATAAAATAAATAAATATAAAATATAATTTTGAATTTAAAATATATGAAAAATAATATTACAAATTAAAATAAATTAGGTGGATTATCCATGATGCAACAGTATGCTACACTGAAGGGTGGAATCTTAGAAATGATATTCAAGCAAACTATGGAGATAAGCTTTTTGGACAGTAGAATTACATCGCAATGAGGACAGTAGAAGTTTGTTTCGTGTGTAAAGGAAACATTCGTGTTTTCATTTCCTATATATGATTGGCGAAGTTATTACAATTGATCATTATTGATAACACAATGTCCCCGGTGTGAACAAAGGAGAGGAATGGTGTTATGGGTCTCTGTAAGGATTTGTTCATACTTAGCACCAACAGGCGATGTCAGGAAAAAAATTCTTTATTGAAGACTACAAGGATTTATATTTTATTTTATTTATATTTAGAGCGCTATGTCCCCTTAGGGACACTTGCACTTAAAAGGTAAACTAAATATTAAAAAAAAGAATATATTTGAAATATGTACAAGAATCAGTATGCAAGTTAGTTAGATGAAAAAATAAAATAATATAAAATATTAATTTATATTCAAAAGTATAAAATCGTGAGAAGAATAGTTTCTCGTAATTATAACTATGTCCTTTTTGTAAAATGTTTACTTGAAGAAAGGTCGTTTAAAACCCGAAAACTTGTTAAAAGTGTAATAGAGAAACTTATCCTCGAAGATATATATTTGATTGATCCAAAACTATGTCCTGACCAGGGATATAGGATGTACACCATGTTAGGAGCGTGTGCACATGGCGTCTGTTCCTCATGTCAGGGCGGCCATTTCTATTGGAGTTAAGTCAGTGGTCTGCCACTGAGTAGTGCTCCCAGTCTTGATGAAAAAAGCAGATGCATTCTACTTCACCCAGTCATGATGGCTGTCAGGTTCTACAGACTTGATGTCATAATATGATTGAGTGGAGATATGAAAGAAGAGAATTATGTAATTCAAAAAAACTTTTCGCCTCACCATTTTGGGATTTTAACAATTTACTTCTTCAGGCGGTTATCCAACCTACTACAAAGATCCCCACCAGCAAGTGCAAGTAACCAAACGGGGCTCTGGCACATTTGTAAGTGCAAAGTCGAACTGCTTTTCACATGTGTAGACATGTGGTGCACTTACAGTAAAAGCAGTCGCCTACTTCTGCCCATCATAATTATCATGGCCTGTACCACGTGTACTAGGGATAAGCAAAAAAAAAAAACTACAAAGAATATTTTTAAAAACTGTATGTTATTTTTGGTATTTTCACAGGTGCGTGTCATGAGAAATTAGAGATTTCCATTATTTTTTTATAATGTCTCAGCAGGTTTTGATTTTTATTTTCATTGAATTAAAATTTATTTTATTTAATTAATTTTAAATAATTTATAATCTTTATTTTATTAAATCTGTTAATGATTTTGGCTGCTGAAGGTTCTGACAACTTCTGACACCAGTTAGAGAAATGAATAACAGATGGCAGCACGGTATGTTTAAATCGCTTTAACCACCAAAAGTTACCTAAACATTATATTCCTTATTTATATTATATACTGTTATTTTATTTGAATTTTTAAAATAGTTTAGTTCAACCATTTGGCACACTAGGTATTTTTGACCCAAACTAGTTCAAAAACACACTTCCATTCGAATGAATCTTTAATTAAAAAGGGATATATTGTATCAAAATTTCATTTATTTTACCAATATTTCAGGTATATCAATATATCAAGGTATTATAACATTTTATTTAAAGATTTATTTATGGATTGCTCTATTTTCAATTCGAATGAAAATTTATAAAATGCTATAAATAGTTCCATAAAGAAAGAATAGATGGCAGCACAAGGCTATCCTATTTCATTAGAATACACAATTCTATATACAGTTACGAACGTCATGCGTTCTTAATTCTTCAGTTTTCATCTCTGTCACCGTTTGCTTTTTTTTTTTTGGAATGGCGCTCTCCTATTGGTTGGCTACGATCACGCCACCTTTGCCCCCAACCCCCCCCCCCCATTCGCTTTTTGGTTTTTGTAACTATTGTGTTGGAGCGGGTCGCACCTTAAATAAATGCATATATTAATTAATAACTAAATGGAATCCTCTCTTTTTCCCAGTAAGAGACGCCTACGGAAGCCAACAGTACATAGACAGATAAAGCACATAGGCTATAGTTATTAACTAATATATGCATTTATATAGGGCGCCAACTTATAATTGTAACAAATAGTATTTGAATAAAAACATTCAATCGGGTAAAACACGGGCGTTGCCCGGGTCATTCGGCTAGTGTTGTTATAAATGTAACAATTTATTTGTATTTTAGAAATGTGTTTTATGTTTTTACTTCCGCGATGTGGGATGCTTAAAGTGACACAAAACTCGTCTGCTTCGGAGCCATTTTGGCCAAACGATTGTTTAAAGGCATAGAACCTCCTCACATCCTATTCTCGTTTCCCCCGGGGAAATATCACTACCGGGAAGAGTCACAAACTGTAGACCACCTCCTCTTCTCCTGTCCAACTTTTATGCTACACAATCTACAAACAGTGTTGTTAATTTTCGATTGAAGAGTTGGAGCATTTCGATATAAAATATATTTATTGGCTTATATACTTAGCACTACATTATCTTCTTTCTTATCTCAAAGCCATGATAATCATGGTGGGTAGTTAGCGACTGCTTTTACTGTAAGCTCTCCACATGTCTACACATGTGAAAAGCAGTTCGACTTTGCACTTACAGATGTGCCAGAGCCCCGTTTGGTTACTTGCACTCGCTGGTGGGGTTGGACTTTTGCAAGAATCGGGGGACATTGGAGCATTTTTTTTTTTTTTTAACAGAAAAAAGTGTATATATCTAAATACGAAAATTGATTTAAAAATTAAAGATCATCCTTTGTTCTTCATGTCAAAACATTCTTCTTTATTCTTCATGATTTTTATTGATGTTCCTTTTTTCACAGACATTATACCTTCAAACAGTACTTGGAGTACAAGACTTCACCCCTGCCTCTACTTCCTGACTCAGCCTGGAACTACCAGGTTCACTGCAGCTCTCCCCATGACTGGACTTCTAGACTGTAGCTGTACAGCCAGGGTGATTTATGCTCCAGGAACACGGGTTACCTCTGTTTTCTCTCACCTGAGAAATATTGATTTTTATTGTTATAAAATTCATTGATAAGTATTTTATCAATAGAACTGTATGATTTTTATCATCATCGTTTTGTTTGTTCTCTTACTGATTGCTACACACACACACACATCTCTATAAAGATAAAGGTTACCTCTTCCGTCAAAACTAGACGCCATCTATTGACCGTCGCCGCAAACTAGCGGCCTCGGGTCGGTGACAAAGCCACAACACCAGCAACAGAAGCGTCCACCTAGAGACCATAGTTTCGGGCTAATGGCCCTTGTCAGCCTAGGGCAGACTTTATTCAATGAGATTCACAAGAGATCTAATGGAATCTTCACGATATGCCAAAGAGGTGTTTAGCTGGTAAAGATTCGCTCAGGTGTATAATCGCTTATACAAGATTAGTTATTTACAGATTATCGTTCCTTTACATATCACTCACAAAAACCTTTATTAAGACACACAGGTCTTACAGAGGATTCTCCTTGGGGTTACAAGACGGAGAAACCCATGAAAGTGGGAAATATACAAAGGGGTAAAAATGGAGAAAGATTATATCACATGGTAAATATATACAGATTATTATTTGAATAATCCTATGGAAAATAAGAATATGGATTTGGAAATTTTTTTTTTTTTAAATATGGGTGGAAGAAGTAGAGAGCGAAAAGAGGAAAGAAAATAGGTATTTACATATGGAACATACATATAATGGAACAAGTCAATTTAAGCTCTTCTGCTCACACAGCACAGGTGGACCATGGCTTTTTTCAAGAAATCTTTAAGAGATTTTCCAGGAAAATCCGAGTGTTCAGAGTTGTAAGGTAAACGCCGTTCCTTTACTTATCAATTTACATACAGCTCTCTTTCCTCGGTGTTTCTTCTCAAACAAAAAAACGTCGGTGGACGAGTGGGTAACACCCTCGATTCCCGACAGTCATGAGCCGGGATTAAATCCCGCGTTAACATTTTGTTTAATATGTGAATAACCTTCACATATTATTCAATGTTGCAAATATCATAAACTAGGTTGCTATTTTTGAGCGGTACCTAATAAAGTGATTTTGGAACCGTTTCTTCTCTTGCGCAGCCCTGTAAAACGTGTACAGGGTCAATGTATTGGATTTTTTTCTTTGTCGACAACAGAACCTCCAGAGCAAGATGATTTGTTCCAATTTTATACAAAATAAGAGTTCCCTTTCACTTCTTAACTTTAAACAGAAAAACATGCGGTAGCTCGAGTTCCGAGTCGATTTTTTAAAATTACATAATCTTCTTCTTCTTCTTCTTCCTTATCTCCACTCAATCATATTAGGGTATCAAGTTGTGACCCTTGATGGTGTCTGTTTGACAACCATCATGACTGGGTGAAGTATAATGCGTCTGCCTTTGTCATTTAGACTGGGAGCACTACTCAGTGGCAGGAGACTTAGCTCCAAAAGAATGGCCGCCTCTGACATGAGGAACAGACGCCATGTGCAGCCGCTCCTAACATGGAGTACAAACGCTGCTCATCCTGTATGCCTGGATTAGGTGCCCTTACAGGGCCAGCCGGGCCAGCTGAGCCCAGGTTTTTTAGTGAGCTTGTTACTGCTCCCCCTCCTCCTTTTACATCCGGGCTTGAGAGCAGCAAAGGTGGAGTTAAAATTACATAATGGACATATTCGGTGAGTTTAGCTAAATATTTTCGCGTGGTTTTCGTTAAACGAGGAAAAGAGTTATTTGTGCGATACATCTTTAGACTCTAGCCCTAGTTCGTAATCCAAGGAAAGGGACGGAACTTGGAACCACCACCTTTGACAAGTGCTGTCAGAGAAGTCGAACAACCCGGCTGTCTAAGTTCACCTGGAGTCTCGAGGACTTCCAACGGTCATCATTCGGCTCCAGAGACCCCGGCCCACGGGAAGGTGACGTCGACTTCTTGTCTTTCCAGATGTCAAATAGTGCTGCCATCCAATGTGTAGTGTAAGGACATTCGGCGTCCCGGGATGAAGACACGAGAGGGCATGTAGACCATTACATGTAGATATCAAGACACGTGACCCGACACAAGATGAAGACACACGTGACCCGACACAAGATGAAGACACACGTGACCTGACACAAGATGAAGACACACGTGACCTGACACAAGATGAAGACACACGTCGCCCGACACAAGTTGAAGACACGGGAGGACAGGTAGACCATTACGTGTAGATGCCAAAACACGTGACCCGACACAAGATGAAGACACGCGTGACCCGACACAAGATGAAGACACATCTGACCCGACACAAGACACGGAAGGGTAGGTAGACCATTACGTGTAGATGCCAAGGCACGTCCCCCGACACAAGATGAAGACACACCTGACCTGACACAAGATGAAGATACGAGAGGGCAGGTAGACCTTTAGTGTAGATGCCAAGACACGTGACTAGACACATAATGAAGACACATCTGACCCGACACAAGAAACGGAAGGGCAGGTAGACCATTACGTGTAGATGCCAAGACATGTGACCTAACACAAGATGAAGACACACGTGAGCGTACTCAAGATTAAGACACACATGACCAGCCACAAGATGAAGACACACGTGATGTGATTCAAGATGAAGAAACGAGAGAGCAGTTAGACCATTACGTGTAGATGCCATGACACGTTACCAGGCACAAGATGAAGACACACGTGATGTGATACAAGATGAAGACACGAGAGAGCAGGTAGACCATTACGTGTAGATGCCATGACACGTGACCAGGCACAAGATGAAGACACACGTGATGTGATACAAGATGAAGACACGAGAGAGCAGGTAGACCATTACGTGTAGATGCCATGACACGTGACCAGGCACAAGATTAAGACACACGTGACTAGACACAAGATGAAGATACACGTGACGTGATACAAGATGAAGACACGAGAGGGCAGGTAGACCATTATGTAGATGCGCGGACACGTCACCACACTTGCCTTGACCTCAATCCCAAACCAGTGTCGTAACAGCGGTGCTTAGGATGGGTGGTCGGCTGGTCTTTATTTAACGGCTTCTTTATGACATCTCCCTGGCTGGACTCCGCCATCGACAGCCAGCAGCCTAAGAACTGAGAAGCCTGCACCTGGAGACCATGGTTTCTGTCTAATGACCCTCTTCAGTCCAAGGGCGGACTTTATTCCATGAGATCCACAAATAATCGAATGGAATCTTCACAATCCGCCAAGGAGATGTTGAGCTGGCAAAGTGGCTGTGCCAAATCTATGGACAAAATATAGACTGACGAGGGCCATTAGCCCGAAACCATATTTTCCAGGTTAGCGCTTCTCATTTTGCCAAAGCTGGTGTTGTGCCTTGTCACCGACCCGAGGCCGTTAATTTGCGATGACGGTCAATTGATAGCGTCTAGGTTTGACGTCTATTTTGACGGGAGAGGCGACTTTTGCTGTTATATTTCTATATTTAACTTGGAATTATTTTTACGTAGATAATATTGTAGCAAATTATTTATTATTTTATTAACAGAATATCATTTTTTATGTTTATATTTTGCTACTCTGTAAACTTCCCTCGTTGCTTATCTTTTGTTTATCATTCATAGTTTGTTCTTGCCTTAAATAAATTGCTGTGTCATCCTGAAGTTTGTCTTCCCTAATTTTCCACGTGGCAATATAATTAACAAAATCTCGCAACCTTATGAAGTTTGTTCTAAAGAAAACAATGCGTTGTTACGCAAGGATGACATCAGAGAGAATGTAAAAACCAAATCAATAAATATTTAGATTTCAATATAAAGTGTTTATAAGTTTATTATTGAAACCCCGGCACAGCGCCGTATAATCTAAATTCTGCTGACAGAAGATCAACATTGGAATCAAAATAGACATGCGTACTGAATCAGAAGAAATTCCTTGAAACATGTATAGTTTAATTATGTTCTGAAAATAGAGCAATCCATACTTAAATCATTATATAATAAAAAGGCATATATTGGATTTAATAAAATATTTATTTTCCAATATTTCGGCTGGCTGAACGCCAACCTTTATCAAGGCATTCATTTTTGTATATACAAACTCAGCGCCGAATAGTGTTATGCAAAATGTAATGCCTTGATAAAGGTTGGCGTTCAACCAGCCGAAATATTGGCAAAATAAATATTTTATTCAATCCAATATATGTATTTTTACTATCTGATGATTTAAGTATGGATATTCAGAGAAAGACTGTGATGAGATCAGCACCAGGGTTTCAGAAAAAAGGCAAAACAAGTTATTCCTTCAATATTTAAAGAAAGAGAGAAAGGTGTGTGGCTATAAACTCCTGTGATTGGCCATCTATCTATCCCAGGCGCTAACCTACATCCTGACGGCTGATCTGGTAAAGATATCTTTTAGTCTGGAACTGGGGCGTGAAGGAATAAGAATTGGCCGGATTGACTGAAGTAGCGTAGAAAATATAAAATAGACGACGTTCCTCAATAACTGAACACTATTGTTGGATTTATTGTCCTTTGTACTTTTTTGTAATCAAACTTCTAAGATACTTGATATATAGCTAGCAATAAATATGTATATATATATATATATATTTCTATGAAAATGTTAATCTGCAAGACGCAGGTTATCATCATCCCTTTTTGATTTGTTTTTTGTCACTTTGGCGGTTTGCAAATAAACAACAAAAGATGTATCAGACATTATAAAGACAATAAAGATTTTCTGATAATAAGAAGGAACAAAGATATTGAAATACTTCTATGAAAAATAGACACCTCGGCCAGTTAGAGTTTTTTATTTTTGTCGAAACGTTGAGAAAATAAAAAAACTCTAACTGGCCGAAGTGTCTATTTTTCATTAAAATATGAATGGCGGCCAGGCAGCCTCTCTCTTGTAAGATACTCTTCTGGATGTTTTGGTATTTCTGGAGAAATGACCGAATTTCACTCTTTAAAATTACATATTTTATTTCGTCATTTCTCTCCTTCAACTATAGAGAAAATATTATCCTCTCTCTCTCATAAAAACTTTATCTTATAATTATGAAAAAGGCATCTCCCCCCTTATCGTGCAACTGAAAGTTGCTGATGACTTTCGCCATCTATCGGAATAAATATCAACTATTAAACAACTTGAAAATCAACGAGAAAATAGTTGATTATATTCCGATATATGGCGCAAGCCATCAGCAACTTTCAGTAGCACGATAAGGAGATGTCTTTTTCATAATTTATGCACCTTATCCCAGTACAATATCACATTTTTAAAATTTTCACATTTCATCTTATAAGTTCTTTGTATAGCAAAGTTGGAGGGGCCTGGGGATGGGAGAACCACCGACATAAGTTTACAAGTGGATATATATTACAATCAGACAACTCCACAGAGTACCATCAGTGATGTGCTCACTTATCATTTACAAGAATATCCTGTAGGTATGCCGTTGCACCATCAATATATCAGAAGCATTGAATCACGAATGTTTCTTTTAAACATACTTATTGCAAACCTATTCTAAGAATATAATAAATACGCAAATCCAATCGCTATATACTTTAAACTGCCTTCAATTCTTAAAGTTAGAGGCTGGCCTGGCTGGCATTATATTTCTTAAAATAAGAGACACTGCTGGAGCGTTTGCGTTGTTCAAATTTTGGAAGACGGCTGAAGAGAAGGGAAAGCTATATACATAATCTAATTGATGTGAATAATTATATGTAAACTAGACGAAAGGCCCGGGCAACGCCCGGGGTTTACCCGAGTGCGAATATATATTAAAAACGTTGTCTTGGGTGGTCGCTATTGACAGGGTGGTCTGTATAGACAGGTGGATGTATCACACAGCTGATAACAGGGTTGTCTAGAGTGGTCGCTATAGACAGGGTGGTCTGTATAGACAGGTGGATGTATCACACAGCTGATAACAGGGTTGTCTAGGGTGGTCGCTATAGACAGGGTGGTCTGTATAGACAGGTGAATGTAACACACTGATGATAACAGGGTTGCCTAAAGTGACCGCTATAAACAGGGTGGTCTGTATAGACAGGTGGATGTATCACACAGCTGATAACAGGGTTGTCTAGAGTGGCCGCTATGACAGGGTGGTCTGTATAGACAGGTGGATGTATCACACAGCAGATATCAGGGTTGCCTAGGGTGACCGCTATGACAGGGTGGTCTGTATAGACAGGTGGATGTATCACTCATCTGATAACAGGATTGCCTAGGGTGACCGCTATGACAGGGTGGTCTGTATAGACAGGTGGATGTATCACTCAGCTGATAACAGGGTTGCCTAGGGTGACCGCTATGACAGGGTGGTCTGTATAGACAGGTGGATGTATCACACAGCTGATAACAGGGTTGCCTAGGGTGACCGCTATGACAGGGTGGTCTGTATAGACAGGTGGATGTATCACTCAGCTGATAACAGGGTTGCCTAGGGTGACCGCTATGACAGGGTGGTCTGTATAGACAGGTGGATGTAACACACTGATGATAACAGGGTTGCCTAAAGTGACCGCTATAGACAGGGTGGTCTGTATAGACAGGTGGATGTATCACTCAGCTGATAACAGGGTTGCCTAGGGTGACCGCTATGACAAGGTGGTCTGTATAGACAGGTGGATGTATCACACAGCTGATAACAGGGTTGCCTAGGGTGACCGCTATGACAGGGTGGTCTGTATAGACAGGTGGATGTATCACACAGCAGATAACAGGGTTGCCTAGGGTGACCGCTATGACAGGGTGGTCTGTATTGACAGGTGGATGTATCACTCAGCTGATAACAGGGTTGCCTAGGGTGACCGCTATGACAGGGTGGTCTGTATAGACAGGTGGATGTATCACACAGCTGATAACAGGGTTGCCTAGGGTGACTGCTATGACAGGGTGGTCTGTATAGACAGGTGGATGTATCACACAGCAGATAACAGGGTTGCCTAGGGTGACCGCTATGACAGGGTGGTCTGTATAGACAGGTGGATGTATCACTCAGCTGATAACAGGGTTGTCTAGGGTGACCGCTATGACAGGGTGGTCTGTATAGACAGGTGGATGTATCACTCAGCTGATAACAGGGTTGCCTAGGGTGACCGCTATGACAGGGTGGTCTGTATAGACAGGTGGATGTATCACACAGCTGATAACAGGGTTGCCTAGGGTGACCGCTATGACAGGGTGGTCTGTATAGACAGGTGGATGTATCACTCAGCTGATAACAGGGTTGCCTAGGGTGACCGCTATGACAGGGTGGTCTGTATAGACAGGTGGATGTATCACACAGCTGATAACAGGGTTGCCTAGGGTGACCGCTATGACAGGGTGGTCTGTATAGACAGGTGGATGTATCACTCAGCTTATAACAGGGTTGCCTAGGGTGACCGCTATGACAGGGTGGTCTGTATAGACAGGTGAATGTAACACACTGATGATAACAGGGTTGTCTAGAGTGGTCGCTATAGACAGGGTGGTGGTCGCTATTGACAGGGTGGTCTGTATAGACAGGTGGATGTATCACACAGCTGATAACAGGGTTGTCTAGAGTGGTCGCTATAGACAGGGTGGTGGTCGCTATTGACAGGGTGGTCTGTATAGACAGGTGGATGTATCACACAGCTGATAACAGGGTTGTCTAGAGTGGTCGCTATAGACAGGGTGGTCTGTATAGACAGGTGGATGTATCACACAGCTGATAACAGGGTTGTCTAGAGTGGTCGCCATAGACAGGGTGGTCTGTATAGACAGGTGGATGCATCACACAGCTGGTAACAGGGTTGTCTAGAGTGGTCGCTATAGACAGGGTGGTCTGTGTAGACAGGTGGATGTATCACACAGCTGATAACAGGGTTGTCTAGAGTGGTCGCTATAGACAGGGTAGTCTGTATAGACAGGTGGATGTATCACACAGCTGATAACAGGGTTGTCTAGAGTGGTCGCTATAGACAGGGTGGTCTGTATAGACAGGTGTATGTATCACATTGCTGATAACAGGGTTGTCTAGAGGGGGGCGGGCAGGGAAGTCACATGTTTGCTGGCGGCCAATGGGCGCGCATTCTATCCGTGAGCTTCAGACAAACAGACAAACAAACAGACAGAATAAGGCAAATATATAAGTAGATAATCTTTGTCAGGATTAGAATGACGAATCCTGTATGGGACTTTGATCCCAGTAAAAGGCTTGTTGCTGCTGTTGTATATAGTCACAGTGTAGAAAATACTATACTATACCTACTACATATAGGTTTCTCTCTGTATTCTTAGTTCTCTTCTCTTACTCTGTAAACTGGCGATCTAGACCATAGGTCGGTAAACTGCGGCTAGCGAGCTACATGCGGCTCTTTATACGTTCCATATGTAAATATTATAGTTCCATATGTAAATATTGTCGCGAAGTGTTTTTTAAATTTTATTATCAGAGTATTTTTTTTTAATGTTTTTATTTTGCTACTCTATAATCTTCCCTCATTGCTTATCTTTTGTTTACCATTCATAGTTTGTTCTTGCCTGAAATAAATTGCTGTCTCATCCCGAAGTTGGTCTTCCCTAATTTTCCACGTGGCAATATTATTTATGCGAGTACTGTTTATTGTTGGCAAGAAAAAAATGCTGTGGCTCTTTAAAACTTTGAAATTTTGTAAATTGCGATTTTTGACTCTTCCGACTCAAAATTTTGCCGACCTCTGATCTAAGCCCATCTGTAGCTATTTAACATCAAACCCAAGTTCAATTGTGGCTATGGCGAAAGAAATGTTATTTTTTTACTTATGAGAGATCAAAGTGCGCTCTGATGGCAATGATCTTGGTGAATATTCTACAAGGGTTTGGCGGTGGGAGGTAATTTCTTGGAAATGAATGTAGTATATAGCAGCGTGAAGTTGAACTTCAGGATATCCAAGTTGAAGTGCGTGTTAGCCCGAAAGCTTGAGATATAAAAGAAATAAGAAAAGAAACCCTCGATTCCTTATTGATAAAACCAAAATGTAAAGGTAGGAAAGATTCTATAATATAGCAGCAAGTTGAAGATTTTTTACCATGTATCTCACTTGTTTCAATGGTTTAAAGATTGAGGTAAAGTAAATGTAAAGTATTGAGACGCATAGTATGGCCGTAATAAGTTCGAGAATAAATAAATAAACAGAAAACTGTGTTCAAATCTAAAAGCTTGAGGGATGAGTTTCTTTTGCAAATAAATTTATTTCGAGCTTTCGGGCAACGTCCTTCTACAGGAAAATTGAAAATAAAGTAAATTAAATTATATTACACTGAGATTAAGCGAGGCAAATGTATAACAAACTATATAAAATAAATATCAGAAGGGCGTTGCCCGAAAGCTCGAAATAAATTTATTTGCAAAAGAAACTCATCCCTCAAGCTTTTAGATTTGAACATTCTATTAAGGGATTAGCCTATTAATTATAAGAAAACTGTCATATTTAGTTTTTAGAGTTAACTTCTGAAACTAGATCAGTGTTTCGGTATGAGTGTCGGAGGTGAGGTTGAGATATTTCTTTCTGTCTTCTACAAACAATGGATTCACTTGTTTGTTGCCTGAAATTTGTCGTTGGAGCCTAGGAGAGGCTGCTGTTCCATACGTCATTGATCCAAGACGAGTCATCGTTCTAAAAACGAAACATTTCAAGATTACCTGCAATGTGTCAGCCATTACTGCAGGGGTGAAGGCCACCCCACCCCCCGGTGTAGGTCGGGGAATCCCGCCGATTAACCCTGCGGCAGCTTGGGGCTCTTCCTTCTTGAAACACTACTTCTCTCAGAAGATATCTACTTGTAGAGTATATAGTGGAATAACCCAGCAAAACCTGCTAACTGCCCAGGTTGTCCTAGAAACTTCTTTGTTTCTATTTACAAGGTCAGTCCAAGTCATGAGTGGCGTTAGGAAGATTTATCTCTCTGAAGACTTCCACGGATACCTTCAGGTTTCAAGTTGACCATTCCTAGAGACTTCTTTGTCTCTACAAGGTCAGTCCAAGTCATGAGGTGTTGCCAAGATTCTCCGAAGACATCCTGTGATAGCTGCCGGGTTCAAGTTGACCATTCCTAGAAGAGTTGCCTTTTTTTTTTTTTAATTATCGCTAGTACACGTGGTACAGGCCATGAAATTCATGATGAATAGAAGTTGGCGACTGATTTTACTGTAAGTGCATCACATGTCTCCACATATGAAAATCAGTTCGACTTTTGCACTTACAAATGTGCCAGAGCCCCGTTTTGGCTACTTGCACTCGCTGGTGGGGTTGGACTTTTACAAGTTGTCATCTTGAATCTTTGATATTGAATTTATGGCCATCAAAGATGGCCTACGGTGTGTGTGGTCTTCCTTCATCTTGGCAATGATCTGTTTCGATATCTTCATGTAGTCTGCCTGGACGTTACCGGTTAGGAATGGTGTTAAGATGTTGGACGTTTGGAATCGTGGAGAGCAATAGTAGTGGCAGCAACTCACCTCAGATCTCTCTGGTGGAAGGTATAAAGATAGATTGACATTTTAAGAGTAATTACGTTCTGCTTTCGATGAAATCTGGGAGGAAAACATGATTGGTCTCTCTTGGCTTTCTATCACATGAGAAAATATAGCGCCCACACTAATCTGGGATACATCCATGGCCAGACATAAAGGCAAGGTAGTGTCTTATTTAACTAATACCTCTTCAGAAGTAAGACTATGTTTGGATTCGTCAATAGCTTCATTTTCCTTTGTCCAAATCCACTGACTATTTTTATGCAGAAGTTCATGAAGAGGCCTTATCAGCCCAGATGAATTTGGTATGAGTTTCTTTTAATAATTCACTGGTTCTAAAAACTATTTCAATTCCGAAATCTTTTTAGGGGTTTTGGCCTTCTGAATAGCTTGTACCTTTTGGTCTAGGAGCCTGATGCCATCTTCTGTGATGTCCCAAATATTTAATTACATTTTGTAATGTACTCCCAGTTTTAACCGGAAGATTGATCTCCCACCGCAATATACAATATTTTACGGCCTCACTCGCTGATATGTTTCTGAGTTTTATTGTTATTTACGGTTCAATTTTTATCCCCATGTTTTGCCTTCAGGTTTAATTTTTATCTCCGTTTTTTGCCTCTATTTCTCACACAGAGTTTGTTTTATTTTTATTTGTAAATATGCAAATCCCCCTTTCCAATCTTCAGTATGTAAAATTCCTTATTCCTTGCGCGTATATATGTAAATATTTTCGCTTATAAATATGGCACTTCTTTGTCTACACTTGTATAAGACCTGAAGAAGGGCAGTTTCTGCCTGAAAGCTCGTCGTGTTCTATTAAAGAATCTTACCACGTTACCCTGTTTTTCCTTTGAATCTTACAGCGTGGCGATATGATGTCGGATAAATTTATATTTATCTTTCCTCAATTTAATATTGTACTTCGTTAACCGTGAAAATACAGCTTTCAACACAGCTATGTTCTTCGTATGAGGCGGTTGCTATGATTACATCATTTGTATAACAAATTACCCCCTCAATTTCATCCAATGTTCAATCCATCACTGATTGGAAATAACAAGAGGCTTTCGCCAGTCCAAATGGCATTCTCCTGAACCTTAAAAGTCCTTTATGTGTATTAATAGTCTGCAATGGTTGGGAGCTTTTGTCTACCTTCAGTTTTAGGTGAGCATTACTCAAATCCAACTTAGAACAATATCTTCCCTTAGTCAAAAGATAACAATTATTGCTGAGTGGGAACCGGATATGCGGCTGTGTTCAAATATTTATTCAAATTTACTTTAAAATCGCAGCAGATTCTGAATTCCTTATTTTTCTTGGGCACTAATACCACTGAAGTTTCCCATTCGCTTCTCGATATGTAGATATCCTCCATTCACAATCTTCCACCGCTGTTCTAATGGCAAAAGGACAAGCTTTATGAAAAATTGGATTTACAATACTTACATTTACAAAAAATATGAATCCCTTTATTGGGTTTGTAGTATCACCGAATAAGGCTTTATATTCTTTCAAAAGTTCTTCCATATTATTTTCTAAAGGTATCACACACACACACAAAACTTTTATTAAGACACACAGGTCTTACAGAGGATTCTCCTTGGGGTTACAAGACGGAGAAACCCATGAAAGTGGGAAATATACAAAGGGGTAAAAATGGAGAAAGATTATATACACATGGTAAATATATACAGATTATTATTTGAATAATCCTATGGAATATAAGAATATGGATTTGAAAAAAAAAATTTTTTTGGAAATATGGGTGGGAGAAGTGGAGAGCGAAAAGAGGAAAGAAAACAGGTATTTACGTATGGAACATACGAGTATACGTACATATAATGGAACAAGTCAATTTAAGCTCTTCTGCTCACACAGCACAGGTGGACCATGGCTTTTTTCAAGAAATCTTTAAGAGATTTTCCAGGAAAATCCGAGTGTTCAGAGATGTAAGGTAAACACCGTTTTATCGGTGTGGGGGGTTCCAAAGGTATCTTGTCTACAGCAAAATTACCAACTCTCAATCGATTTATCTATTATATATCACCAAAGTAATTTTTATTCCTTTTACCACAGATAATTTCTCTAAGTCTAAAAATTGAACCCTGGAACTCCACATTAACAGTGATTTTCCTTAGAATCGGTACTGTGGTGCCTATATAAGTTTTGACAATAATGCCTACAGGTTTCACTTCCACATGTGGAAAAAAAAACTTTCTAAAGTCAATCTCTAATATCAGATTTAAACAACTAACTGTATCCATCTCAAACTCAATGATATTCTGCCTTCGGCCAAAACCCTAACAAATAGTTCGGAATTGAAATAACTTTTAGAACTAGTGAATTATTAAAAGAAATTCATAACAAATTTACCTGAGCTGCTAAGGCCTCTTCATGAGCTTCTGCATAAAAAGAGTCAGTGGATTTGGACAAAGGAAAAATGAAGCTATTGACGAATCCAAACATAGTCTTACCTCTGAAAAGGTATTAGTTCCATAAGACACTACCTTTCCTTTATGTCTGGCCACGGATGCATCCCATATTAGAGTGGACGCTATATTGTGTCATGTGATAGAAGGCCAGGAGAGACCAATCATGTTTGCCTCTCAGACTTCATCGATTCCACTCCCTTCTTGAAATTATTTTAAATGATAATAAAGCATTTTTATAGAACAACACCAATCTAGGTAAAATATTTGAATCCGAGCCTATTATTGAATCATTGAAAATTCAACATTCTTTAAATACTTCGTTGGATACTTCCTCTTTAATCACCGTCGCCAAATTTAGTATATTTTAGGTGAAAAAAAAAACGAAAAGTTTTATTTAGTTCTAAAATGTGTTAAACAATAAAAAGAAGGTGAAAAGCACTTGACTAAGTTCCCTTATTAAATTTAAACTCAGAATTCAATAAATTATTTGAAAGGGTTTCTCTCTTCTATAGCAAGCTACCTGACCGAATTCTGTGAAATTTGCTTTTTGCGGACAAGTTAGAGAACCAATGACCTATTGACCAAGCTGGTGTTGTGGCTTTGTCACCGACCCGAGACCGCTAGTTTGCGGTGATGGTCAATAGATGGCGTCTGGTTTTGACGTCTATTTTGACGGGCGAGGCGACCAATGCCTTTGTGTTTAAAACTAATTACAATAGAAATTTACGGGAGAATTATACAAGAAAAATGGGTTTCGTCATTTCACCATCTTAAACACTTGTTTGGTAAATTCGACCGATTCCATAACCCCTCTAGTAAGATGTTATGAAATGGGAGTCACCCCTGTACTGATGAGAGCTGTAGCCAGAAACCATGGAATACAGGTTGTTGGCTTTTTGTCTGAATTTGCCTAAACTGGTGTTGTAGCTCATTCTTTATCATCAATAGTAAAGTTCTTCAAATTAAAGACGGCCAGTAAATCTTTTTTATTGTCTCGACGTTTCGACAAAAATCTTTTGTCCTCGTCAGAAGCGAACAAAATTAAAACATTTGGCAAAGCGTTAAAAATGATTCTCTTTAAGGGTCTTTAATTTGAAGAACTATGAATGCCGCCGGCCAGGCAGCCTCTAACTTTACACTAGTAAAGTTTTTTACTAGACAATTGACAATGGAAACAAATTTTATTGATTTCTTGCCAATAATTTACATTAAAAATGGAAATAAAACTAAAAGATAGATGATCATGCGGGGGGATGTGCTCCGGCGAGTGAGCCTTCGTTCCCAGGCGATGAGCGGGTGGTCAGCCCAACCTGTACAAAGTACCGGTAGATGATGGATTTGGCCGACGCTAGGATGGCCAGGTCGTCATAGTATTTTACCAAGGTAAGGAACAGTGAATCTTTCTGATACATAATTAGAGGGAGAGATGCTTCTTTTGTCATATAAGACTCTATGTTTTATCAAACAATTTGCAAAAGTAAAAAAGAAGAATATATTTTGGCCTTTAGTGTGTTTAAGGATCTTGAAAATAGAGGTTGCCGGCATTCATATTTCTTTAAAAAAAAGACACTACGACCAGATACCTAAAAAGTAGTTAAAAAGGCTAAGTAGAAATTGTATATAATAGATTTATAGAAGCATAGGGCACCTCTCCCGTCAAAATAAACGTCAAAAACTGACGCCATCTATTGACCGTCGCCGCAACTAGCGGCCTCGGGTCGGTGTCAAGATCCCGTGTGGATCTCATGGAATAAAGTCCGCCCTAGACTGACGAGAGCCATCAGCCCGAAACCATGGTCTCTAGGTGGACGCTTCTCAGTTTGCCAAAGCTGGTGTTGTGGCTTTGTCACCGACCCGAGGCCGCTAGTTTGCGGCGACGGTCAATAGATGGCGTCAGTTTTTGACGTTTATTTTGACGGGAGAAGCGCCCTAAGCTTCTATGGATCAATTTCCTCCCGGAAATTTTTCCATCTATATAGATTTATATATAATATTATGAAATATTTTTGAGATGTATATATATATTTTTATATATCAACACCTGATCCACTTATCTTTTATTTTTTTCTATTATTTTTTCATGTGTTAAGCGTCTTTACGCAAATTTGGCCTTAAATACCCATTTCTTGATTTTTCAAGAAGCCATTGGGACCAAAATTTTTTTTTGTCGCAGTGGTTACAGCCTACTCCACGCTGACGAGCGCCAACAGCGCGAAACGTCTTCGTGGATGGCTTTTCTTGATTTATCAAGAAATTGGGTTGGCCAAATATCACGGAGCAAGCTAAATAAACGTTTAGTTTATTTTTGCTCCACTAGATGGCGCTCTGTCATCTAAAAAGCACATGTGCTCGTGGTCAGGAGATGCCTTCTTTATTTTTAATAAATTTTTTTTTGTTTGTAAAACGACATTTAAAGATTATCCCGCATGAGTTTCTTTTCAACGAAAAATCAAAATTTATTTTAAGGAGAAATATCGATTATTTCTAACCTTAGGGATGAGGTATGAAAGGATGAATTGTGAAGAGTAATGATAAACGGAAAAATAAAAGTTTCCAGGGATGGGAACTCTTCACAATTCATCCTTTCATACCTCATCCCTAAGGTTAGAAATAATCGATATTTCTCCTTAAAATAAATTTTGATTTTTCGTTGAAAAGAAACTCATGCGGGATAATCTTTAAATGTCGTTTTACAATCACAAGCCGCATTATATTGTATTATATATTTATTTTGTTTGTTTAATTTTATTATTATATATTTATTTCCAAGATCACATAGTCTTTGGTGAGTTTAATATTTGCTTTTGACTCGTGATTTAGATGTTGTACTAAATTTGAAAAACCGTGTTAGAACGCCCTTACAACCTCAGAATAATTTTAACACCTTGTCCAAATACTTTATTTTTATTTATTTCTCCTGACGAAGACAAAAGATTTGAAGGGTTGAGATAATGAAACTTTATCTGACGAAGTGTCTATTTTTTAAAGAAACATCTTGAGAAATTGTTGGTTTTTTAAACAATGGGTGTCCAGTGTCTAGGTCAGTATCCCCAGCCACTAGTGCTAGCAATACATCCATGTTGCAGCAATACCCGGAACGTTAGGAAGTGCTACCTTGAAGATCCGGATTCCATGTTTGACTTTTCTCCGCAAACACAGATGTTTGTCCTCTCGATCCATGGGATTTGCCCAGAAGAGACAGCGTGTTCAAGAACCGATTGGAGTCTTCAGGAACCCCATAGTATTCTATTTTATTTCAACACACAAAACGCGATATCCCGGCTATGGATAATTGCGTCGATTTACATTTTTTAACAGAAACAGTTATAAACATATTATACAAGAAAAAGTAATCGAAATAAAAAGAGAAACAATGATATATATTAGGAACCTGAATCTTTCAGGTTTGAAAGAAAATCATAAATATATTTACAAAAATAGTTAAATCTATGATAATTCTCTCTGCTATTTACAAATTGATATAGATCTACAACATTATTTATTGTCTGTTGTCTAGCGGTGAAGAAGAGTGGACATCCCAGCAATAGATGTCTCAAGTCCTGGAATTCGTTGCCACAATGACAGATAGAGTCTTCAACCGCGCCAATTTTTGATAAAAATCCCTTAAAATTTCCATGGTTCGTTATAAACTGGGTATTATAAAAATTGGAGCGGAAATATGTTGGAATTCCAAACGGGAAAAAGCTTTGGAACCCCATAGTAAAGAATTGTTTTGCTATTGTTCTATAAGTCTGGTAAAAACTCAAAAGCTCTATCTATAAAACTTTAAACATATTTTTAAAAAGGAAAACTGCTTGTTCCTGATTGCTTGTATATAAGTTTATACCAAGTCCTTTCTTTCTTCTTTCCCCCTATTTGATACATTGTAAATAACTATTACTGTGTTATTTCTAACGAATTTCAGAATAATTTCTAACGCTTTGCCAAATGTTTTGTTTTTTTTTCGCTCCTGACGAGGACAAAAGATTTTTGTTGAAACGTCGAGCCAATAAAAAGATTTACTGCCCGAAGTGTCTTTTATTTGAAGAACTGTGTTATTTCTGTATATACCCCCTCTTCTACTCGGAGAATCTATATAAGATCAAAAGGCCTTAATAAAGCACACACACACGCACACACAAAAGCCTTTATTAAGACACACAGGTCTTACAGAGGATTCTCCTTGGGGTTACAAGACGGAGATACCTATGAAAGTGGGAAATATACAAAGGGGTAAAAATGGAGAAAGATTACATACACATGATAAATATATACGGCCTTAATAAAGCTTTCTGTTGTCTATATAACTATATAAACAAAAACATAAGAAATACCATTAATAGATTATAACATTTGCTATGCCCTTTGGCTTAGATTACGAATGTAGCAAGCTCATAGTCAAACTTATTTTAAGACATCAAATCGTTCAAAAATAATCCCCTGTATTAATATTGAGATGAAAATATCAAGAGCTTTCAAGGATAAGTTTATTTTTGAATTTTTTAATTCAAAAATCTCTCTAGCTTTTGGGAACGAGAGCCTTTCTCCACAGGAGAAAACATTCTACATATATTGTATTTCAGTTGCACGATAAGGAGATGCCTTTTTCTTAATTTACCCACCTTATCCCAGTACAATATCACATTTGTACTATTTTTTCACATTGTGTAGCGTTCTCACTCAATTCTGGCCTTAACTACCCGTTTCATGATTTTTCAGGATGCCTTAATGACCAATTTTTTTTTTTGGTCGTTGAGGTACAGCTTGCACCACGCTGATGAGGGCCAACAGCCCGAAACGCGGCCGTGGTTAGCTTTTCTTGATTAATCAAGTATGGGTATTTGGCCAATTCTGTAATAATTAAAAATCAGCGAGAATAGTTGATATTTATTCCGATAGATGGCGCAAGCCATCAGCAACTTTCAGTTGCACGATAAGGAGATGCCTTTTTCTTAATTTATTGTATTGTGATGATGGTATTGTGGATCGTGTTTTCTCCTGTAAATGGGCTCTTGTGCTCGAAACCAAGAGGTTTGTGAATTAAAAAATTTAAAAAGAAACTCATCCATAGAATGTGGAAAAATACTACAAATGTGATATTGTACTGGGATAAGGTGCATAAATTAAGAAAAGGCATCTCCTTATCGTGCAACTGAATATTCGATATTTATTCCGATAAATGGCGCAAGCCATCAGCAACTTTCAGTTGCACGATAAGGAGATGCCTTTTTCTTATCCCTAGAAGCCTGATATTTGTTCACCTTAACATCCATCTTCTCGCGACGGAAATAATACGTCTATAATTCGACAGAACACCAACCTTTGAGACTGTAGGCACCACAGAGGGTTCTATGGAAATAGCTCTATAGAGGCAACCTAACAATGGACAACTTCTAGTTACCACTGGTATCAACAATGATAAATGAATACAAAGCAATAATGCGCCATCTATATACAACGAATGAAGACTATATGCGAATGTTTCTTTCACAAATAAATCAAACTTCTACTGTTCTTACTGCGATGAAAAAATATATTCGGAGGGCTTTTATATGTTACACTGAAGGGTGGAATCTTAGAAATGGCGTTCAATATTAAAATTAAGTACCAATGGTTAATTCTGTGTGAATGCATATTGTTTATTTTTTATTTAAGCTATGTATATATATACATAATTATCTTAAATAGTTTGCAAAATAATATAATTATTGGCTGTATATATACTGGATGCAATATTTAAATGGCAGAGACAATGTCTTCGTTGGTCATGCTGAACGAGAGTGGCACACGTGTGCTGAAAAAAAAAAAACTCGAGATAAAAAGTTTTATTTGCCGTCTGAGTTTACCTCGGTCCTTTCTTGTTAACGATTGGATATATATTTTTAATATTAGAGCTTTATTACACACACAATCCTTTATTAAGGCATTCCGTCTTATACAGACGATTCTCCTGTCATAAATGAATCTAAAAAGAAATGAGAAGTAGGGGACGAAATTGAATCCTCGCTCAGAAAAGAGAAAAAGAAGAAAAGGAAAGAATATCTATGTACAAAAGACTATATACATCGTGCATAGAACACAGTGAAGAAGTAGATTATTAGATCTTTGTTACACAAAAATTAATTCTATAAACAGAAATATAGATAAGGGGCAAATAATCTGTCTGAATTTAAATAGAATATTGTCAATTTCTGACCATATATTGATCCTATATGTAAATAGAACTGTCTTTTGAGCCAAGATAACTATAGCAAACTTATCACTACACACATCAATCTGACAAACACATTGTCACCATATGTAAATAAGACGATACTGATTACAAGAGGAGGAATCGCCGGATATCATTTCGAAGAAGGATTAAAAAGCTAACGGTGCAAAATTCTTAATTTACAAGAAACTAAAGAAGATATGATATATATATATATTAATTGAATAGCATATTTTGGATCAAAAATAAAATAAACATTTTATTTAATATAAATTCCAATATTTCATTAGGCTATACGCCTAACTTCGTCAGGGCTTTTCTTGTTTTTGAACTGCTTTGGTTCATCACGTGATGCCTTCACGCGACGATATATAAATATTTGCAACTCTGTGGGGATAAAATTTAAAATATATACACACAAAAATAAAAAAAGGCATATCCTGACCAGGAGCACATGTGCTTTACAGAAAGCAGAGCGCCATCTGGTGGAACAGAAATCAATTAAACATTGATTTAGCCTGTTCCCTAATATTTGGCCAACCCAATTTCTTGATAATTCAAGAAAATTATAAATATAGATATACATGTAGATATAGATTATGGATTGTTCTATTTTCAAAATAAATAGAAATATTTTATAAAATGAAGGATTATTATTTAAATCATTGTCTGAAATCTCGCCAAGATTATATCACTTAAATATCTTGTCGCCGTTAGATTTTATTCCTTCTTCGATAAGACGATTTGCGAAGAATTTCCTCCTCGCGCATCTTACTTTGATGATATCATGAACATAACAGGAAGTTTGCCAATCACAGGAAACAACACAACCATCCAGGTGAGCTGCTACACAGCCTAGCGTTGCATTAATGGCCCATTTCCGAGTAGTCGGTGACGTAACGTAGCCAACTTTAGACACACGCGATTGTTGCCTTTCTAAAAACTTCTTTAATGACGCCGTTTTTGTAGATCTCTTGATGGGGCCATCTTGGGAGTGGATTTCCCAATGACACACGCTGGGCGGGCGATTGGCTGGTTGGTTGCCCTTTGGATGATTGGGGATGGCTGAGGTTTTCCTCAGCTTCCTCTTGTGTTTCTTCTTTTCGTGCAATATTGATTGAATGCTGTGTTAGGTGTTAAGACTTTCCTATTCTTCCATCGAGCAGAGTAATCACCAACACCTCTAAGAAATTAACACTTTTAATTTACTTTCATAACTAACTAATTTACATCATTTAAAACCAAATATATACATGTAAAGTCGTCCGGTCATCTGGTCAAAATATAAATATATTAATCTATGAAAAACAACTTATAAAAACGCTAACAAATGCTAGGTAGAAATACATGTTCCATCAACACGGCCTTCATCTAGATCCACAATTTTACAGAGGATGCCCCTTCGAGATATACAACAGAAGAAGAAATTAGAATAATTAATTGATGAAAAATAGTTATTTAAAAATACTTTATAAAAATGTTCTTCAAATTAAAGATACTTCGGCCAGTAAATAATTTTTATTATCTCGACGTTTCGACAAAAATATTTTGTCCTCGTCAGGAACGAACAGAAATCAAAACGTCGAGACGATAAAAAAGATTTACGGGCTGAAGTTTCTTTGATTTGAAAAACTATGAATTCCGGCCAGGCAGCCTCTATCTTTACGATTATTAAAATGTATTACAAAGAAGAAATCAATATATCAGCTTCCGTCATTGAACTATTCGATCAATATCAGTCTAAGTATAAAAGAGCGGCGGTGGGGGAGGACCATCGTATATTGGGTGAATAGGTAAAATATTCAGTTAAACATAAAAACTTGATAATATGTTGCTCTACTCGTATATTAAATCATATCAAGTTTCAAATTCTTGATGATCGCCCCCCCTGTTAATTCTAAAATTGAATGGAACACGCCTATGGACATATTTTAGCAAAGTACAAGGTGCGTTCATTAATTTCCAGGACTGGTTAAAAAATAAAATAAATAAAAAAGCTAAAGAATTTTTTTTTTACAGAGTTAAATATTGGACATTCGACCACACCTGACTGAAAGCACGAGTCTCGTGGCGCACGCGCCGATCTAAAAATAGAACAAAACAACTCCTTGTAAGGTTCGCATTTCTAATTTTAAAATGGCCATTTTCGAAGAGCAGATAATATGTATTAAGTTTTGTTTTAAATTGAAAAAAAGTGCTACTGAGACGTATGAATTGATTAAAGAAGCTTTTGGCGATGCAGCTTTATCCCGTTCAAGAACTTTTAAATGGTTTTCACGCTTCCTAAAAGGTCGGGAAAAGGTAAACGATGATCAGGTTGCGAGGAAAACAAGCTCAAAATAAAGGAATTAATTAAATCTAACAGAATAATTTATATCAAAGACTTATCTTCAGAGACTGGACTATCTGTAGGACTGTGTCATCAAATAGTAACAAAAGATTTGGACATGATCCGGACGTCTTCGAAATTTATTCTCCGGATTCTAACAGAGGAACAAAAGGAGGTTAGAATGGATGTCTGCAAAAACATGGTTGAAATGACTCGGACCGATCCAGAATGGATTCAAAAAATCATTACCGGGAATGAGACATGGGTGTATCAGTATGACCCGGAAACCAAACGCTAATCCAGCCAATGGATTGAAAGAGGGGAACCGAAACCCAAAAAGGCAAGATTTACAAAATCCAAAGTCAAGACATTGCTTGTTACATTTTTTGATATTAATGGCTTGGTTCACCATGAATTTATTCCTTTCGGACGTACAATTAATCAAGAGGTTTATTTGGGGATAATGAGGCGCTTAAGGGAGGCAGTGAGCCTTAAAAGACCTGAAAGATGGCAAAACAATGACTGGATACTTCACGTCGATAATGCGCGGCCGCACACAGCCCATGTTGTTTTGCAGTTTTTGGACAAGCATTCAACCATACAGATCCCTCATCCACCCTATTCCCCCGACTTAGCCCCCAATGAATTTTTCCTCTATCCTAAATTGAAAATGGAGTTAAAAGGAAGGAAATTTGACAACGTTGATATGATACAAGCTGAATCGAAGGTAACCTTGAGGAACCTCTCAAAAAGTGATTTTATCTCCTGCTTCGACAATTGGAAAAAAAGATAGAACAGGTGTATTGAGGCAGGAGGGGCATATTTTGAAAAATAATAAATTAGTTTTTTTATTTGTTTTATTTTTTCAAAGATACAGAGCTGTCCTGGAAATTAATGAACGCACCTTGTATTTATTATTTTATTAACAGAGCATCATTTTTTATGTTTATATTTTGCTACTCTGTAAACTTCCCTCATTGCTTATCTTTTTTTATCATTCATAGTTTGTTCTTGCCTGAAATAAATTTCTGCGTCATCCTGAAGTTTGTCTTTCCTAATTTTCCAGGTGGCAATATATACAGAGGTATATATATTCTAAAACTGAATGGAACACAAGCCTGTAGACAGATAAACATAGGTGTTAATTTTAAAGCTCAGAGGAACAAGCCTGTAGACATATACAGTGGTATATATATTTTCTACAGCCCAATGGGATACAAGCCTCTAGGCATAGAGGTATATATATTCTAAAACCTAATGGAACACAAGTTGTAGACAAGTGTGCGTCGACACATGAGCCAATACAGCCGCCATTGTTCCAAGATCGATCATGGAGCCCTGTCATCTCTGCAGCCATTACTCATGTGCGTGGACGCCTTTTCATCATACCATATAAATGGCCATCAAACAATCAAATTATACATTAGGAGAATGCTATTGGACTATCTACCATCGTTTTCATAACGGGTTGTTAATAGGTATCTGCACTTGTTCATATAGTAACACCTGCGTGGCGTTTCCAGCATGAAGTGATGCAGTCGGTGTTGCGCCTGTTCTACCTAGAAGTGAATCATACTGTGATATGGATAATCCGCTCCTTACTGTATGACAAGCTAACCAAGATCCCAGGTTGGAGTTGGGGAAAGATGGATGGACACCAGCTACAGGAGATGGCCCACGTGGGAGGTGAGACAGAGACGGTATTCTGATGTAGGGATGTGACATCTGTGGTTAGAGAAGAGTCGACAAGTTGTCTCCGGGAGTATGGCCATGTGGATGATCCTACAAGAGGATGCCAGAGAAGCTTGCCCGCTCACCAGTATGAACTAGTGTTAAGCGCTTTTCTTGCGTCTTGCTTTGATTTCTGAGTTGAACCAGTTAACCAGGAAGTTCCATGCTGAATTAAACAAATTAAAACATAAAATATAAGATGAACAATGAGGGATGTTTACAGATTAGCAAAATCTATAAATATTAAAACCTATATAATTTGTTAATAAAATAATAAACACTTTGCCACAATATAATCCAAACACTGGAGATATAATCTCAAAATAACTTTGTCATGAGAGTATTGACAACTTTTACAAAAAGCGAAAGTATTTGCTACCTTAACATGAAATAGATATAAAAATTAACACGGAAGTATATTATTTTATAGTAAAATAATGTAAATTCGTGTTACAATATTGTGTTGAAGTACAATAAATATGTTACAGTGAAAATATCAAGCGTTTCCAGGGATAATTTTCTTTCAAAACATTCACAAATCTCTAGTCTTCTGGCACGAAAGTCCTTCTAGAGGGTACTTATAGTTATTTGAATGCAGATATATGCCACTACACGGGCGTATCGGATTTGCTATTCAGAGGGGATTTACAATATACAATTCCCTGAACCCACGCCATAACCTCCAAATAAAGAAATCCCCTTTGAATAGCAAATCCGATAAACCGGTGCAGTGGAAGCCCGTGTTAAATTGGCATTCAAATAACTATAATCACCTTATGTATTTGGTTATATTTTAACTCTTGTCCTATTGGCGATTTAGTGTAGAGTGTTTTCTCCTGGACTGTCATGCCAGAAATCTAGAGATTTGAGAATGAAAATGTTTTAAAAGAAACTCTTCTTCTTCCTATCTCCACTCAATCATATCAGGATATCAAGTTGTGACCCTTGATGGTGTCTGTTTGACAACCATTATGACTGGGTGAAGTAGAATGTCTTTGTCATTAAGACTGGGAGCACTACTCACTGCCGACTTAGCTCCAAAAGAAACATATCTCTAATAGCCTGATATTTTCACTTTAATATTGATACACAAGGGATTACACCTATCCTCCGATTTACACGGTACTTGTTTTACACGTTTTCGCTTTTACACGGTTTTCCAAATAAGTTTTTTTTTTTATCGCACTATACTAAAATGCGGTATTCTACTCTATACTACCTATGTTGAAAAGAATATTGGAAGGCTCTGATTCATGAGGGGGCGAACACCTATTCAGATTTGACAGTTTAATATACACCTATCCCTCGATTTACACGTTTTTCTCAGGAACGTATCTACCGTGTAAATCGGGGGATAGGTGTATTCTATTAAACAATAAATATGTTTTATATAAAATTCTATATACCATACCAATGATTGATTCAATATACTGCTTCATGCCCTTATAGGACAAGCCAATTAACATCGGAAACTCAATTTCAGAGAGAATGTTTTCAATAAATTGAGAAACCAAACTTGAAGTTTCTGAAGATGTACAGAACATGGTAAAGTCCAAGCCTGAAGTGTATGAATGTGAAGCAAGAAGTTGAATATTCTTTGAGTGTGAAAGCTTGCAAAAAAATAGGAACTTACCCTCTATTATAAATTTGTTTATTCTTTTCTTTGTCGTCTGTTTTCACAAGTTGAATCTGGTTAGAAAATGTATAAAATTAGATGATTCTTTTGTTGCCTTAAATACGAGATAATTAACTCGTTTCTATATATATCTAAAAATGTTTAATAAAATAATTTTATAAATCTGAGAGTTGTCTTCAAAAACGATCCAACAGAATGTCAGAGTCTACAGAACATGGTAAAGCATCCAAATCATGGAACTTCTGGCAATTCCTGTTGAGACGTTATCTCAATAAAGGATTTGTGAAATTATATAAATATTGATCGGGAAAACTCCCAAACTGTAGCACTAAAAGGTTCCTAATATATATTATTGTTTCTCTTTTTTTATTTTTGATTACTTTCTTGTATAATATGTTTATAACTGTTTCTGTTTCAAAAATGTAAATCGACGCAATTATCCCTAGCCGGGATAACGCGTTTTGTGTGTTGAAATAAACGACAATTGTAACACTAAAATGTCAAATAATGAATTTCAGTTAGAGAAAAGACACATTTCTTCCTATATCCCTCTATATTTTTTATAGATTTTTATATTCTCGAGGCAAAATTTCCATCTGCAATGATGTCTGTTGATCAGAAAGTTGCATATAAATTCTCAGCCACAGTTTTCTACACTTGGACATTTTCTGATATCTGGTTCTATAAAGCTATCTCCACATCTCGTAGATTTAATTAACATTTGACTTTCTGTCGCCACGGGCAGACGATCATCGAGCAGCAGTCACGAGTAAATACTGGAAACCCATTACATCAGGTCCCTGCACGCTAGGGTGCTCACGTGACAGATCCGGGAGCCAATCAATGCCAGCCTTTTGTTAGCTTATCATTGCCGCCATTTTGGCGTGACGCGGGGAGTCCGGTTGTGGACGGACTTAATTGCTGATTGTTTCTTTATCGTCTTCTGGTGGCCACACAGATTTCAAAGTCCCGTCAATGAGGGGACAAGAATTGCAAGTACACATTATTGACTGTATTGACTCATCAATTGATGAGTTCTACTCATCCCCAGCAGACACCATCAAAACTACGCCTTTACCGGTCCCAAGCCCGGATGAAAAAGGAGGAGGGGGGGCAGTAACAAGCTCGCTAAAAAACCTGGACTCAGCTGGCCCGGCTGATAGCACCCTGTAAGGGCTCCTAATCCACGGATACAGGATGAGCAGCGTTTGTACTCCATGTTAGGAACAGCTGCACATGGCATCTGTTCCACATGTCAGAGGCGGCCATTTCTTTTGGAGCTAAGTCGGCCTGCCACTGAGTAGTGCTCCCAATCTTAATGACAAAGGCAGACACATTCTACTTCACCCAGTCATGATGGTTGTCAAACAGACACCATCAAGGGTCACAACTTGATACCCTAATATGTTTGAGTGGAGATAAGGAAGAAGAAGAGACACAATCAAAAGTCTCAAGATTTACAAGCATGATACCTTAATATGATTGAGTGGAGATAAGGAAGAAGAAGAAGAAGAGACACAATCAAAAGTCTCAAGATTTACAAGCATGATACCTTAATATGATTGAGTGGAGATAAGGAAGAAGAAGAGGAAGAAGAGACACAATCAAAAGTCTCAAGATTTACAAGCATGATACCCTAATATGATTGAGTGGAGATAAGAAAGAAGAAGTGCAAATTAGCGCCTCTTTAAATGACACTCATTGGAGAAATCATTGACAAATTATCAATAGGTACCTAGCAAGACATCTCTCCCTTTAATTAAACATCAGAACGATACATTATGCCCATCACCCAGGTAGAAAACCTTACTGGTGATGATGAAGAATCAACCACAACGCCAGTTTTGGAAAATTCGGACAATGAGAGATGAGTATATATGTCTATATTTACATATATTTATCTTTAAATACGATATAATCTCTCTCCATTACCTTTTTTAAATATGCTTTAGTTAGTTGTAGAAGAGTTTTTCCGAAAGCTACTTTAATCAAATAATAAAAATAGTTGCGGAGTTGTATGCCCTTTTTGTAATATATTACAATGATTATTCTATAAAACAATCCCTTGCAACAATATTGAGTAAAATCAATCATTCCTCCAGGGTGTCTTTTCACAAACATTTTTATTATTCTCTAGTTTTCAGGCACAAATGTTTGTGAAAAGACACTTTTCCCTGGAGGAATGATTGATTTTACTCAATATTACAATGATAATACATGATCCTTATGATTTTGCGTTCGTCATTACTCTTCATAATTCATCCTTTCATACCTCATCCAAAAAGGTTAGAAATAGTCGATATTTCACCTTGAAATAAAATTTTAATTTGTCGTTGAAAAGAAACTCATGCGGTGTAACTTCAAGTGTTGTTTAACATTAATTTTTGTTGAAAATGCATCGATTTCCGAGATGTTCTTCGTGAATTCTGAATGTTTCTAATCCTGGGCCGTCCTCCTGTGTTCTCCTCCGACTGACCTCAGCATCTCTCGTTCCACGGCTTCCTTCCGACTACTTCCTCTTTTATTATTATCCCTAGTACACGTGGCCATGATAACCATCGTGGGTAAAAGTTGGCGACTGCTTTTACTGTAAGTACAACACATGTCTACACATGTGAAAAGCAGTTCGACATTTGCACTTACAAATGTACCAGAGCCCCGTTTAGTTAGTTGCACTCGCTGGTGTGGTTGTACTTTTGCAAGAATCGGGAGCCATTGGAGCATTGTTTTTTTTTTTAATCAGAAAAAAGTGTCCAATGAGGGAATCGATCCCGGGTCGTAGCGATCGAAAACCAAGGGTTGAGACCATTCGTCCACCGACCCTCTACTTCGGATCTTATCCTCACTTATCTATTACATCAATATTTTTATTCATTAGGTTATATATAGATGGGGCGTTATTGCTTTATATTGATTCTTCTTTCAATTGACCTTTGAGTTTAGAGTAAGCTTTGTGCACTTTTGGTGGTATTCCAATTTCGCTTCCCTATAGTGAGTGCAAAAAAGTGGTTTATTTCCATTTTATGGTAAAGCATATGTTCTTGTGTTTTTTAAAATAACTCTATTAGTATTAATGAGATTTTTTGTTATTTTTTTTACCTTTTTTTTTAAATCCTTTGACACGAAGGGATGCATTTTGAATTTATCTTTGGGACAAGGAAAGGTCAAATATGCGACATAAAGGCTGAGAGAAGAATTACAAAAACAAGACTCAGAATGAATTACAAAGGAATAACAATACATCCAGATGACACAAGAACCTATAGGACAATTGTCCTGGTGTGGAACTTACACCTACCCACATATTCTCATGTCCAGCAATGGCCGCAGCCTTGCAGAAAATTGACATGGACCCAGAGCAGCAGCTTTATACACCCAAGATAGTGGACATTGCGACTGCTGTAATAGAGATGCATGGAGACATCTGAGGCTCTTCATTGGACACGACAACAACAACAGAAAATAGACATGGATCCAGAACAGCAGCTTTACACACCCGGTATAGCAGGGAATGCTATTTAGCCAAAAAATCTGCTAAGGCAAGCCTCACAACCTTTAAGGAAACGAACACTGACGTAGACCGCAATATTTATGTCTCAAATAGGAAAAGGTACACGACCTTAATAAACTTCAACAAGAAAAAATATCTTCAGGAAAAACAAGAACTTCTTAAAAATGCCCGTGACTCCGCAAACTTTTGGAAAACTATAGCTACCTTGAAAGACAAAAGCTATATACAAGGAAATATAACAATTTTAGAGTGGCAATGCTTTTACAACAAACTGCTCTCTGCTGAAACGACGATAGGAAGCGACCTATCTACTCTCTCACGAATTGATCCTGAACTCTACTGTGAAATCTCCATAACAGAAATAACTAGAGAAATCTCCAGTCTGGCAAATGAAAAAGCTTGTGGCGCTGACGAAATTCCGAATGAAGCATTAAAGACCCTACCTTTCGAACACCTTGTTACTCTAAAAAATATATTCAACAGAATCATTAATTCTGGTTCATATCCCTTAATATGGTCTAAATCTATCATCCATCCTATTTTTAAAAGCGGTGACCGGGATAATCCATCAAACTACCGCGGAATTGCCCTTATTAGTAATCTGTCAAAACTTTTCACATCAATACTAAAATCGCGATTACGCAACTGGATTGAAGGTAGATCAATTATTCCAGAAAACCAGGCCGGATTCAGAAAAGGCTACTCCTGTCAAGATCACATATTCACACTGTTGTCCTTGATACAGCTGACTCTCAGACGTAAAAGAAGAAAACTCTATGCTTTTTTTGTGGACCTAAAAAAGGCTTTTGACACTGTTCCCCACTCACTTCTGTGGTCAAAATTGGGTGAATTAGGTCTGGATTTCCGCTTTGTTAACCTTATCAGGAACTACTTCGAACAAATGACAACGACGGTGAGATGGAATGGACTATTTACTGAACCCATCAAAATCCGATCGGGAGTGTTACAAGGAGAACCCTTATCACCCTATCTATTTATACTCTTTGTAACTGATTTAATCAACATTTTTAATGACTCTACTCTACCAGGCATATACCTCCCTAATTTTGGAACGGTCCACCTTTTGATGTATGCCGACGACATAATTCTCATAGGAGAATCAAAAATCAATCTACAAATAAAAATCAACATGTTGAAAAAATACTTCGAAACAAATCATCTAACCCTGAACGAATCAAAATCCAAGATAATGGTTTTCCGAAATGGTGGCCGCCCTGCAAAATCGGACAAATGGTTCTGGGGAGACCAACTGTTGACAGTGACATCGAAATATCTCTATCTTGGCTATCCCCTCACAACAACAATCTCGTTTAGTCAAGTGGCTTCATACTTTAAAGGCAAAGCGCTTGCAGCTACCGGCGAAGTATGGAAAATTATGGAGAAATCCAGGTTGAATTCATTTGGTTCATCAATGAAACTATTAGACTCGATTATCCTGTCAACTCTGCTGTATTCTGCTCCAATTTGGGCAAACGAAAAGTACAAAATCTTGGACCAAATTCAGAATAACTATCTCCGACGACTATTGAACTTGCCGAGTAACACACCAGGCTACATACTACGCATGGAAACCGGACGCTTCTCACTAGGAGTCACAGCAACCAAACTAATTCTAAAGTTCTGGTTAAGAATATTAAAAATGGAAAAATCCAGATTGCCCGCAATCTGTCTAGCCCAATTATGGGAAACGTCCACTCTGACGAATGCCTTTATAGGTTTTACAGAAAATTTAATGAATATCCTAAACTCAACTGGATTCATGTGGTTAAAGAATTGTTCAGACCCCAATATTCTACAGAAACAGTCTATCCAAACCGACCAATCAAGAATAACCAATTCGAAGCTACACACACACTACAAATATTTACATAAAACATTCGCAGCAGAGAACTATCTACTAAGTGAACTCCCACTGCCGGCTAAACGCCTCATTGCGCAATTGAGAATTCTATTTGTTTTATATCGAGAAGACCATATAAAATATCTAAGGACAGAAGACTTGTATTGCCAACTATGCAAAAATAGAACCGAAAATGAATTAGAACATTATATATTTGAATGCATGCCTCTTGACACGGAAAGAAAAATACTCTTCTCTAAGATAGGCCATACACACTTCACATTATATTCTTTATTATCCAACTTTATAGACAATAGTTCAGTAGCTCTAAATCTATATAACTTCCATAAAAATGCTGTAAAAAAGAAAGACTTAACCGAACATTCAAACATACCAAAAATTTCTGTTTGATAAGAAAGACAGAACCAACATCCAATTATTTGTTTAGGCAGATACGATAAGTTAACAATGATAAAACGGTGTTTACCTTACAACCCTGAACACGAGGATTTCCTGGGAAATCTCTTAAAGATTTCTTAAAAAATACATGGCCCACCTGCGCTGTTCCATCTTGTTCCATATGTAAATACCTGTTTTCTTTCCTCTTTTCGCTCTCCACTTCTCCCATCCATATTTCCAAAATTTTTTTTTTTTTTTTTCTCTTTTTTTTTATTTTTTTTTTATTCTTCTTATTTTTTATTCTTTCTTATAATCTGTATATATTTACCAAATGTATATAATCTTTCTCCATTTTTTATTTCCCACTTTCATAGGTTTCTCCGTTTTGTAACCCCAAGGAGAATCCTCTGTAAGACCTGTGTGTCTTAATAAAGGCTTTTGTGTGTGTGTGTGTGTGTGTGCTTTACACACCCAAGATGAAGAACATTGCGACTGCTGTGATAGAGATTCATGGAGACATCTAAGGCTCTTCATTGGACACGACAACAGCAACACTATATGTCACTTTGTGAGCTGTACAGGTATTAGAACGTGTGACTATGGAGTGACTTATGAATTCTCTCCACAAAAGCAATTAAAAAGTAGTTGTGTTGACATTCAGGGTTGACACAATGTGATTGGCTGACACAATAAATCTATTACAATCCAAAAATAGGTTCTGCAGGCGTGGGTTGTTGAAATAATCTCTAAAGATGAGAACACAAATGGTATTTATTGCAAAATACACACACATTCACATCTTCCTTTATTGGAAAACATCCCAAGACAGTTCTATGGCAGTCTTGGCACAGGAGACAAATGGATCTTATACATTTGAAGAATAAAAAGGTTTTAGAATATTATTTTATTTCTTTTTCAAAATCAAATTTCTTTGAAGGACCCACGAATTGTGTACATTTAGTGTGGGAAGATATAAATATATATTGTCATTTAATATTTTTGCACAGTATTATTTTATCAAAATTTCGATTGTCTTATGTATTTAAAATATCAAAACTTACTCATTTTAAATCAGAATATTTTTATTTAAATACAGATTATTATATATATAATATATAACATAAGATTATTACTATTTTTACAAACAATTTTTATCTCCATGGTTAAACCAATTCCTGAAGTCCTCTCCAATTTTGCGATGGTAGTTATAGGCCTGGGGTCCTCTTTTGTCAGTTCTGAGCATGATATGTTCCGGAGAAGCTTTCTCGCTATTGCATTTCAAGCAGTTATTGAAGATTTTTTATTCATTTTGAAATTTTAAGGTTTTTATATGGCCACTTCTTAGTCTCGCTAAAGCTGTTTGTTGATTTCCATTGAGTTTTTGAAGTTATTCTAATTGTTTCAATGGTTTGTACCAGTGATGATTTGGATAAGCTGTCAGTTTTGATTTATTTTTTTATACGTATATATTTCTTCAAAGGTAAGATTATTGCTATTGCTTGGTAAGTGACACGCTTTTTTTGCTAATTTGTCTATTTCTTCATTAAGAGGTATGTCGACATGGGAAAGGATCCATTGGAAGTTTATTTTTGCTGCTTTGAGTTTTTGTGTATTAAACATAATTTATTATACACAATTATCAGACATCTATATAGCTTTATACATGGATGGATGGATCAAGAGTAGAGAATTATCTATAGTCGGGGTATAAAATCTTAGAGGTTGTTATTTAATTAGTCCATTCACCCAGTTGTTCAGAACACCGGATTTATTAAGTTATTTATAATATCATTCGCATATTTATAAAGTTTAAAATATTTAAAAGTAGAGCTTAGGGCAGGCATCGCAGTATTTAGCCAGTTGTACATTTGTTGAGAACAACTCAACAATGTTTCGCTCCTAGTACAAACTTTTTTCCTGGAGAGATCTAATAGTCTCAAATATATTGTCATGGCAGAGAAGACAAGTATTCCAAAAGTTTAAGTTAAAAATTTATTAACAAAATCTATATAATACAAAACGGTGATTATAATTTTACAAGATAGAGCTTGCCTGGCCGGCATTCATATTTCTATAAAAATAGACACTTCGGCCAGTTAGAGTTTTTTATTTTCTCAACAGAGCGCGCGAGAGAGAGATAGTATTAACAAAAGCTATCAATCTCCTTTAGTCACATTTAAATAAACCAAAATTCCAGCTAGGGATGTTTCTTCATCAGTTTTTATTTACTCAAGTTTTCGGGTTTATCAGCCCTTCGATGGGAGAGTTATTGCGCTGTTCCCGTATCTCTCTCAAAGGACGATAAGCCTGAAAACTTGAGTTCAAGATATAAAAGCGGATAAAGAAACCTATTCCGGGATGGATATCCGAAATATTTAAATTCTCTATAAATATAAGGTTTAAAAGATTACATGAGGAGCTTCTTTTTAAATTTATTGCGAGCTTTCGAACCTTCCGGTTCCTCTACAGGCATGGATAGCATGAATATACTAACAATGCCTGTAGAAGAACCGGAAGGTTCGAAAGCTCGCAATAAATTTAAAAAGAAGCTCCTCGTGTAATCTTTAATCCTTATATTTTTAATCCTTATATTTTTAAACTAAATTCTACTGAGTTCATGTTGCCGGAAATATAAGGTTGTCCCAAAATTTCGTAAACATATTATGATTTATATTTTGCAAGTGTTTACGACCCGCCCAGAAATCCTCCTCTACGTGGAGGGCGGGAGAAGCAGCACAAGTAAGGCACTACCCTGTAGTACGGTGTCGTGAGCCCCGAGCCGCTACGGTAACCGTGAATAGGGAACTCTGAAATATGGATGACTAACGGGGCAATGGCACCTCCTTTCCATGGAGCAACAAAATCATGGACAAGACACCACCAAGTGTTTACGAACTTTTGGGACAACCTTGTAATACAAATATTTCTTCTTGCTTTCCCATATTCCAAAGTTCAATTATCCAGTTATCAAAGCTTTTAGCTGCGTTTGACAGTTATACGGGAATGGTATTCTTTAAACTTCTAGGATTTTGACGAATATGTACATGGCACCTCTGCCCCCGCTGCTGTTGCCACCGTTCACTTTTACATGCATTGACAAGATGTCAATAAAATTACGTTGATTGTCAATTATCTAGGATTTCAAATTGAATGCAATAGATTTTATTTTTCATTCCATTAGCATACACACATTTGCGCAAAGTGTAATTTTTAACGGAATCTAAAAGAAAGAAAATGAGACAAAGGATGAATTTCTTGTAAAAATAAAACAAATAATTAAAAGATAATATGAAAAATTTCGAAAAGAAAAAAAGCATTGTAAAATTTTGTTAAACGCTCATTACCCAATTTTCCTATGATACACTTCTCACTCTTAAACTAATGATTTTTATTAAGACATCAACAATGTAAAAAGTCAGAAATTGTTGGCGTTAATGAATCGTTACCGAAGAGAATTTGTTAATTAACATTCCCGTAATGACAGTCGTCCTTCCACCCGGCTTCTCCTCAGATTGGAGATCCTATTAGAACTTTTATTATTATTTTTAATAACTCTGTGTTTATATTATAAAAAAGGCATCTCCTTATCGTGCAACTGAAAGTTGCTGATGACTTGTGCCATCTATCGGAATAAATATCAACTATTCTCCTTGATTTCTATTTATTCCACAATTGACCAAATACCCATTCTTGATTAATCAAGAAAAGCTAACCACGGACGTGTTTCGGGCTGTTGGCCGATAGCACGATAAGGAGAAGCCTTTTTCATAATTTATGCACCTTATCCCAGTACAATATTACATTTGTACCATTTTTTTTACACTCTGTGTATATATGTTTATATGATATTTGACCAGGAGTGTCTGGTCACGTGTGTGAATTTATTGTATATGTATGGTGGATGGAAATAAAGTATAAACCACAAAGGCCGAAGCTGTCCAACTCTCGCCAAGCCGCGCACGGCCAAGTGCGCCAACTGCTCAGCCAAGGGCCTCTCTGCCGACCACGAGGCAAGATCAATGTCTTGCGCAACTGCCAGAGCTAGAGCTGCAAAGTTCTAGTCCTCGCTTCCTGCCTCCTGACCTCCGCGGACCCAATCCGGCCTAACCTGCCTCTTCTCTAACGGAGATCCTGTCCCTAGCCTCTCCAGCCTGGTCATAGTGCTTTGTATATATTCCGCTTTACGCGGCCATTGGGGCTCAAAAATCATTTTATTTTGGTTAACAGCCCCGTAAATAAAGATAATTTCTCTAATGAAGTGTAGTTTGTGCAGTGATGGAAGGCTGATACGTACGCTAACCTTCTCACTGTCACCATCTGACCAGAGATGACATTCTGGGACATCTATGTGGGAAACGTGGCATACATCACGATGTCTGTATCAACTGTTGGAAAGCTATTAATGTCTCCGCCAGGATTATCAAGACTACATCACAAAATATCAATAATAAAGTGTAGTTAAATTTTTATAAGACCAGTGTGTTGAGACTAGTTAGGATTTTGGCAAGCCCGCTACAATTTAGGAGAAGACTTTGTGCGCCGACTATACCTCTAAGTTGAGAATGAATTGAAGAAAACCAGTGAAAAGAAGTTATCGAACGCTTCCAAGTTGATCAAGATATCCATTGGAGCCACATGTTGGTAGTTTTGACATTTCTTAGATTTTCTCCAGTAAAATCGAGGGTTCACCCTCGAGCTTGAAGAAATCATTTTATCAGAATTTTTCCAAATCACCAAATTTTCCTCTGTTCTAACTTTTTAGCGCTTAACTCGAACTGTTAAACAAGAGGAGTCTTCTATATTCTGACCAATTCTATGAATGTCACGAAGTGTGGATGGAATGAGAGATACAAACAAAGACTTTGTTAGTTCCATCAATATTCTTATATCGGCTCCATTTCCTTAAAACTTCCATTTTATCTGCCATGGCTAAAGAAGATTTACCTTTTTTTTAAATCTCTTACATATTACAATTGATATATAGCTAGCAATAAATATGCATATATATATGACATAATAAAAATATAATTTTTATTATTCATAAAATAATTAAAATTCTATAATCACAGAGTTAAATTTTAAAATGAAAAGGAATCCTTAACAAAAGGAATATAACCTAATTTGCTTTTTTTGTAAATAGATAATAACATTGTTAGTTGTATGTATGCAAAAACTGTTTGCTTTAAAAAATAATCAAAATAATAAATATTTTTTGGGACAAAAGTTATCATTCATTTTTACCATCCACGACTGCATGAATTGGTAACGTAACTAGAATACGTCTTTTTTTATGACATATATGTTTCTATGAAAATGTTAATCTGCAAGACGCAGGTTATCATCATCCCTTTTTGATTTGTTTTTGTCACTTTGGCGGTTTGCAAATAAACAACAAAAGATGTATCAGAAATAATAAAGACAATAAAGATTTTCTGATAATAAGAAGGTACAAAGATATTGCACCAATCTTGTTATTAAATTTTTTTTCTGTGCTAAAATTTATATTAAAATTGAATATCAGAATATAGATTTTTCTGAAAAATTGAAAAAAGAAGAACATAAAATTGTTTATTATTATTCTCTTTGCGTGTCATCCTTGCGCAGAGGCCATGATAATCTTCTTTGTATCGTTCCTGTACAGTGTCGTGAGCCGCTACGGTAACCGTGAACAGGGAACTCTGAAATGTGGCTGACTAACGGGGCAATGGCACCCTACTTTCCATAGAGCAACAAAATCTAAGGACAAGACACCACCACACCGATATCTACGTGGCGGGCGGGAGAAGCAGTACAAGTAAAGGACTGCCCTGTAGTACGGTGTCGTGAGCCCCGAGCCGCTACGGTAACCGTGAACTGGGAACTCTGAAATATGGCTGACTAACGGGGCAATGGCACCCCACTTTCCATGGAGCAACTCCCACCTCCGTATTTACAAAAACACCCAGGTCGTGTAACTCTCCCAGATAGATACAGAGATAAGGTGGGGAGAACATAAGTGATCTGTTGTCCTCCTGACAGGCAGTACCAGGAAGTGGAACGTTTTAACGAATCGGAGGGTTTTCCCTCCGCCTGTCTGCTTTGGTAAGCTAAATTCTGCTTTAAAAAAGCGCTATCAACCATTCAAATTTCATAGTAACTTTATTAGGTACCGATCAAAAATAACACACAACCTAGCTTATAGAACGACATTTGAAAATTATCCCGCATGTGTTTCTTTTGAACGAAAAATTGAAATTCATTTTAAGGGGAAATAACGATTATTTCTAACCTCATGGATGAAGTATTAAAAGGATGAATTGTGAAGAGTAATGATAAACGGAAAAATAAAATTGTCCAAGGATGGGAAGCGAACCCACAGTGTTCCGCTTACCGGGCAGATGCCATGTCCACTAGGCTACCTTGGACATATTTTTCCGTTCGTTAATACTTCATACTTCATCCATAAGGTTAGAAATAATCGTTATTTATCCTTAAAGTAAATTTCGATTTATCGTTCAAAAGAAACACATGCGGGATAATTTTCAAATGTCGTTCTACAATTATAATCCGCATTATATTGTATTATAACCTAGCTTATGTTATTTACATGAAAAGTATGAACAGTTTCTTCACAGCTAGAAGTGGTACTTCAGGTGTCTCCGTGTTGAAGGGGTATGTTATCCTGAAAGATCGAGAAATAAAAGAATTATGAAAAGAAACTAAGCCATAGATTCCTTATTAAATTTAGTTAAAAATAAAAAAAACTAAGTGTCCAATGCGGGATTCAATCCCGGTTCATGGCTGTCGGGAATCAAGAGTTTCACCCACTCGTCCACCGACTTCTTGTTTTTCTCTAAGCCCTATGTCTTGTATGTATTGTAGCACAAAATGATGATACATTTGGGCAATATTTAGTTTACAAAAGCAGAATAGATAGAAAGAAAACCCTCCAACTTTGAAACCAAGAAAAAAAGAACGCAATAAACAAACAAAAGAGTTATAAAGAAACTTTACTGTAGTTTATTTTATCTGTGATTTATCAATTTCGACATTTACATTCCTAAATGGAGAGAGAATGCTGACAGAAATGACATCGATATGATACAAGAACAACAACAAAACCTTTATTAAGACACTATTGTCTTACAAGGGGATTCCCCATAAAGGTTATATATGTACATGAGTGAGGTGGAAAAGCAATTTAGAGGGGAGGGGGAGCAATCAGCCGTTGTCTGTGGAGTTGAACACTTCTCTCATTTTATCAATCGCCTTGAAAAATTTATAATATTTATTAACAAATGTTTTATCCAGCAGGAGAGCAGTAAAGATTTTATATACATGTTGTTCATTGTAGTGAGTTAGCCCCGAAATTTCGCGAATTTCCGGTCTATTTTCATGTAGGAATGGGCAATGGAATAGATAGTGGACCAAATTGTCTTGGATGCCAACATTGCAGAAGTAGCAATTTAAAGGGTCGCTGTTTCAAAATCCCGTGATATCCTTGCGGAAAAGTAGCCATAGAATCCTTTGACGGGCTATAAATTCATAGATTAAAACCTTTTCTGGCCGTTTCTTATTTCAAGAACTGTAAATGTCTTCTATAGGCACAACCTCTAAACTTCAAGATAAAAATGAAAAGTTATGTAAAATTGATTAAAAAATAAAATACAATAATGTGTGTTGTGTGTGATTACTATATTTATTATTATTTATAAAGTTTTAGTGTTCAATCTTTCACCGTTTTATATAATAACTGATTGTAACAGCACAACTGTCCTGGTGTAGAACTAACACCTACCACATATTTTCATGCCTAGCAATGGCCTCAGCCTTGCGGAAAATTGACTTGGACCCAGAGCAGCAGCTTTACACACCCAAGATAGTGGATATTGCTGCTGCTGTGATGGAGATGTATGGAGACATCTGAGACTCTTCTTTGGACACGACAACAACAACATTGTAGCAGCACACTGACTCAGAGATATAAGTTTCTTTATTTTTTTAAACGATCTCTCAAGTTTTGGGAAGTTTATCTTCTCGGAGACAGCGTGTTGTGACAATTTATATTTCAGAAGATTCTATCTTGTGATATAATAACTGAATCGTATTATATTTTGTAAATTTCAAATAAAGAAACAAACAAACTAGAGATATATATATAAGCTCCACCACACACACACACCGCGGCTACTGTAGATTCGGTAGAGAAGGCGGCCAATATTGGCCCTCACAGCTATCAAACTTTGACCTCCGTCTGGTCAAACCGGTCGTCACCCCGGCAGGCCATTGTGGCAGCTCCCCCTCATCACTTGGTCCTGGTGGTCACTTTCATCTGGTCACTAACTTAGCCGTGGTGGTCACTTTAACCTGGTCCTGGTGGTCACTTTCATCTGGTCACTAACTTAGCCGTGGTGGTCACTTTAACCTGGTCCTGGTGGTCACTTTCATCTGGTCACTAACTTAGCCGTGGTGGTCACTTTAACCTGGTCGTTGTGGTCACTTTCATCTGATCACTAATTTAGCTGTGGTGGTCACTTCAACTTGGCCGTGGTCACTTTCATCTGGTCACTAACTTAGCCGTGGTGGTCACTTTAACCTGGTCGTTGTGGTCACTTTCATCTGATCACTAATTTAGCTGTGGTGGTCACTTCAACTTGGCGGTGGTCACTTTCATCTGGTCACTAACTTAGCCGTGGTGGTCACTTTAACCTGGTCCTGGTGGTCACTTTCATCTGATCACTAATTTAGCTGTGGTGGTCACTTCAACTTGGCCGTGGTCACTTTCATCTGGTCACTAACTTAGCCGTGGTGGTCACTTTAACCTGGTCGTTGTGGTCACTTTCATCTGATCACTAATTTAGCTGTGGTGGTCACTTCAACTTGGCCGTGGTCACTTTCATCTGGTCACTAACTTAGCCGTGGTGGTCACTTTAACCTGGTCGTTGTGGTCACTTTCATCTGATCACTAATTTAGCTGTGGTGGTCACTTCAACTTGGCCGTGGTCATTTTCATCTGGTCACTAATTTAGCCGTGGTGGTCACTTTAACCTGGTCCTGGTGGTCACTTTCATCTGATCACTAATTTAGCTGTGGTGGTCACTTCAACTTGGCCGTGGTCACTTTCATCTGGTCACTAACTTAGCCGTGGTGGTCACTTTAACCTGGTCGTTGTGGTCACTTTCATCTGATCACTAATTTAGCTGTGGTGGTCACTTCAACTTGGCCGTGGTCACTTTCATCTGGTCACTAACTTAGCCGTGGTGGTCACTTTAACCTGGTCGTTGTGGTCACTTTCATCTGATCACTAATTTAGCTGTGGTGGTCACTTCAACTTGGCCGTGGTCATTTTCATCTGGTCACTAACTTAGCCGTGGTGGTCACTTTAACCTGGTCCTGGTGGTCACTTTCATCTGATCACTAATTTAGCTGTGGTGGTCACTTCAACTTGGCCGTGGCCACTTTCATCTGGTCACTAACTTAGCCGTGGTGGTCACTTTAACCTGGTCGTTGTGGTCACTTTCATCTGATCACTAATTTAGCTGTGGTGGTCACTTCAACTTGGCCGTGGTCACTTTCATCTGGTCACTAACTTAGCCGTGGTGGTCACTTTAACCTGGTCCTGGTGGTCACTTTCATCTGATCACTAATTTAGCTGTGGTGGTCACTTCAACTTGGCCGTGGTCACTTTCATCTGGTCACTAACTTAGCCGTGGTGGTCACTTTAACCTGGTCGTTGTGGTCACTTTCATCTGATCACTAATTTAGCTGTGGTGGTCACTTCAACTTAGCCGTGGTCACTTTAACCTGGTCACTAACTTAGCCGTGGTGGTCACTTTAACCTGGTCCTGGTGGTCACTTTCATCTGATCACTAATTTAGCTGTGGTGGTCACTTCAACTTGGCCGTGGTCACTTTAACCTGGTCACTAACTTAGCCGTGGTGGTCACTTTAACCTGGTCGTTGTGGTCACTTTCATCTGATCACTAATTTAGCTGTGGTGGTCACTTCAACTTGGCCGTGGTCACTTTCATCTGGTCACTAACTTAGCCGTGGTGGTCACTTTAACCTGGTCGTTGTGGTCACTTTCATCTGATCACTAATTTAGCTGTGGTGGTCACTTCAACTTGGCCGTGGTCACTTTCATCTGGTCACTAACTTAGCCGTGGTGCTCACTTTAACCTGGTCGTTGTGGTCACTTTCATCTGATCACTAATTTAGCTGTGGTGGTCACTTCAACTTGGCCGTGGTCACTTTCATCTGGTCACTAACTTAGCCGTGGTGGTCACTTTAACCTGGTCGTTGTGGTCACTTTCATCTGATCACTAATTTAGCTGTGGTGGTCACTTCAACTTGGCCGTGGTCACTTTCATCTGGTCACTAACTTAGCCGTGGTGGTCACTCTAACCTGGTCGTTGTGGTCACTTTCATCTGATCACTAATTTAGCTGTGGTGGTCACTTCAACTTGGCCGTGGTCACTTTCATCTGGTCACTAACTTAGCCGTGGTGGTCACTTTAACCTGGTCCTGGTGGTCACTTTCATCTGATCACTAATTTAGCTGTGGTGGTCACTTCAACTTGGCCGTGGTCACTTTCATCTGGTCACTAACTTAGCCGTGGTGGTCACTTTAACCTGGTCGTGGTGGTCACTTTCATCTGATCACTAATTTAGCTGTGGTGGTCACTTCAACTTGGCCGTGGTCACTTTCATCTGGTCACTAACTTAGCCGTGGTGGTCACTTTAACCTGGTCGTTGTGGTCACTTTCATCTGATCACTAATTTAGCTGTGGTGGTCACTTCAACTTGGCCGTGGTCACTTTCATCTGGTCACTAACTTAGCCGTGGTGGTCACTTTAACCTGGTCCTGGTGGTCACTTTCATCTGATCACTAATTTAGCTGTGGTGGTCACTTCAACTTGGCCGTGGTCACTTTCATCTGGTCACTAACTTAGCCGTGGTGGTCACTTTAACCTGGTCGTTGTGGTCACTTTCATCTGATCACTAATTTAGCTGTGGTGGTCACTTCAACTTGGCCGTGGTCACTTTCATCTGGTCACTAACTTAGCCGTGGTGGTCACTTTAACCTGGTCGTTGTGGTCACTTTCATCTGATCACTAATTTAGCTGTGGTGGTCACTTCAACTTGGCCGTGGTCACTTTCATCTGGTCACTAACTTAGCCGTGGTGGTCACTTTAACCTGGTCGTTGTGGTCACTTTCATCTGATCACTAATTTAGCTGTGGTGGTCACTTCAACTTGGCCGTGGTCACTTTCATCTGGTCACTAACTTAGCCGTGGTGGTCACTTTAACCTGGTCGTTGTGGTCACTTTCATCTGATCACTAATTTAGCTGTGGTGGTCACTTCAACTTGGCCGTGGTCACTTTCATCTGGTCACTAACTTAGCCGTGGTGGTCACTTTAACCTGGTCCTGGTGGTCACTTTCATCTGATCACTAATTTAGCTGTGGTGGTCACTTCAACTTGGCCGTGGTCACTTTAACCTGGTCACTAACTTAGCCGTGGTGGTCACTTTAACCTGGTCGTTGTGGTCACTTTCATCTGATCACTAATTTAGCTGTGGTGGTCACTTCAACTTGGCCGTGGTCACTTTCATCTGGTCACTAACTTAGCCGTGGTGGTCACTTTAACCTGGTCGTGGTGGTCACTTTCATCTGATCACTAATTTAGCTGTGGTGGTCACTTCAACTTGGCCGTGGTCACTTTCATCTGGTCACTAACTTAGCCGTGGTGCTCACTTTAACCTGGTCGTTGTGGTCACTTTCATCTGATCACTAATTTAGCTGTGGTGGTCACTTCAACTTGGCCGTGGTCACTTTCATCTGGTCACTAACTTAGCCGTGGTGGTCACTTTAACCTGGTCGTTGTGGTCACTTTCATCTGATCACTAATTTAGCTGTGGTGGTCACTTCAACTTGGCCGTGGTCACTTTCATCTGGTCACTAACTTAGCCGTGGTGGTCACTTTAACCTGGTCGTTGTGGTCACTTTCATCTGATCACTAATTTAGCTGTGGTGGTCACTTCAACTTGGCCGTGGTCACTTTCATCTGGTCACTAACTTAGCCGTGGTGGTCACTTTAACCTGGTCGTTGTGGTCACTTTCATCTGATCACTAATTTAGCTGTGGTGGTCACTTCAACTTGGCCGTGGTCACTTTCATCTGGTCACTAACTTAGCCGTGGTGGTCACTTTAACCTGGTCGTTGTGGTCACTTTCATCTGATCACTAATTTAGCTGTGGTGGTCACTTCAACTTGGCCGTGGTCACTTTCATCTGGTCACTAACTTAGCCGTGGTGGTCACTTTAACCTGGTCGTTGTGGTCACTTTCATCTGATCACTAATTTAGCTGTGGTGGTCACTTCAACTTGGCCGTGGTCACTTTCATCTGGTCACTAACTTAGCCGTGGTGGTCACTTTAACCTGGTCGTTGTGGTCACTTTCATCTGATCACTAATTTAGCTGTGGTGGTCACTTCAACTTGGCCGTGGTCACTTTCATCTGGTCACTAACTTAGCCGTGGTGGTCACTTTAACCTGGTCGTTGTGGTCACTTTCATCTGATCACTAATTTAGCTGTGGTGGTCACTTCAACTTGGCCGTGGTCACTTTCATCTGGTCACTAACTTAGCCGTGGTGGTCACTTTAACCTGGTCGTTGTGGTCACTTTCATCTGATCACTAATTTAGCTGTGGTGGTCACTTCAACTTGGCCGTGGTCACTTTCATCTGGTCACTAACTTAGCCGTGGTGGTCACTTTAACCTGGTCGTTGTGGTCACTTTCATCTGATCACTAATTTAGCTGTGGTGGTCACTTTAACCTGGTCGTTGTGGTCACTTTCATCTGGTCACTAACTTAGCCGTGGTGGTCACTTTAACCTGGTCCTGGTGGTCACTTTCATCTGATCACTAATTTAGCTGTGGTGGTCACTTCAACTTGGCCGTGGTCACTTTCATCTGGTCACTAACTTAGCCGTGGTGGTCACTTTAACCTGGTCGTTGTGGTCACTTTCATCTGATCACTAATTTAGCTGTGGTGGTCACTTTAACCTGGTCGTTGTGGTCACTTTCATCTGATCACTAATTTAGCTGTGGTGGTCACTTCAACTTGGCCGTGGTCACTTTAACCTGGTCACTAACTTAGCCGTGGTGGTCACTTTAACCTGGTCGTTGTGGTCACTTTCATCTGATCACTAATTTAGCTGTGGTGGTCACTTCAACTTGGCCGTGGTCACTTTCATCTGGTCACTAACTTAGCCGTGGTGGTCACTTTAACCTGGTCGTTGTGGTCACTTTCATCTGATCACTAATTTAGCTGTGGTGGTCACTTCAACTTGGCCGTGGTCACTTTCATCTGGTCACTAACTTAGCCGTGGTGGTCACTTTAACCTGGTCGTTGTGGTCACTTTCATCTGATCACTAATTTAGCTGTGGTGGTCACTTCAACTTGGCCGTGGTCACTTTCATCTGGTCACTAACTTAGCCGTGGTGGTCACTTTAACCTGGTCGTTGTGGTCACTTTCATCTGATCACTAATTTAGCTGTGGTGGTCACTTCAACTTGGCCGTGGTCACTTTCATCTGGTCACTAACTTAGCCGTGGTGGTCACTTTAACCTGGTCGTTGTGGTCACTTTCATCTGATCACTAATTTAGCTGTGGTGGTCACTTTAACCTGGTCCTGGTGGTCACTTTCATCTGGTCACTAACTTAGCCGTGGTGGTCACTTTAACCTGGTCGTTGTGGTAACTTTCATCTGATCACTAATTTAGCTGTGGTGGTCACTTCAACTTGGCCGTGGTCACTTTCATCTGGTCACTAACTTAGCCGTGGTGGTCACTTTAACCTGGTCGTTGTGGTCACTTTCATCTGATCACTAATTTAGCTGTGGTGGTCACTTCAACTTGGCCGTGGTCACTTTCATCTGGTCACTAACTTAGCCGTGGTGGTCACTTTAACCTGGTCCTGGTGGTCACTTTCATCTGATCACTAATTTAGCTGTGGTGGTCACTTTAACCTGGTCACTAACTTAGCCGTGGTGGTCACTTTAACCTGGTCGTTGTGGTCACTTTCATCTGATCACTAATTTAGCTGTGGTGGTCACTTCAACTTAGCCGTGGTCACTTTCATCTGGTCACTAACTTAGCCGTGGTGGTCACTTTAACCTGGTCGTTGTGGTCACTTTCATCTGATCACTAATTTAGCTGTGGTGGTCACTTCAACTTGGCCGTGGTCACTTTCATCTGGTCACTAACTTAGCCGTGGTGGTCACTTTAACCTGGTCGTTGTGGTCACTTTCATCTGATCACTAATTTAGCTGTGGTGGTCACTTCAACTTGGCCGTGGTCATTTTCATCTGGTCACTAACTTAGCCGTGGTGGTCACTTTAACCTGGTCCTGGTGGTCACTTTCATCTGATCACTAATTTAGCTGTGGTGGTCACTTCAACTTGGCCGTGGTCACTTTCATCTGGTCACTAACTTAGCCGTGGTGGTCACTTTAACCTGGTCGTTGTGGTCACTTTCATCTGATCACTAATTTAGCTGTGGTGGTCACTTCAACTTGGCCGTGGTCACTTTCATCTGGTCACTAACTTAGCCGTGGTGGTCACTTTAACCTGGTCCTGGTGGTCACTTTCATCTGATCACTAATTTAGCTGTGGTGGTCACTTCAACTTGGCCGTGGTCACTTTAACCTGGTCACTAACTTAGCCGTGGTGGTCACTTTAACCTGGTCGTTGTGGTCACTTTCATCTGATCACTAATTTAGCTGTGGTGGTCACTTCAACTTGGCCGTGGTCACTTTCATCTGGTCACTAACTTAGCCGTGGTGGTCACTTTAACCTGGTCGTTGTGGTCACTTTCATCTGATCACTAATTTAGCTGTGGTGGTCACTTCAACTTGGCCGTGGTCACTTTCATCTGGTCACTAACTTAGCCGTGGTGGTCACTTTAACCTGGTCCTGGTGGTCACTTTCATCTGATCACTAATTTAGCTGTGGTGGTCACTTCAACTTGGCCGTGGTCACTTTAACCTGGTCACTAACTTAGCCGTGGTGGTCACTTTAACCTGGTCGTTGTGGACACTTTCATCTGGTCACTAACTTAGCCGTGGTGGTCACTTTAACCTGGTCGTTGTGGTCACTTTCATCTGGTCACTAACTTAGCCGTGGTGGTCACTTTAACCTGGTCGTTGTGGTCACTTTCATCTGATCACTAATTTAGCTGTGGTGGTCACTTCAACTTGGCCGTGGTCACTTTCATCTGGTCACTAACTTAGCCGTGGTGGTCACTTCAACTTGGCCGTGGTGGTCACTTTAACCTGGTCCTGGTGGTCACTTTCATCTGATCACTAATTTAGCTGTGGTGGTCACTTCAACTTGGCCGTGGTCACTTTAACCTGGTCACTAACTTAGCCGTGGTGGTCACTTTAACCTGGTCGTTGTGGTCACTTTCATCTGGTCACTAACTTAGCCGTGGTGGTCACTTTAACCTGGTCGTTGTGGTCACTTTCATCTGATCACTAATTTAGCTGTGGTGGTCACTTCAACTTGGCCGTGGTCACTTTCATCTGGTCACTAACTTAGCCGTGGTGGTCACTTTAACCTGGTCGTTGTGGTCACTTTCATCTGGTCACTAACTTAGCCGTGGTGGTCACTTCAATTTGATCGTAGTCACTTCAACTTGGCCGTGGTCAACTCCACTTATGAACTACACTCATGAACAAAACTTAAGGAAGTGGAACGTCTTTTTTTTTTTTTTTAAGAGACTGAGGCAATTTTGTTCATACTTGGTTATCTCGTGTGTCTTCAATAAAGATCACTGTAATATCTTTCAGAGTTATTATCTGAATCCAGATATACAAGCTAGAAGGTACAACTTCCTTAAGGTTTGTCCATGAGTGTATACACACTTGGCTATCTCGTGTGTTTTCAATAAAGGTCACTGTAATATCTTTCAGAGTTATTATCTGAATCCAGATATACATGCTAGAAGGTACAACTTCCTTAAGGTTTTTCCATGAGTGTATACACACTTGGTTATCTCGTGTGTCTTCAATAAAGATCACTGTAATATCTTTCAGAGTTATTATCTGAATCCAGATATACATGCTAGAAGGTACAACTTCCTTAAGGTTTGTCCATGAGTGTATACACACTTGGCTATCTCGTGTGTCTTCAATAAAGGTCACTGTAATATCTTTCAGAGTTATTATCTGAATCCAGATATACATGCTAGAAGGTACAACTTCCTTAAGGTTTGTCCATGAGTGTATACACACTTGGTTATCTCGTGTGTCTTCAATAAAGGTCACTGTAATATCTTTCAGAGTTATTATCTGAATCCAGATATACATGCTAGAAGGTACAACTTCCTTAAGTTTTGTCCATGAGTGTATACACACTTGGTTATCTCGTGTGTCTTTAATAAAGGTCACTGTAATATCTTTCAGAGTAATTGTCTGAATCCCGATATACATGCTAAACGGTACAACTTCCTTAAGTTTTGTCCATGAGTGTATATTGGTTATCTCGTGTGTCTTTAATAAAGGTCACTGTAATATCTTTCAGAGTAATTGTCTGAATCCCGATATACATGCTAAAAGGTACAACTTCCTTAAGTTTTGTCCATGAGTGTATATTGGTTATCTCGTGTGTCTTTAATAAATGTCACTGTAATATCTTTCAGAGTAATTGTCTGAATCCCGATATACATGCTAAACGGTACAACTTCCTTAAGTTTTGGCCATGAGTGTATATTGGTTATCTCGTGTGTCTTTAATAAAGGTCACTGTAATATCTTTCAGAGTAATTGTCTGAATCCCGATATACATGCTAAACGGTACAACTTCCTTAAGTTTTGTCCATGAGTGTATATTGGTTATCTCGTGTGTCTTTAATAAAGGTTACTGTAATATCTTTCAGAGTAATTGTCTGAATCCCGATATACATGCTAAAGGGTACAACTTCTTAAGTTTTGTCCATGAGTGTATTTCGACCTATTAAATAAAGTCCCAAAACTCAGTTTCGTGTTTTATTTGATTTGCCACAGGGCATCCTACGAAGGAGAATTTTCAAATGTTACAAGAGTAAGTAGATTACAAGAGATTAAGTACAAGTTCCTGTACTTGAAAACAAGAATCGCGCGCTGCCTTCATCTTGTCTCTTAGCCGATTGTGCAACCCCAGTTTGTAGAATTCCTGCTGACAACTCTATAACTTGAGATGGGGTAACAATGCGTGGCGGACACTTGTTAAGTATTTTCTTATATTGAAACTTCAATAGCAAGTTAGCTGCACAAATGGGGTGAGATATTCTCATATACCTGTAACAACATAGCACACAAACTATATATAGTTAAACCTGTCTATAGCGCTCCCTCTAAATAGCGCCTCCCTCTCTATAGCGCCCGATTTTAAATACCTAGTACAATGCGATTTACATAAAAAGTGACCTGTCTATAGCACCCCCTCTCTATAGCACCCTATTTTGGTGAGTCCCAAGAGAGGGCCGTATAGACAGGTTTAACTATAATTTATCAATTCAGATCTGTATATAGCTACACAATCCATATTACCATTAAATGTGATAATCTTTATAAATTATAATAATACCAATGCTTTTTTTTTATTACTGGCTTTATTACAGTTTTTCCTGCATGTACCCTACATTTCTACTCGGAGAATCTGTATAAAACTAAAATGTCTTAATAAAGTTTTTTGTTGTTGTTGAATAGCTACAATCCATATTACCATTAAATGTGATCATATTTAAAAATTATAATACTAACAATGCTTATTTTTTACTTGAATTATTACTATTTTTCCTGCATGTACCCTACATTTCTACTCGATGAATCTATATAGGACTAAAATATCTCAGTAAAGCTTGTTGATGTTGTTGTTATATAGCTGCAACCCTCAACATTCTGTGCTAACTCTGTCCATAGAGTAGATTCGTCTGGAGTAACATAAATCACCGCTTTAAATTCAGCAGGCGTCAACCCGCCGTGGATTCGAGGCTAAATGTTCCCGGATCTGGATTGGCGTTTCCCCGCAACGCCCAGACGTTGGTAGAAGGCGTGTGCTTCTCTCCACTAATGGGCCACATGGCCAATTTACCCAGAAACATGTTAACTTTCCCCAGCCCTGTCTGCCGCATGGATTTAGCAGTTTCCCGTATGGCCAATTTACCCAGAAACAGGATAACTTTCCGCAGCCCTGTCTGCCGCATGGATTTAGCAGTTTCCCGTATGTCCAATTTACCCAGAAACAGGATAACTTTCCGCAGCCCTGTCTGTTGCATGGATTTAGCAGTTTCCCGTATGGCCAATTTACCCAGAAACAGGATAACTTTCCGCAGCCCTGTCTGCCGCATGGATTTAGCAGTTTCCCGTATGGCCAATTTACCCAGAAACAGGATAACTTTCCGCAGCCCTGTCTGCCGCATGGATTTAGCAGTTTCCCGTATGTCCAATTTACCCAGAAACAGGATAACTTTCCGCAGCCCTGTCTGTTGCATGGATTTAGCAGTTTCCCGTATGGCCAATTTACCCAGAAACAGGATAACTTTCCGCAGCCCTGTCTGTAGCATGGATTTAGCAGTTTCCCGTATGGCCAATTTACCCAGAAACAGGATAACTTTCCGCAGCCCTGTCTGCCGCATGGATTTAGCAGTTTCCCGTATGACCAATTTACCCAGAAACTTGATAACTTTCCCCAGCCCTGTCCGCCGCATGGATTTAGCAATTTCCCGTATGGCCAATTTACCCTGAAACAGGATAACTTTCCGCAGCCGTGTCTGTAGCATGGATTTAGCAGTTTCCCGTATGGCAAATTTACCCAGAAACAGGATAACTTTCCGCAGCCCTGTCTGCCGCATGGATTTAGCAGTTTCCCGTATGACCAATTTACCCAGAAACTTGATAACTTTCCCCAGCCCTGTCCGCCGCATGGATTTAGCAGTTTCCCGTATGGCCAATTTACCCTGAAACATGTTAACTTCCTCAGCCCTGTCTTCTGCATGTATTTAGCCGTTTCCCGTATGGCCAATTTACCCAGAAACTTGATAACTTTCCCCAGCCCTGTCTGCCGCATGGATTTAACAGTTTCCCGTATGGCCAATTTACCCAGAAACATGATAACTTTCCCCAGCCCTGTCTTCTGCATGTATTTAGCCGTTTCCCGTATGGCCAATTTACCCAGAAACTTGATAACTTTCCCCAGCCCTGTCTGCCGCATGGATTTAACAGTTTCCCGTATGGCCAATTTACCCAGACACATGATAACTTTCCGCAGCCCTGTCAGTTGCATGGTTTTAGCAGTTTCCCGTATGGTCAATTTGCCCAGAAACTTGATAGCTCTCCCCTCAGCCCTGTGTGCCGCGTGGATTTAGCACTTTCCCGTATGGCCAATTTACCCAGAAACATGATAGTTCTCCCCTCAGCCCTGCCTGCCGCGTGGATTTAGCAGTTTCCCGTATGGCCAATTTACCCAGAAACATGATAGCTCTCTCCTCGGCCTTGACTATAAAAGGGATTCGGCTAATTTTCCCGTAGGGCCAATATATCAAGAAAGAGATTTACATGACCCAACCTGCCACGACTACTCTGGAATCAAATTCTGATGAAAAATCCTAAGTTTCGAAGATTTGCAGAAATTCTGCGGAACTAAGGCTGTCTTAGGCCAGTATCACGCGGCGGTTAACCGGCTCAACATCGGTCCGACCATTCTTGAATGACATCTTTCAAATGTGCGACACTTGAATACATCGATACAATTATAATAACCAGTTATTGTTCACAAAATATCAATATTTAATTTAATACCGCCGGTTCAAAATCACTTTATTAGGTACCGCTCAACAAGAGCAACCTAGTTTATGATAATTGAAACAGGAATAATATGTGAAGGTTATTCACATATTAAACAAAATTTTAACGCGGGATTCAATCCCGGTTCATGACTGTCGGGAATCGAGGGTGTTACCCATTCGTCCACCGACGTTAGTTTAATACGATTCAAAAATATTGGGTTTTCCATATTGAAAAAAAAAATATATAAAAATCGTAGTGAGTCATAAGTTTTATAACTTCCCTTACAAAATCTATTAGATAGGCGCTTTCAACAGGTTTTACACCACAGAATATCTGAAAAAAACGAAATATTTTTAAAAACTTCCATCTTACTATATTTTTCTGTTTCATATATAATCATAGAGGGCTCTGTATTGTTACACACACATCAGGTTTGATACTCCCACCATTTATTTAAAATAATATCTGATATTTTAAATATGTTTAAAATTAATAGCTAAGCTTGACGTTACAAATAAGCTCATGCGAGGCTATTTTAGGCCATACGTCTGCCGCGAGGGGGCGCCGATTGCGAGTGAATTTACGTTTTATTGTAAATAAAAATGTAACGAAAGGTTATTTCTAAAGAGTAATTAGCCAGAAACCATCCCGGTAGTATACTAAACATCTTCCCAAAGTTTCATCACGATTGGTTGAGCGATGTAGAAGATTATCACTGACGAACGGACGGACGGACGGACAAACATCCATTTTTATATATATAGATTAGAGAAAAAAAAGTAAAATTAAATATTATTTTCATCAGAGGAATCCCACTGATGGTCGTCTGGTATGATGTCACGTCCTGAAGTCGGACAGATCTCCCCGACTGTTGTCATGTCGAGGAATAGCTTCAGAACAAACCTCTTCTCAGGTGACAGGTACTCGAGGACGTCCTCCCTGTTAGAAGGGGAGTCTATCTCCTCCCTATACAGAGGTTCTAGGATGGTGTTGGCATTCAAGCTTTCAAACAACTCCTCTACAAACAAACAAATAAATAAATACAACAACTCTCTTCAATAGGTAATTTACTTTATTTCAATTATGGAAACCCGCTCGGGAAACGTGTACAACACCAAGAAGAAGGATATCAAGTTCGATGATCTTGCAGAACTGCTACCTGGTGTAACAAGATGAAGCAAAATATAATGTCAACAGAAAAATTATAATAAACACTCTGTGGTTAGTTTATTAACTAAGATATTTGTCTACATCACTTCCACTTACCTTTCTTGTAGATTATCTCTTGTAAAATTTATTATCACGTTTTATATTCTATAGATTTTGTTAATAAATTATTTTTAACTTAAACTTTGGAAATACTTGTCTTTTCTTCCATGACAATACACCTATCCCCCGATTTACACGGTTGATACGTTCCTGAGAAAAACGTGTAAATCGAGGGATAGGTGTATATTAAACTGTCAAATCTGAATAGGTGTTCGCCCCCTCATGAATCAGAGCCTCCCAATATTCTTTTCAACATAGGTAGTATAGAGTAGAATATCGCATTTTAGTATAGTGCGATAAAAACAAAAAAAAAAAAAACTTATTTGGAAAACCGTGTAAAAGCGAAAACGTGTAAAACAAGTACCGTGTAAATCGAGGGATAGGTGTATTGTCAAATTATTTTACAAACAAACATTTTAAAGCCTTTGAGTTATCTGGGGAAAATGTTTTGTATTTGGTTAGCGAACTGGTCTCTCGCGTCATAATGCGGCCATGTTTGTATATAAAGAGGGTTCTAAGGTAATACGAGGATTTGGTGCAAATATATTACAACCACAGACAAAAACAGGATAAACGCATTTATGAGAATCTGCCTTCGGACAAGTATAGGAGCTCCATTCAACCTATCAAACAAGATACTGAAGGAGGACTTGAACCAACCCGATCTAGAAGATATGTACCAAACTTCCGTTAAGAAATTATACCTTCAAATGCAAAATTAAAATAATCCAACCATACAAGATATTCTACAAAATAAAGGAGATATCAATCCCCGATTCCTACGACCCGGCCCTGACACTTAGTCAAGAGCTCATCGCCCAACAGCTGCCCTCCTGCAAGGCCTAGGGGGGCCACCTCTACTCCACTAACTCGCCATGTGTAAATAGCCAGGACAAGGTGACTCGCGAGCTGTGCTCGAATGTAACACCTGTAAATTGAGACGAAATAAATAAATAAATAAATAAATACGAGGATTGTTCCAGGAGTTATTGTGTAGAGAGAGACGTTTAAAGCGTTCTCTGTGTTCGTGTCTGGTGATCTCGTATGCTTGTCTAACCCCGGTCGGATCCCTACCAACGCTGCAATAAAAGATAAGTATTGGTTTTGTTATTAATTATCGTGTTTACGTCCTTTCTTTTTGTCGTTGTTGTACCTTTTGAGTGTACACGTTTCTGTGTGTTAAGTTACTTTAGGCCCTAGTACTTTTCATTTTTGTGTGTAATCCGTAAAAATTTAAATATTTTGTCAAAATGTTTTAAAGATTCAGCAAAAATATATTGATAACTAAGTAAAACAATAATTTACCATCTCTTAATCAAACTTTTGACACTGGAGTCTCGTCCAATTGATATATTTGTTTCAAATCTTAGAAACACAACGAAGGGGAATTTATGCAACTTCTCGATCACACTACACATTTACATACTTACGCCATCTTTAACTGAACTTCCGCGCTGATTCTGGCAGGAACTTCGCAGATGTCTATAAATTTAATCATTTGATACTTGGTCAACATGTTATCTATAATTTTAAAAAAATGTGTTGTGATATCTCTTGTCTTTCTTGGTATTTCAATTTAGATGGCCAGCAGTGTATATACATGTATGTATTGTGGCTTCGTGTACTCCTGTAGACGGGCAGAGATGGCCGTAAGCTTAAGAATACAATGTTGTTGTTGTCGTGTCCAAAGAAGAGTCTCAGATGTCTCCATGCATCTCCATCACAGCAGCAGCAATATCCACTATTGCTCTTTATTGGAAAATGGGTGCCGTTGCCACGTTAGTCACCTTGGAAACGAACCAGAATTTGGTCGAATATTCCAAGGGTCCAGGGGGGACCGCAGGGAGGTGTGGTCGGACTTCTCCCCTCCTAAGAATACAATAATAAAATGAAAAGAAACTCATATCTCCACAAACCTGATGCATTATTCAATCAATATCCAGGAAATTCACATCTTTTATACATATTTATAAGATAATTATAATGACAATGAGCAGAGTGATGTTAATTGAGACAGGTGAAAGGCCAGAAGACGTGCAGATCAAATTAAGTAATGGCCACAGATAAGAATGCCCTGAAAGTGTTGGAAGACTGTGTCAGGATGTGTCCCAGAAATCTTATCTCTCTGATAAGAAGCCTTCAGCTGAATGAACGTTATCTCTAGATATCGAGATAGGATTGCGGATCTATCCGCTATTTGTCATCTCCACTTGACACAACTTGACGAGAAATTTCAATATTTCCTCTTGTGTGGGAAACCATTCAAAATAACACACATTGGGGTTTATCGCATAGATCTTCATAACAAACTATTTCAGGTAATTTACAATGAGAAGAATGGTTTTAATGTTTAGAAACAGAAAATCCTTCATTGAAATCGCACACTTTAATACGCAAGTGCCGAATTTATCGGTACTTCGTGGGGCTGAGTGGTGGACCCCCTCATCGCCTGGAAGAGGACACGGTGGGGAAGACTCCCCGGCTGAAAATGTGTAAATATTAATTCTTCTTTAAATTATTATATAATAAGGCAAAATAGCCTAGCTGCGAAAGCCTTAAACTTTAGAACCTGATGTCTCTGGTTCGAACACGCTTTTCGCTATCTTTTTATTTTCTCTAATTATTTTTGTGATCTCTTCCTCATTTTGTAAATATTGACTGAGTTGTCAATAAATTTGTTTTGATTGTCAATTGTCACTTCAATACGCAAATCCATCTCGATCAATTCTCAACACTACCAGCTCCAAATACATTCGGGCATCCAGTCTGAAAACCATAGTTTCTACCTATGGCCCTGTTAGTACAGTGGAGCTTGACAACCATCATGACTGAGTGGAGTAGAATGCGACTGCCTTTGTCATTAAGACTGAGAGCACTACTCAGTGGCAGGCCGACTTAGCTCCAAAAGAAATGGCCGCCTCTGAAATGAGGAACAGACGCCATATGCAGCCGCTCCTAACATGGAGTACAAACGCTGCTCATCCTGTATCCCTGGATTAGGAGCCCTTACAGGGTACTATCAGCCGGGCCAGGTGAACCCAGGTTTTTTTAGTGAGCTTGTTACTGCTCCCCCTCCTCCTTTTTCATCCGGGCTTGGGACCGGCAAAGGCAGAGTTGAGTTGATGGTAATTCTGTAGAATGAATGGAGTCAAGATTGAAGAAGAAAATTGAGTTGAAAGCTATTCCAAGATTTTACACAACCTATAAGTATATGTTCCTCCATTGAACTATAACCACAATATATAAAATATTTCAAAACTGTGCTGAACAGCTTAAGAACCTTTCTGCTAGGGTTTTGTGAGCTGATGGCAAACATGTTCTACAGTCAAAGCTAGACAATTGCCTAATCCCGCCCATGGATCCGACCGCAGCGGATGAAGCCATCCGACTGAAGTTTATGGATCAGGATTGCCCAAAAAGAGATTGCAAAACGCCGCCGACCTGGACCACTTTCGAAAGCCTGGTACTATAGTCAGCGCCAGTATTAAATAACGTGAAATTGCGGGGAAATGGTGTTCACTTACCTGAAGACGCACATCTTCCATTTAAAAATGCAATAAAACAATGAATTTTGTTTATAACCCCAGTACAGAACGTAATGGCGGTCAACAGGTAACGTCTCTAGAGAAAATATCTTTATTTACGGGGTTGCTAACCAAAATAAAATGATTTTTGAGCCCCAATGGCCGCGTAAAGCGGAATATATAAAACCACTATGACCAAGCTGGAGAGGCTAGGGACAGGATCTCCGTCAGGGAAGAGGCAGGTTAGGCCGGATTAGATCCGCGGAGGTCAGGAGGCAGGAAGAGAGGACTAGAACTTTGCAGCTCTAGCTCTGGCAGTTGGACAAGACATTGATCTTGCCTCGTGGTGTAACATCTCTAGAAACTTCAACACAATATTGTAGCAAATTATTTATTATACAGGGTGATCCAAAAGTCCCGCACTATTTTAAAAATTAATAACTCCGCGAATATTTGCGCTAGAGCAATGCGGTAAACACCATTGTGTTCAGGATGCAATGGGATTTTTTATGGCAAATAATGAAAAATTCGAAATTGATTTTAGTTACAATTTTATTCGCCAGATGGCGCACTACCAGAATCAGAGATTCAGCGGCCAAATTGTTTGATAAATTGAAAAATATAACTGATCGACACGTATTTTTCCTTTTTGAATACCAGGAAAGAACCCTAATAACATCAAATAACAAATTAATAAAACACCACTTCGCAAAAAGTATGAAGAATTGGTTAACAATTTTTAAATACAATCAGAGATATGTAAAATAGGTAAATGCAAATTAAAACATGTAGCAAAAAAAAATGATATTTTAGATACGGTTTGTTTCCGAAGATAATAAATTTCTAATATTTTTAATTCAACTCTCTCTCAGTATCGATTATATTTATTTTAATTCATATGAAAAATATGTATCTATCTCTGATAATTTATTTTACTCTGGAATGCCGTTGTTGTTGTCGTGTCCAATAAAAAGCCTCAGATGTCTCCATGCATCTCCATCACAGCAGCAGCAATGTCCACTATCTTGGGTGTGTAAAGCTGCTGCTCTGGGTCTATGTCAATTTTCTGCAAGGCTGCGGCCATTGCTGGCTATGAGAATATGTGGGTAGGTGTAAGTTCCACACCAGGACAATTGTTGCATGCCCTATAGGTTATTGTGCCATCTGGATGTATTGTTATTCCTTTATAGTGTTTTGTTCTAAGTCTTGTTATAGTTTTTGTCATTTTTCTCTCAGAGTTTATTTCGCATTTTGATCTTTTCTTATTTATTGTTTAATTATCTTGTATTTTGACAAAGAATCAGCGTCAAATAATGACATTTGTTTTTTCCTTTGGCTCAACTTTCTGGCTTCCTTTGCCAATTCAAATGCCATTTCATTACCCCCGATCCCAGCATGGGCAGGGATCCATTGTAGAATGCAGTTATTCTCCAATGGTTCCAGTTGGGTAAGTAACGAGTGTATTTTCTGTGTGATTTTAGTATTGCCCTTCTGAATTGCTTCTAGAGCGGATATGGAGTCACTGTATATTAAATTTCCTTCTGCTTGATGCAGGGATGGTTGGTTAAGGCATACATCAAGGGCTTTCCAGATAGCTGTCAGTTCACAAGTGAAGTTTGACGAAATCTGTCCTGCTCCTTCTTTGATTTTGATGTGCGTTCCATCTTGCAGTATTATGTTAATTCCGGCCCCTCCATAACTCAGGGTAAGGTCTGAAGATCCATCTGTATATGCTGTTGAAGGGGGTGGCCTAGCATTTTTAATCAAGAATTTGTACTATGAGGACATAGCCGTTAATATTTCAAACACATTAGACCTCGAAGCCCAAGATATCAAAGTCTAGCTCAATCAAAACAAAGCCATCAACATATACAATATGTATCACCCTCCAAACAATACACTTATTGACGATGGAACAATGGCTCAATTTCTTACAGACAACTCTTATTGTAGGTGACCTTAATGGCAAACATCAACTATGGGGATGTTCCACGACAAACCCAAGAGGCAAAATACTTTCAAACATATTTGACGACAATGCCATCATGTGCTTAAATGATGGGAATCCTACCCATCATTCCTACAGCTATAATACTGCACAAGCCCTTGATATAAGTTTTTACTATCCTGACATTTTCCACAAATGCAAATAGCAAATATTAAAAAGTATTGGAAGTGATCATTTGCCTAATTTGATAGAAATTAGCACCAAGACCAAAACCAGCTCAATTAAAAAAAATTCTGGAACTTCAAAAAGGCTAATTGGATATCTTTCGAAAACATCATTATTAAAGCAGCTACAGTTTCAATACCAAGAGGTAATATTAAGAAATGGATTCCAAATTATACACACCAGGCAAAAAATATTCAAACACTTATAACTAAAAGAAATGAACTACAAAAAAAGAGCACCCAAAACCAAACAGATTGTAGAACTGAACTGAACATTGTGAATGCAAAAATAAAAAGATTATACGTAAATGTGAAAAGGGAAAAATGGAAACAAATTTGTGAAAACCTGAACCCAAGAAACCCAAATACAAAACTTTGGAATTTGGCAAAACAAATTGACAGATCCAAGTCACAAACTGAAAAAACTAATATGATTAAGAATACAGATAGTACACCAGCAACTAATGACAAAATTGCTGCCAATCTTTTAGGTAATTCATATCAAATAAGTAGTAAAATCAAGGTTGAAACAAAGGCCCAAAGGATTATTCATGACTGTAAAAATGTCACCAGCACTCATAATATTTTCCATGAAAAAAATAAATATGAAAGAGCTAGCTTATGCATTAGAAAACACTGACATAAACAAGACTCCTGGGCCAGATGGAATCCATGGCCGAATGATATCAAACTTGGGCAAAATTGGCAAAGAAAGACTTCTTAATATTTTCAATAACTACTGGAAAACTGGAAAATTGCTTCAAGACTGTAAAAATGCAACAATAATTCCCATTTAAAAACTTTACAAATCTGCTGATCACCCAAAAAACTACCGACCTATCTCTCTCACAAGTATTTGCTGAAAATTAATGGAAAAATTATACTCAGACGACTCACCTACCACCCCGACACAAGAAATCTCTGACCAGAAGAACAATATGGATTTAGGAAAGGACATGGGACAATAGACCAACCCTTATTTTTCACACAAAAGGTAAAAGATGCACAAAACAGAAAACCAACTAACCACACAATGGCTGCTTTTTATACCTTACACAAGCTTTTGATAAGGTATGGAAAAACAAGTTAATTACAAAATTATACAAACATTTCAAAATTGATGGAAAAGCTATCACTTGGATAAATGATTCCCTTAAAAATAGATGCATCAGGGTCAAATATAATGGCACGTTATCTAAAACCTTCAAATTGTATCAAGGATTACCACAAGGATCAGTCCTTAGCCCAAATCTCTTCACCCAATTTATTTCAGGCATAGAATAATTTTTTTTCTCATAAAACCAATATTGGACTTTTCGCTGATGACATTATTCTATGGAGCAGCAACACTAACTGGAAAAAAGCTGAAAGAGATTTGAACAAGACTCTTCTCCACCTAGAAACATTTGCTAATAAACATAAATTAGAATTTAACCCCCAAAAATCTGAAACCTGTCTTTTTACTACCGATAAGAAACTATACAAAATAAGACCAAATATTATTCTGAAAGAACAACAATTGCAATATAATAAACATCCTAAATATCTCGGCTACACCCTGGATCCAGAAATTAACTCCAGTAAACATATTGAAGGAGTTGTTAGAAAAGGAAGAGACCGACTAAAATTCTTGAAATATATTTCAGGAAGAGTGGGGAGCTGAAGCAACAACATTAAAATTAACTTACACATCTCTAATGAGACCTATCTTGGAATATGGATATCAAATCTATGGTACAGCTTCTGAAACAAATCTAAAATCACTGGAAAGGATACAACTAAATGCAGCTAGAATTATTACAGGTCTTCGAAATACCTGCCCTAATAATATTGTCATATATTGACTAATATTGGCAGACATTATGCCCTTAAAGGGTCTTTTTGGCCACCTGGCCAAAAGAAATGGATTTTTAAAATATAAAGTGGAAAAATATTAGTTAGCAGAAAAAAATATCCCCATGCGAAGCACTAACAAAATGTTATTTTTAATGCCACTTTAAATGAACCCACCAACAAACAATACCAAAATCCAGAATACTTAAAACAATTATCATTAGAAATAATTAATAAAATTCCTAAAAATGTAATAACTATCTATACCGATGGTAGCAGAGACGAGTTGGGACACACTGACAGTGACTCTCTCATTAAAACCACAAATGGCAATGAGAAAATAAACAGAAGAAACCCAGATTTTTGCTCAGTCTTCAGATCAGAACTTATAGCCATCTATGAAGCCTTAAAATCCATCAGAAACACTAAACATCACGATATATGGATTCTTACTGATAGTAGAAGTGCAATACAACACTTGAGTCACACAAGGGAACTTAGAGACAAAGTAAGCAGGAACATAATTGGTTATCTCCAAAAACTCTCAATACCTCAAAAATTCACCTTCAATGGATACCCTTACATGTTAGCATTGAAGGCAATGAAGCTGCTGATGCGCTAGCGAAAAAAGGCACAAAAGAAACCTTGCTACAGAAAAATAAACTTACTTTTAAAGAAATAGAAACAGTAGCCAAAACAAAAATAAACAAGAACTGGAGGATCCCACCTAAGCACAGTTGGTACACCCTAGAAGCAGATGGCCACCCAGACCTTTCGGTCCACAAGCCGGCATCCGAAGCATGCACTTCGCTGCTATTCTCTTCAACTCATAAGCCAAGTAACGATATCCAAGCTAGTGCTTGGACATTGTACCTGGAAACACCACCTCCCAGACAACGTGTCTGGAAGGATTTCTATACCGGAGGCCTTTAATCACAGCAAAAGAGGACACTATCTACTGTGTCCAGCAGGGACCGCGGGGAGGCGGCTCCCGGTCGACTCTGTTCACTAACAGCTGAGGAAAAGCTCAGCTGCCACGTCGTGGGCTTTCTCAAGAAGCTTGCTGTGGTTTCTCAGCAGCTTACTCTCGATCGCGCCCCTCGCCCTCTTTCTCTCTTCCTGCACACCCACTACCCTTGGACAATCCAAGACGTAGTGGCGTGCATCCACATCCCTTTCTTCATAGACGCAATCAGGGTTTCTCTTAATTTTAAATCTGTGGAGACTCCTAGGAAAGGGCCCATGTCCCGAACTACCCTAATGAATTTGTGGGACATTACCTTACAGAGGTACTTGGGTGTTGTTACCCAATTGAATATACCTCTCTCCCCTTCACACTGTTCCTCCATCTGTCCAACCATAAGTCCTGGACGTGCCCCCTGATCCTCCTATAAACTTCTTTCTTGGTTACTGGGGTCCTCAGTGATCTATCTCTAAAGCATCCTGCCTTAGTGAGCCTGTCTGCGAACTCACTACCTTCGATGAGGCTGTGTCTCCTAACCCAATAGAGCTCCGGAACCGCGTTGTTATATCCAGCTCCTGGATTATTTGATGCGCGAGTTGCCCTTTCACCAGATTGATGGCGACTAGGGCCGACATACAATCTGAATAGAGGCGGTCCGGGCTGAAGTTCTTCTCGGCACACACTCTGAGGGCTACCCTGATCGCAACCAGCTCGGCTGAAAAGACCAATTCGTCCACTCAGAGTGTTAAGCTTTCTTGGAAGATCAGCTCTCCATTAGTGAAAATCACTACTTCAGCTCCAGTATTGGTTCCAGACTTACTACCATCAGTGAAAACCACCGTGCCAATCCCTGTCGGCCCTCCAGGACTCCAATTCCACTTTGGAAGCCACTGCGGAGGCTTCCTTGGGTCCCTCTTCCATTCCAGGGCACCCGCTTCAAGTCCCAGGGCATCTTCCCTGTTCTCCCAGATCTTCTGTCTGATGGTCTCCTCCTCTAGTTTCAATCACAGGGGAATAAGCCCAGCGAAGACCAAAAAAGGCCTCACTGCTGGTAGTGCGATATCCCCCTGTGATTCTGAGTGCCGCTGTCCTCTGCACGCTCTCTAGAGTTTTTGCCACCTTCTGATCCCTGTTATAGCAGGATTGGCTCGACACAAAAGAGGCAGAGGTTCCTAAAAATAGTACCCTCCTTCTCCCCCCCCCTGTTGAGAGCCAACCAGGACAGGCCTGCACAATGCCTCCCTGCCTCTCGCCACCATCTCCTCCGCCTGGTATTGCCAACCCATCTTGTCATCAATGACCACCCCCATGACTACCCTCCGTCCTTTCATCCGGATAGCCGGCTTGTGCTCCCATTTGATCCCTTTCCTTTTAGTTCTTATGAACCTAGGTTTAAAGCTGAGGGCTTTAGTTTTGGAGACATTGAACTTAAGGCCATATTCATGGGCCCAATTCGAGAGGATTTGGAGAAAAGCTTCAACACACTTCTCAGCTTTCGCTCTTGAAGCAGCCTCAATGATGAGGAACTGGTCGTCAGCATAGAGAACCAGCCTGGCTCCCTCAGGGAGCTCCTCCTGGAAAACGGTGTTTACCAGGATATTCCACAGAATAGGTCCGCAGCAAGAGCCCTGGGGGCAACCCCTAGCACAGTTTCTTTCCAACTTCCGCCCACCAAAACTGAGGCTAATCCGTCTATCCCTCAGGAAGTCACGAACCAAGCTGCACAAATTATCAGGACAACCCATGTCCATCAAATTTCTTATCAGCTTGTTCCAGGTCATGGAGGTGAACGCACCATCAATGTCCAGGGCCACGAAAAGAACCCAAGCACCCTTATTTAAGCCCATCTCAACCCCCTCTAACACCTCGTTCAGAGCTGTGGTTGTGGAGTTCCCTTCCCTAAAACCATGTTGGAAAGAGGAAAGGAGCTCATTACCCTCTAGCCAGTGCTTCAGTCGCTGAGCTAGTAGGCTATCCAGGACCATACCTAGACACACTAGTAAAGAAAGCGGACGATAATCATTAGGAGAATTACCCTTTCTACCAGACTTTTCGAGAAGCACTACTCGAGCAACCTTCCATGCCTCAGGAAAAGTACCAGTGTCCAGACACCTATTGAAAAACCTGGCAAGAAGTGATGGGTGCATTCTTAACAGGGCTTTCACGACCGTGTTATCGATCCCTTCGGGACCAGGAGATTTCCTTTTCCCGAACTTGAAAGCCGTCAGTTTCACCTCATTCTCAGAAAAGGGCGGATCCACCAAACCACAAGTGTTCAGAGTGATCTCGTCCTCTGGCTCCTCGTTTCCGAAGTGCCGATCCAAGTTGTTTTTATTTTATCTTCTGCTTTCGAGCGAGAAGGTCTAGAACATATTCTCTCTGAATTTTCTCATTGTTGGTGGATGAAACAGCACCAGTGATTATTTTGGCCGCTTTTGCTTGAACACTGTCTAGTCTTACTTTTAGTGATGAGCTTGAGGGAGCCCAGACCGGTGTTGCATATTCCATTATCGGCCTTATTAAGGTGATATATGTTGTTCTGAGAATTCTGGGTTTTTCTTCCCAATTTGTTCCACATAGCCATCTCAGAATGTTTAGTTTTCTGGTAGCTATATTTGAGGTGCTAATTATGTGTTTTGAAAATTCCAATTCCTCATCAATGACAGTTAAAATAATTTTATTGCCATCTTATCAATACATGCAAAGTGCACAGTCTGCACTATTTAAAAAAGATAATATGCATTATATACACTATGTACAATGAATATGGCGCCTCTGCCAGCGCTGCAGAGTTTGGTGGAGAATCGCCAGTGGGTCTCCGGCAACACCACGCATTTTGCGATCTACGATGAAAACGTAGATCGCGGACTTCGCCGCTTAGGAGATGGTGATGGCGTGGTCCTCGAGACCAACTGGAAAGATCCAGGACTGCAGTATCACACCTAGGTATTTTGGATTTCTAATTTTATCAATTATTTGTTTGTTTATGCTTATTTTGTGGTTATATTTATGCCTTTTTCCCTGTCAGTGGAGAAGACGCATAGGTTTGGTTTTATTGGGTTTATGGTCATTTGGAGTTCCATTGCCCACTTCTCCAGTCCTCTCATTGATGTGTTCAGTATTTTTTACGATTTTTCTATGCTGCTACTTGTGTGCCATATGGCTATATCGTCTGCATAACATGCAACCTTTGAGTCTTCAGTGAGGTAAGGATGGATGTCGTTAATATATAGCAGATAGAGTAGAGGACTGAGCACAGATCCCTGAGTTACACCAGCCCATGTTCTTCCTTCCTTGGAAAATTCTCCATTGACCCAAACCTTTAACCTTCTTCCCCTTAAGAAGTCTGCAATCCAGGTTAAGGTTTTCCTCTTACTCCGATGTTGTGCAGCTTTTCACGTAATTTCTCCCTCCATACTCGATCAAAAGCTGAGGTCATATCAAGGAATATAGCCGTGGTCTCTTTGGCGGTTTTTCCTGAAAAGAATCTATTATTGATTGACAGAGGTAGAACAGTTGATCAGTCGTACAGTGCTGGGATCTATAGGCAGTTTGGTAGAAGTTTATTTTATTATTGTTAGTGAGCCAGACTATGAGCCTAGAGTGGATAATTCGTTCTGTTATTTTACAAAGTATGCTGGTGAGAGCAATTGGCCGATAGTTCTTGGATTCTTTGGCATCTTTGTTTGGTTTCAGTATTGACACAGTAATTGATATCTTCCAATTCTTTGGTAGTTTACCAGTTTACCATGAAATGTTTAGTATTCGTAGGAGTTGTTTATTAGCTTTGTCTTCAAAGTGTTTAATCATTTGACCAAACATTAGATTATCTCTTGGTGACCTCTTGGATTTTTTATTGATGAGTTTAGTTCATTCAGTGTGAAGTCTTTCGAGAAAATATCTTGTTGATGGAAGTTTTTTGCTTGTTTAACTAACTGGTTTATATTATTTTTAGAGTCCTGTCTTCATTCGTATATTTGAGTATGGAAGTGCTGAAAGATATTCAGCAATTATGTTAGCCATCTGTTTGTTCTCGTTTTCTCGCTGTTCTATTCATATCGGTTAGAGTATTGGAGGATTGGTGTTGGTTTTGATTGTTTTCTAACACTCTAATCATATTCCAGTGTTGGCTGTCCTTTCTTGGATCCATTTTTTCGCAGAAATCTGCCATTTTCTTGTTTGCATATCCAAATTTCTTTTCTATTTTGTGACTAATTTCAATGTGTTCCTTTCTCTTTTCTTCTGTTTTATTTTTTAAAGAAGTTCATTGATATTGTCTCTCTCTGAAATCATTGCCTCGATGTTGTGGTTCTTCCAGTGAGCTATCCGCAGGTCTTTACGTCTACCTCTAGGTATCGATGCTTTTGCAGCTTTTGATATATTCGAAGAGAAGTTTTCCAAGTTTTTGCCAAGCGTTCTGTAATTCAATTTTTCGTTGCACAGTTCTTCAAGCTTTTCTGTGATTTTTTTCAAGTCAGCTTTCCTAAAGTTCCATGTTCTTTTATTCTATTGGACATTCTCAATTTTGAAGTTTAGGGTTGTTAAAATTCGTCTGTGGTCACTGATTGCACCTCTCAGGATTTTCCATTGTGTTGTGGGTGCGATGTTGAAATTTATCGCTGTGATGTCTATTGCGGATTCTGTGCCTGTGGACTTGAATAGATAGGTGTTCTCTCCCTTCTTTAATGGTGTAAGGTCGAGGTCGGTGACCTTTGTTATCCTGGACAGATGATCCCCAAGTTGAACTTTTGGCGTTAAATTCGCCGTGTATGATTGTGATATCCGAAGAGGCTTCACTTAATGTCTCTATTGTGTGTACCCATACAAAATTCAAAGATATAACGAGCTGAAAGTTGGCGATTTTGATTTGCGTCAAGAATTCGCTGCATGGGTTTTCCGGCAAATTTATAGTGATGAAAACTGGCTGTCGAATGTTCTGTGGACAGATGATGCTCACCTTTCTCTAAACGGAGAATTTAACATTCAAAACAGCCGCTTTTGGGCAACAGAAAACCCTAGGATTTTTACAGAAATGCCACTTTATCAGCCTAGAGTTACAGTTTTGTGTGGGTTCACTTCTTCTTTTATTATTGGGCCATTTTTCTTTGAAAAATCAATGGAAGAACTTTTAAAACCGTTTTTGTAACTGGTGAACGTTATGTTCAACTTTTGAGAGAAAAGGGTATTCCCATATTGCAAGGAAAAAGCACTAAGCGAAATAACATTCATGAAAGTTGGAGGACCTCCTCATATCTCCCGTGGTGCCAAACAATTGCTGAAGGATACGTTCGGTGAAATTCGTGGGATAAGTCGCCATATACCAGTGGCCTCCAAGATCACCAGACTTGACGCCTTGCGATTTTTGTTTATGGGGGTACACTAAATCGTGTGTTTATCGATGCTGGCCTACCATATTGGCCATGTTGAAGGCTTCTATCAGATGGAACGTTTTATCAGTTTCAACAGATATGTTATTTAATGCTGTCCATTCTGTCATTTATCGTCTGCAGGCGGTGATTGAGAATGAAGGGGGCTACATTGAGCAAGGATTGTGACTTAATACAAGAGAGAAGGCAGTTACCTCATGTGTTATATAAGCTGCCATGTATTATATTATCTACCAATATTTTGCAGCTCTTTGTGTTGGGATATGGGGATAATAAATGCTGTCCTCACATCTTGACTTTTTATTTTGTGAACAGTAATTTTTTGTTTGTCATTTGCTCACATATTATGTCGTGCAAACCAGAGTGTTATAACTTCTTGAATAACACTGGTACACACAATTTTTCCCCTTATGTTTAGTTTTTCGCTTTTCGCTCATTAGAAGAAATAGCATAAGGAATATTTTCTGTACACCAATAACTTTAGAAATTTTGTGCAAAAAAATTATACAAAATTATTTTACTAACACGTTTTCCAACGCAAAAGGTCGATTCAAAAAATATTTTTATTTGAGGGGACACATTCTTTAAAATTGTGTACAGTATGAGAGAGAGTTGAATTAGAAATATTAGAAATTTATTATCTTCGGAAACAAACCGTATTTAAAATATCATTTTTTTTTTTGCTACATGTTTTAATTTGCATTTACCTATTTTACATATCTCTGATTGTATTTAAAAATTGTTAACCAATTCTTCATACTTTTTGCGAAGTGGTGTTTTATTAATTTGTTATTTGATGTTATTAGGGTTCTTTCCTGGTATTCAAAAAGGAAAAATACGTGTCGATCAGTTATATTTTTCAATTTATCAAACAATTTGGCCGCTGAATCTCTGATTCTGGTAGTGCGCCATCTGGCGAATAAAATTGTAACTAAAATCAATTTCGAATTTTTCATTATTTGCCATAAAAAATCCCATTGCATCCTGAACACAATGGTGTTTACCGCATTGCTCTAGCGCAAATATTCGCGGAGTTATTAATTTTTAAAATAGTGCGGGACTTTTGGATCACCCTGTATTTTATTAACAGAGTATCATTTTTTATGTTTGTTTTGTTACTCTGTAAACTTTCCTCATTGCTTATCTTTTGTTTATCACTCATAGTTTGTTCTTGCCTGAAATAAATTGTTGTCTCATCCCGAAGTTGGTCTTCCCTAATTTTCCACGTGGCAATATCTATATTTTATATAACACGGGTATTCTAGAAATTACCAAGATCTATGTAAAATGTTGTTACGGTTACTTGACACCTACCAATATATTTATTTGGTCCATTCACTTATAGTTTCTTACCATTTTCACCATGTAACTCTTATCATTTCCACCATGTAATTCTTAATAAAAACACAAGACAATCATCCTAATACGTTAATAGATCGGTCTATCAAATGCCCCATTATAACACTTTATCTCTCAATTACAAGAATATATCTTTAGAAATAAAATAATTTTAAAATATTCTTTAAAAGATCGAAGTGTCAAACCGAAAGATAAAAATCATGATTTTCTCAGGAATTTCCACTGTGAATCCTCGTTTCTCCCAACCAAACACAGTACACCACTTAATGTCGCCTACCATTGTTCAATACGGTAATCAAATCTTTTTGTTAGTTTGCCTCTATATTTAAATTAAAATAAAACAACATCTGGAGATTTTTATTGTCATTTTTTAAATGTAATCTCAAGCTTTCGGGAAACAATGCCCTTTTACAGAAGCACATAAAACGAATAATAATAAACTCCCGTTTTTATGTATTCCTGTAAAAGGGCAGAGATACCTGAAAATTTGAGATTAAAATAAAATTAAACAAAACTCCAGGAACCTGTTGTATTATCTTAATTTTTTTTTTTTTTAGAAAATTTAAATCAAGTCAACTATATATAAAATAAACTAACAAGAAAGGGAACAAAAACTTCGTAAACTTTCTAATTTTCTATTCCTCCCACAGATCCAGCAATACCTCTTACATTATTCGTAGAATCACTGAATTCCCACTTAAAGATAAATTCAAAATATTAATAAAATGTATTTTTCCGATAAAAAAATGTAAATTAAAATCAATTTACTATATTACAAAAATATCTAATTTCCTTGAAAACATTTGGAGAGAGGAATCTTGTCATTTTGATAAGTGCTTGTTGAATTATTTGCTGACTTTTTTATATTTCAGAGAAAATTCTAAAATCGCCCCCACATTACTTTTAATAATATTGCCACAAAATAATTATTTTGAATACTCTGTAGTTTATCCTCATAAATATTTGCATAGTCATCACCCCTTACCATTTTTGCATATTATCACTTGTAAATTAAATTTTAAAATAGTCTACATTCTAATCAATAAATTATTTTTACTTAAACTTTTGTTATACTTGTTATCACTACCGTGACAATATTTTTTTATCTATATAACCTTTAAATAGGAATATTTTTAGAAATTCTAATTTATTGGAATCCTGAGAAATGTTCCATAAAACAATGAGATGAATAAATTACTATGGTTTTAAGAGAAATAATAAGTATTTCTCTCTCCAAGACTTAAATGGAATCATGAAATGTTTCATAGGGATAGATCAAATTGGGGAAAATTTCCTCTCTTCCTGCTGGGAGAATGGCTCCAAGAAGGATGTCTCCTTGTTCCATAAGACAGTGAGGATAACTGTGGCCGCTCTCTATATCTATCTACTTCACCAGAAATCTGAACGAAGCCTGGAATGTTCCATGGGTCGACCATATTGTTCCATAAGACAGTGAGAATAACTGTGGCCTTCCTATCTCTAGCTACTTCACCAGAAATCTGAACGAAGCCTGGAATGTTCCATGGGCCGACTAGATTGTCCTGGGCAAATGTTTCAGGTGGCGATGAAACGCTTCTTATCGTAGCAGCTATCTGCATCTCACTTCGGAGGCAAACATTGGACCGCCGGGCTACTGACCCGCTTCAGCAGGATGGTCCTCGCGACCATTTCCTCTGAACCTCAGGGCTGGTGGCCATATTGGAGGATTGAACTATATATATAATACATTTCTGTGCACTCACATGGACAAAACTTGAGGAAGTTGTACCTTTTAGTATGTATATCGGGATTCATACAATAACTCTGAAAGATATTACAGTGACCTTTATTGAAGACATACGAGATAACCAAGTGTGACCAAAATTGTCTCATCTTCTAAAAAAAAAATAGTCAAAACCGAATTCAAAGATTTTCCCTCCTTTAAGTTTTGTCCATGTGTATATATAAAAATATCTTCAATTATTCTTTAAGTACCTAATTAAGTCGGACAATTCAATACAATCTAGTTTGTCATAATTGGAACGCCACGTTTTAATCATAATTTTGGATTGTGGTTGCCACACACAACATCAGAGCAAATATTTATTTAATTCCTTGAAAATTTTCGATAAAATTGATAAAACACGGAATACGTTAAAGGTGTAGTAAGGGACTGTCTTGTAGGGCGAAGTACGGTGTCGTGAGCCGCTAAGGTAACCGTGTACAGGGAACTCTGAAATGTGGCTGACTAACGGGGCAATGGCATCCTCCTTTCAATGGAGCAACAAAATCAGAAATTGATTGGACAAGACACCACCACGTTAAAGGTATGTTTATAATGCGGAACTACAATGTTAACAATTTGAGGCTGTAATGTTCAAACAATATTATATAATCTGCCATTTAATAATTTCTCTCTATTAGAAAAAGTAATATCTTTTATGCAATACCTATATAAAATAATAAACACAACTGCTTCCGCTTCGAACGACTCTCCAAACCTGTTGTCAAAAGCCAAGCAGATGTCACCATAACTCTGGTACCATCACTGTGGGTCCGTTAATGACGTTATTGATGGACTTGCTGTTCTGTCATCTAATCCACCGAGTTTGGTTGAAGGCATCTTAGACAGCTTGGCCATTGTGCAGAAGCGATTCGTCATAGAAGTGTGCGGTGCCAATAGGATGCTCCCGGCTGCTAGATTGAGTCACTGGCATTTCCAGGTCCAGCGCAACTGCTGTCCGGATGCGAGCGTGCAAACACCAGGCAGTTTGGGGAGAGGGTTAGAATGGTACCAACATTTGTGGTTTCCCTTTTATTCCATTTCTATAATCGGGTTATATGGTGTCCGTTTTATTGGCTCATTGAGTGATGCTCTCTTCTCTTTTCATTTTCTTCTTTACATTAAAGCTATGTTTAGTTTTCATTCAATTCATAGTTTAGTATTCTCATTCATATATAGACTGATTTTTATGTCGCATATACGACGGAGTTATGCTCTAACTTTACTATAATAATTACTTGAGAATAAAAATAAAGATGTCACATGTCACTTCCATAGCATATTCTCCAAATACAATAGACTCATTCTAGAATCTTTAATCTCCAAAGACAATAATAGCATAAACAGAAGATCTACCCCAACAGTTCCAGCATATTCAACGCAGATGATGCCAACCCCCATTGAAACTGTACCCTCTACAACTGGAAACTATTTTTATTTTTGATTTTTAAAAATGTATTTCTCTGAATCTCTATTATATGTGTGTTGCACGCCTTTGCGGAGCCAGTGGCCTGATGAAGCGGGACCGCGCGAAAACTTGTCTCCTGAAAAGAAATTCTGCAAATATTTTAAATTTATTTAATTCAATTATAATATTATTTGCATCAATATTTCAAGTACGAATAAAAACTGCGTAAACACACAAAATTTAGAATTTTTGGTGTAAATAGCGTTTTGGGTCTCATAACGGATTTCAACCCACGACAGAGGGTATATCCTTTTATTCTTAACTTTCGGAAATTTCTGTTTACGTAGTACGTTTGAAAGTATAAAACATGATACATTCTAAGAAAACACACCCGGTACATGTGAATACAAGAAGACACACCCCCGGTACATGTAAATACAAGAATACACACCCGGCACATGTAAATACAAGAATACACACCCGGCACATGTAAACACAAGAATACACACCCGGCACATGTAAACACAAGAAGACACACCCGGTACATGTGAATACAAGAAGACACACCCCCGGTACATGTAAATACAAGAATACACACCCGGCACATGTAAACACAAGAATACATACTCCAGCGCCGCGGACTCCTACCTTTGTCCCTCTTGTAAATTTGTTTCATTTATGTATATATTTAATAATTTTCTTCTCTTCCTCTCTCTCTCATGTGAGATGTAATATTGTCTAAGATGACAATAAATATTTTTCAATTGTCAATTGTCACACCCGGCACATGTAAACACAAGAAGACACACCCGGCACATGTGAACACAAGAAGACACACCCCCGGTACATGTAAATACAAGAATACACACCCGGCACATGTAAACACAAGAATACACACCCGGCACATGTAAACACAAGAAGACACACCCGGTACATGTGAACACAAGAAGACACACCCGGTACATGTGAACACAAGAATACACACCCGGTACATGTAAACACAGGAAGACACACCCGGCACATGTGAACACAAGAAGACACACCCGGTACATGTAAACACAAGAATACACACCCGGCACATGTAAACACAAGAAGACACACCCGGCACATGTAAACACAAGAAGACACACCCGGTACATGTGAACACAAGAAGACACACCCGGTACATGTGAACACAAGAATACACACCCGGCACATGTAAACACAAGAAGACACACCCGGTACATGTGAACACAAGAATACACACCCGGCACATGTAAACACAAGAAGACACACCCGGTACATGTAAACACAAGAAGACACACCCGGCACATGTAAACACAAGAAGATACACCCGGTACATGTAAACACAGGAAGACACACCCGGCACATGTGAACACAAGAATACACACCCGGCACATGTAAACACAAGAATACACACCCGGTACATGTAAACACAAGAATACACACCCGGCACATGTAAACACAAGAAGACACACCCGGTACATGTAAACACAAGAATACACACCCGGTACATGTGAACACAAGAATACACACCCGGTACATGTGAATACAAGAATACACACCCGGTACATGTAAACACAAGAAGACACACCCGGTACATGTGAACACAAGAATACACACCCGGTACATGTAAACACAAGAATACACACCCGGTACATGTGAATACAAGAATACACACCCGGCACATGTAAACACAAGAAGACACACCCGGTACATGTAAACACAAGAATACACACCCGGTACATGTGAATACAAGAATACACACCCGGTACATGTAAACACAAGAATACACACCCGGTACATGTGAATACAAGAATACACACCCGGCACATGTAAACACAAGAAGACACACCCGGTACATGTAAACACAAGAATACACACCCGGCACATGTAAACACAAGAAGACACACCCGGTACATGTGAACACAAGAATACACACCCGGTACATGTAAACACAAGAATACACACCCGGTACATGTGAATACAAGAATACACACCCGGCACATGTAAACACAAGAATACACACCCGGTACATGTAAACACAAGAATACACACCCGGTACATGTGAATACAAGAATACACACCCGGCACATGTAAACACAAGAAGACACACCCGGTACATGTAAACACAAGAATACACACCCGGTACATGTGAATACAAGAATACACACCCGGTACATGTGAATACAAGAATACACACCCGGTACATGTGAATACAAGAATACACACCCGGTACATGTAAACACAAGAATACACACCCGGTACATGTAAACACAAGAAGACACACCCGGCACATGTGAATGAACCAAACCCCAGGCCAATCGACCCAAGCATTTGTCAAAAACTTTATTTTTTTTACCAAAGGCCCCGTTTCCAAGGAAAACCGAAACAATGACTATTTTTAAGTCATCGATTTTTCCTTAGGGCAATTTTGTGGCGAACGATTTTCTAAAAATTTCTGGAATTCTCTTCTTATTGGTTTTAAATCGAATTTCAGGAGCGTTTTCTTTGAACAATTCTTTTCTTCCTGGGCAGCCTGTGTTGAGAGGACGACGCCGGGATATCCACGTCACTGTATGAACAACACTTCCTATGTCAGTGGTTAGAAATTGACTCAATGTAATTATTTACATATTGGGTTACTTCATCTCGTTGTCTCTGTCCTTTCATAAGTGGAGTTTTTGATCAACAAAAATTGTTTGGATCAAAATAAATTATCATCCTTACGTTTTTTTTTTGTCTCCCTCAATTAGAAACAAAAATGGAATGCGAATTTTTACTTATACAGAAGAAGGAAATGTTATATATGGGTAAAAGTAAGAAAAAATGTTCATGTGAGCGTAAATGCCTTTTATATATATATTTTAATATATATACTCATGGGGATAAAAAAAAAAACGTAAGCAAGTTATACCTTTTAGCTTGTATGTATTTTTCACACTTATTTTTCTCGTGTGTCTTCAATAAAGGTCACTGTAATATCTTTCAGAGCTATTGTCTCAATCCCGATATACATGCTAAAAGGTACAACTTCCTTAAGTTTTGTCCATGAGTGTACATTCCTTTTTTAGCATTTTAGTTTTATTCTTTTTGAAGTTAGGCTTAATCAAATATAGTCTTCGGCTTAATAAAATATGTACCAAACTCTTTTTAAAACTCTTCTTGAGGTTTAAATCAACAAAGACACTCTATTGAGAGAGAGAGAGAAATGATCTTGTAAAACAATATATACTTTTTTTTTGTTTATCCCTAGTACACGTGGTACAGGCCATGATAATCATGGTGGGTAGAAGTAGGCGACTGCTTTTACTGTAAGCGCACCACATGTTTAAACATGTGAAAAGCAGTTCGACTTTGCACTTACAAATGTGCCAGAGCCCTATTTGGTTACTTGCACTCGCTGGTGGAATTGGACTTTTGCAAGGATCGGGGCCATTGGACCATTTTTTTTTTTTTTATCAGAAAAAAAGTGCCCAATGCAGGAATCGAACTCAGTTCATAGCGGTCGAAAACTAATGGTTTAGACCATCCTTCAACCGACCCCCTATTATAAAATAATAAACAAAAATGATTAAAATAATGACATAATAAATTTACATAAAGAGATTTCACTTATAGTTTATAAATTTCCTGACCGAAGCGTCTCTGATTTTTAAGAGAGAGAGAAGTCTAAATATAAATTAAGAAAAAGACATCTCCTCTCTGATCGTACAACTAATTCTAGATTAAAAAAAAAAAAACGAATGTTTATATTTATTCCGACAGATATCGCAAGCAATCAGTAAATTTTAGTTCCACAATCAAGAGATGCCTTTTTCTCAATTTATCCCCCTGATCCCAGTTCAATTTCACTTTGTTCCTATTTTTTCACCTAAATATAACGCCTATAAACATATAGATATATAGGTGAATTAAGAGGTGTATAAAAAGTAAAAAAACCGAACACATATCCCATAGAACCTATTTAAACTTGACACAAAAAGAAAGACTTAAAAGATCTTCAACACTTCAGTACGACAACAATATTAGAAAAGGCATAAACATGAAACACAGTGAATTTCAAATTCAAGAAGAACCAACATTTCCTACCCCATTACCATCAAATATAATCATCAATCTCAACCTGAACGAACCCTGCAATAAAAAAGAGAACAAAATCATACTTAAAAAGAAAGGACTTGACACAATTGATTTATATGATCAGAGAAATTATTTATTAGCATACACAGATGGATCATCAGACCTTACTCTGAGTAATGGAGGGGCCGGAATTAACATAATTCTCCAAGATGGAACACACATCAAAATCAAAGAAGGATCAGGAAAGATTTCGTCAAACTTCACTTGTGAACTGACAGCTATCTGGAAAGCCCTTGATGTATGCCTGAACCAACCATCCCTGCATCAAGCAGAAGGAATCATAATATACAGCGACTCCAGATCCGCTCTAGAAGCAATTCAGAAGGGCAATACTAGAATCACGCAGAAAATACACTCATTACTTACCCAACTGGAAACATTGGAGAAGAACTGCATTCTACAATGGATTCCTGCCCATGTTGGGATCGAGGGTAATGAAATGGCAGATGAATTGGCAAAGGAAGCCAGAAAGCTGAGCCAAAGGAAAGAACAAATGTCAGTATTTGACGCTGATGCTTTGGCAAAATACAAGATAATCAAACAAAAAATAAGAAAAGATCAAATATGTGAAATAAACTCTGAGAGAAAACTGACAAAAACTATAACAAGACTTAGAACAAAACACTATAAAGGAATGACAATACATCCAGATGGCACAAGAACTTATAAAGCATGCAACAACTGTCCTGGTGTGGAACTAACACCTACTCACATATTCTCATGCCCAGCAATGGCCGCAGCCTTGCAGAAAATTGACTTAGACTCAGAGCAGCAGCTTTACACACCCAAGATAGTGGACATTGCTGCTGCTGTTATAGAGATGCATGGAGACATCTGAGGCTCTTCTTTGGACACGACAACAACAACAACAACAAGAGATGTATAGTAATGGATACCTTTATAAATAAATATCCAATCAAATGGCGAGTTACAGGAACCTGACATACGACGGTGTCCAGAATGACTGTAGTGAGAGTTCCATGGATCGAGCTGTGTATGTAAATATGGGTCTATGCACGAAAAACGATGTATATAGTCTTTTGTATATAGATGTTCTTTTCTTATTTTTCTCTTTTCTGAGCGAGGATTCAATTTCTTCCCCTGCTTCTCATTTCTTTTTAGATTCATTTCTAAAAGGAGAATCGTCTGTATAAGACGGAATGTCTTAATAAAGGCTGTGTGTGTAAATATGGCGGTGGGGGTTTCTCTAAGATATCATTTTATTATATTTACATATAGATATCTTCTCTCTCTTTTAATATTAATTTCTTGTGGTTTCTGTGCTTGGAAATATTCTTCGTCTTCTTCTTTCTTATCTCCACTCAATCATATTAGGGTATCAAGTTGTGACCCTTGCTGGTGTCTGTTTGACAACCTTCATGACTGGGTAAGTAAAATACGTCTGCCTTTGTCATTAAGACTGGGAGCACTACTCAATGGCAGGTCGACTTAGCTCCAAAAGAAATGGCCGCCTCTGACATGAGGAACAGACGCCATGTACAGCCGCTTCTAACATGGAGTACAAACGCTGCTCATCCTGTATCCCTGGATTAGGAGCCCTTACAGGGTACTATCAGCTGAGCCCAGGTTTTTTAGTGAGCTTGTTACTGCTCCCCCTCCTCCTTTTTCACCCGGGCTTGGGACCGGCAAAGACGGAGTTGCTAGGAAATAGTGATTTTTTATAATAAACATTTAGTATGATAGCGCTCCCAATTTTAATGATAGAAGCAGACGCATTCTACTTCACCCAGTCATTATGGATGTCTCCATTGATGAGCTCTACTCATCCCCAGCAGACACCATCTCAAGCTCTATAGACTTGATTCCGTTTTGAAAATAGAGCAACCCATAAATAGATCTTTAATTAAAAAGGCATATATGTACAGTAGAACCTCCTTGTAAAGGACAACACCTAATTACAGAGCCAAAGTGTCCTTTAGAGAGAGGTGTTCTCTTACCGGAGAGTTACTAAATAGTAAAAATGGTAATTTTGAAAATGAAAACTGTCCTTTGTAAAGAGGTGTCCTCTAGCGCGGGTGTCCTCTCATGGAGGTTCTACTGTATATGTCTTTTAAATTAAATTAAAGACTTGATACCCTGATATAATTGTTGTGAGTGGAGATAAGAAAGAAGAAGTGTTATAGTGCATATGATCGAATACAGATGTACAGTGGCGGCTCACTACATCAGGGTGTCCTCACATAACCAACATTTCTCACCGCCGATTACTTGCTACGGCTGTGGCACCAGCCGTGACGGGTTATCTTCAGTACTCTGTTATGTAAATACGCTGATATTTAAATACGGAGCAAAGCTCAGCCTATTTTAGGCTTTGTGGCTTCGGCCACAACTCTGCCCAATGCACCAGAGCTCCTAAGTGCTTCCACTGCGGTGAAGACGGCCATGAAGGCCGCGCCTGCCCATCCATTGCTGACCAGCGCACTTCCAAATGTGCCAACTGCTGTGCCAAGGGCCTTCCAGACAAGCACGAGGCGAGAGCCTCAAGCTGCCCCATCTTAAAGTCTAGAGCCCTCAAGTTCTAGGCTTCCAGGACCTCCTGCCTCCCCAACTAGACTACGTCCTCGCTTCTCACTGCATCAAGGCGCTGTTTCCCTGACCTCTCCAGCTTCTTCCTCCCCTGCGATGACACCTCCACTGCCAGATCCTAGGATCCCTTGCCACCAGCTTGCGTTCTGCAGCCATGTTAGGGCTAGAAGACCTTATTTGATAGGCCAATTAGCCCGGAATTTCAAGACGACGACGAGCCTATTTTAGCTCAGCTTTTTTCACCCTTTTTTTTTTTTATCTGCCAGCATTGTAACCAAGACAATCAGTCGACAACCTTAGATACCCATCCTACCATCTTCAGAGATTCCAGACTGAACTCTTCATAACACCATCACATTCAACCATAAAAGAAATTTCTGAAACTTCAGAAAGGCAAACTGGCCCCTCTTTAAAGAAACTCTTGACAGAAGTATCACATTCAACCAAGAAGCATTGAAGAACCTTCACAAACACAAAACATCCTGGTGACATCAGTCAACAAATGGACAATAAGTTAGAAGACAAACCCGGACAGTTGGCGACTTTCGTACGTGGCTCCAGGAATCCGGGTTACGCACAGAATGATGATGTGAATATATGCACATTTTCTTCAAATAAATAAATTTACATAACCGAGTGCTGCCGATATGCTCCGCAGATGTTGCCACAAGGCTATAACATCTAAGGTCGAATAGCTTCCTATGATTCTGGACCAAGGCTATACAGGAAGCCGCCATTGTATATTCGCCATGATTATGATAACATGGTACTATCAGATTTTATAGATCGGCCTAGTGGCAAAATCCACGTCACAGTCGCAACCTGATTTATTGCAGCAGTTTCTTGGAAACTTTTAAAAGGGGAATTTTGTCTTGGATAGATTCCAGGGGTAAGTCTTGACATGACACATATGGGTCAGATGATCTTGATATGCTTTGATCAATTTTACAGTAGTTGTTCCTAGGTTCTCAACGGGAGTTAAGACGTGAAGTCGCTATCACTTATACATAACTCGAACCAGCGTAGTTTGGAATAGTTGTTGTTGTTGTCGTGTCTAATGAAGAGCATCAGATGTCTCCGTACATCTCTATCACAGTAATGTCCTCTATCTTGGATGTGTAATGATCTGGGTCAATGTAAATTTTCTGCAAGGCTGCGGCTATTGCTTGGCATGAGATTATATGGGTAGATGTTAGTTCCATACCAGTACAATTTGGAAAACTTGTAGAGAGGACATTAGGTAAGGAGTGCACTGAACATCCAATATCAAAACACCTTCCATCTGAAACAACGCGATGTACCGGACCGAAAGAAGAGCGGCCTGTTTGTTTTCTCGGAACAAGGCAGCGAGCAGCTGATCACCGGCGATGAGCTCAGCACCATGGCGCAACCCAGCGTGAAATCAGCCTGTGACTCATAACAGCAGGTAGAAATTACCGGTGTCTATTTATGTGCGGCCAAGGTCGACGCGGTCCATTGATAGTCTATGGAGTACAGGCCTCGGTAGCCTAGGCAGCCATCTGTCCATTGATAGTCTATGGAGTACAGGCCTCGGTAGCCTAGGCAGCCATCTGTCCATTGACGGTCTATGGAGTACAGGCCTCGGTAGCCTAGGCAGCCCTTTGTCCATTGACGGTCTATGGAGTACAGGCCTCGGTAGCCTAGGTAGCCCTCTGTCCATTGACGGTCTATGAAGTACAGGCCTCGGTAGCCTAGGCAGCCATCTGTCCATTGACGGTCTATGGAGTACAGGCCTCGGTAGCCTAGGCAGCCATCTGTCCATTGACGGTCTATGGAGTACAGGCCTCGGTAGCCTAGGCAGCCATCTGTCCATTGACGGTCTATGGAGTACAGGCCTCGGTAGCCTAGGTAGCCCTCTGTCCATTGACGGTCTATGGAGTACAGGCCTCGGTAGCCTAGGCAGCCCTATGTCCATTGACGGTCTATGGAGTACAGGCCTCGGTAGCCTAGGCAGCCATCTGTCCATTGACGGTCTATGGAGTACAGGCCTCGGTAGCCTAGGCAGCCATCTGTCCATTGACGGTCTATGGAGTACAGGCCTCGGTAGCCTAGGCAGCCATCTGTCCTTTGACGGTCTATGGAGTACAGGCCTCGGTAGCCTAGGCAGCCCTCTGTCCATTGACGGTCTATGGAGTACAGGCCTCGGTAGCCTAGGCAGCCATCTGTCCATTGACGGTCTATGGAGTACAGGCCTCGGTAGCCTAGGCAGCCATCTGTCCATTGACGGTGTATGGAGTACAGGCCTCGGTAGCCTAGGCAGCCATCTGTCCATTGACGGTCTATGGAGTACAGGCCTCGGTAGCCTAGGCAGCCCTCTGTCCATTGACGGTCTATGGAGTACAGGCCTCGGTAGCCTAGGTAGCCCTCTGTCCATTGACGGTCTATGAAGTACAGGCCTCGGTAGCCTAGGTAGCCCTCTGTCCATTGACGGTCTATGAAGTACAGGCCTCGGTAGCCTAGGCAGCCCTCTGTCCATTGACGGTCTATGGAGTACAGGCCTCGGTAGCCTAGGCAGCCCTATGTCCATTGACGGTCTATGGAGTACAGGCCTCGGTAGCCTAGGCAGCCATCTGTCCATTGACGGTCTATGGAGTACAGGCCTCGGTAGCCTAGGCAGCCCTCTGTCCATTGACGGTCTATGGAGTACAGGCCTCGGTAGCCTAGGCAGCCCTCTGTCCATTGACGGTCTATGGAGTACAGGCCTCGGTAGCCTAGGCAGCCCTCTGTCCATTGACGGTCTATGGAGTACAGGCCTCGGTAGCCTAGGCAGCCCTCTGTCCATTGACGGTCTATGGAGTACAGGCCTCGGTAGCCTAGGCAGCCATCTGTCCATTGACGGTGTATGGAGTACAGGCCTCGGTAGCCTAGGTAGCCCTCTGTCCATTGACGATGTATGGAGTACAGGCCTCGGTAGCCTAGGTAACCCTCTGTCCATTGACGGTCTATGGAGTACAGGCCTCGGTAGCCTAGGCAGCCATCTGTCCATTGACGGTCTATGGAGTACAGGCCTCGGTAGCCTAGGCAGCCATCTGTCCATTAACGGTCTATGGAGTACAGGCCTCGGTAGCCTAGGCAGCCATCTGTCCATTGATAGTCTTATGGAGTACAGGCCTCGGTAACCTAGGCAGGCATTGGTCCATTGACGGTCTATGGAGTACAGGCCTCGGTAGCCTAGGCAGCCATCTGTCCATTGACGGTCTATGGAGTACAGGCCTCGGTAGCTTAGGCAGCCATCTGTCCATTGACGGTCTATGGAGTACAGGCCTCGGTAGCCTAGGTAGCCCTCTGTCCATTGACGGTCTATGAAGTACAGGCCTCGGTAGCCTAGGTAGCCCTCTGTCCATTGACGGTCTATGAAGTACAGGCCTCGGTAGCCTAGGCAGCCCTCTGTCCATTGACGGTCTATGGAGTACAGGCCTCGGTAGCCTAGGCAGCCATCTGTCCTTTGACGGTCTATGGAGTACAGGCCTCGGTAGCCTAGGTAGCCCTCTGTCCATTGACGGTCTATGGAGTACAGGCCTCGGTAGCCTAGGTAGCCCTCTGTCCATTGACGGTCTATGGAGTACAGGCCTCGGTAGCCTAGGCAGGCATTGGTCCATTGACGGTCTATGGAGTACAGGCCTCGGTAGCCTAGGCAGCCATCTGTCCATTGACGGTCTATGGAGTACAGGCCTCGGTAGCCTAGGCAGCCCTCTGTCCATTGACGGTCTATGGAGTACAGGCCTCGGTAGCCTAGGCAGCCCTCTGTCCATTGACGGTCTATGGAGTACAGGCCTCGGTAGCCTAGGCAGGCATTGGTCCATTGACGGTCTATGGAGTACAGGCCTCGGTAACCTAGGCAGGCATTGGTCCATTGACGGTCTATGGAGTACAGGCCTCGGTAACCTAGGCAGGCATTGGTCCATTGACGGTCTATGGAGTACAGGCCTCGGTAGCCTAGGCAGCCATCTGTCCATTGACGGTCTATGGAGTACAGGCCTTGGTAGCCTAGGCAGCCATCTGTCCATTGACGGTCTATGGAGTACAGGCCTTGGTAGCCTAGGCAGCCATCTGTCCATTGACGGTCTATGGAGTACAGGCCTCGGTAGCCTAGGTAGCCCTCTGTCCATTGACGGTCTATGGAGTACAGGCCTCGGTAGCCTAGGCAGCCATCTGTCCATTGATAGTCTTATGGAGTACAGGCCTCGGTAGCCTAGGCAGCCATTGGTCCATTGACGGTCTATGGAGTACAGGCCTCGGTAGCTTAGGCAGCCATCTGTCCATTGACGGTCTATGGAGTACAGGCCTCGGTAGCCTAGGCAGCCATTGGTCCATTGACGGTCTATGGAGTACAGGCCTCGGTAGCTTAGGCAGCCATCTGTCCATTGACGGTCTATGGAGTACAGGCCTCGGTAGCCTAGGCAGCCATCTGTCCATTGACGGTCTATGGAGTACAGGCCTCGGTAGCCTAGGTAGCCCTCTGTCCATTGACGGTCTATGAAGTACAGGCCTCGGTAGCCTAGGTAGCCCTCTGTCCATTGACGGTCTATGAAGTACAGGCCTCGGTAGCCTAGGCAGCCCTCTGTCCATTGACGGTCTATGGAGTACAGGCCTCGGTAGCCTAGGCAGCCCTATGTCCATTGACGGTCTATGGAGTACAGGCCTCGGTAGCCTAGGCAGCCATCTGTCCATTGACGGTCTATGGAGTACAGGCCTCGGTAGCCTAGGCAGCCATCTGTCCATTGACGGTCTATGGAGTACAGGCCTCGGTAGCCTAGGTAGCCCTCTGTCCATTGACGGTCTATGGAGTACAGGCCTCGGTAGCCTAGGCAGCCATCTGTCCATTGACGGTCTATGGAGTACAGGCCTCGGTAGCCTAGGCAGCCATCTGTCCATTGATAGTCTTATGGAGTACAGGCCTCGGTAGCCTAGGCAGCAATTGGTCCATTGACGGTCTATGGAGTACAGGCCTCGGTAGCCTATGCAGCCATTGGTCCATTGACGGTCTATGGAGTACAGGCCTCGGTAACCTAGGCAGGCATTGGCAGACCGCGTAGCATACATAACCCTTGTCGCAAGCTCTGTTCGGCTGAAGTATGTTTCCAAAAGTTAGCTATATTCCTGTATAGTTGCTTATCACACATTCAGAGAGATATTATGGAAGAGGATTTACTTGTTCAGTGCTGAAAATCCCAAGACTCCAACTTCAGATAGTAATGGGTTTCTTTAGAGAGTTCGTTCACTCTCCATTCTAAAATATGCGATCTCAACAACAACAACAACAACAAAAGCCTTTATTTAGGGCATTCCGCCCCATACAGGATTCGCCGTATTTACACGTCAACAAGAGGAGAGGGAAGAGGAAACATTTACAACAAAAATAAGGTTTGTTACCTATTTACAGATGGATCATCCTCCAGTATCCTTTGCCCTGCATTCTTTCTCATGCGCCCAGCTTCTGTACAGAACTTAAAGTATTTATCAATCAGTAATTTATCATTCAGATCTGAAGAGAGAAGTTGACATATGCTATGGTATCTAAATTGACCAGAGGTAGGGCTTGGGAAAGTTTCAGTACGTTTTTCTGTTAAGAGAGGGCATTGGAAGAAATAGTGAACCAAATTATCATCCATGAGATCCTTACAAAGTAAACAGTTCCGGCCATTTTCTTTCCAGAAGTCTTTTCTTTCTTCCCTGAAAAATTGCCATAAAACTCTATGTTGTGCAACTAGTCTTTTGTTGGGAAGCGAGATATTTAATCGTAGGTACTCCTCTGTCATGAATGATTCACTCAAAAATTTGTAGTGAGCAAAGTGGGTTGAATCAGTGATTTTCATCTGATCGTTTTGAATTAGTTGGTCTGTGGTAGTTCTAATTATGCCTGGCAATTCTTTCTGTATGGCTAAGTAGTCTTCGCAGCCCTTCAGAAAGGAATATCCCTTGGAGTCTAGAATTTTTATTAAATTTTGAGTAAAGCTGTTTTCTATTTCCTTTTTCGCGGTGACTTTCCAGAGATAATTTAAGCAAGCATGTGGTAATCTGCTCGTCTCCATTTTTAAAATCCTGACCCAAAACTTTAATGTGAGTTTTACAGCATTAAGTTCAGTTGATATTCTTCCACATTCTCTTCTGAGGACATATCCTGGTGTGAAGTTTGGTAAGTCTAAGAGACGACGAAGAAATGTATCTTGGGTATTATTGACTGTCTTCAGCTGGTTGATTGCCCACATTGGCGCCGCATATAGTAAAGTAGGAAGAACAATAGTGTCAAGAAGTTTCATCACTGAGGTAAAGGACTTTATTCGCGCCTTTGTAAGGATTCTCCAAAGTGCATTAATTGCATTCAGTGCTTTGTTTCTAAAGTATTGGGAAGCATATTGGGTCAAGATTTTTGTAGTCAGAGGGTAACCCAGATATGTATACTTAGCCACTATTGTCAGGGGTTGCGGACCCCAAAACCATGTCTCGGAACGAGCTGTTCTTCCACCGTTTCTAAACACCATTATTTTAGATTTATTTTGGTTTAACGTTAGGCAGTTCTCTTCTAAGTACTTTTTAAGTAAGTTAATCTTCAATTGCAAATTTATCTTCGATTCTCCTAAGATCACTATGTCGTCTGCATACAGCAAAAGGTGTATAGTTCCATAATTCTCAAGATTTATGCCTGGCAATTCTGATTCATCGAACAGGTGTACCAGATCGTTTAGGAAGAGAATGAATAAATAAGGTGACAACGGCTCCCCCTGCAATACTCCCGCTTGTATTTTGATAGCCTCCGTGAAGGAACCCCGCCATCTGACTGTTGCCGTCATTTGGGTATAATAGTTCTTAATTAGTTTAATAAATCGGCAACTCAGACCATTTAATGCTAATTTTTTCCAAAGTAGATGGTGCGGCACGGTATCAAAGGCCTTCCTTAGGTCAATGAAGAAGGCATATAACTTTCCCCTTCTACGGCTAAGGGTCATTTGAATTAATGATACGAGCGTGAAAATGTGGTCCTGACAAGAGTAGCCTTTTCTAAAACCAGCCTGATTTTCTGCCAAAATTGACTTTCTCTCCATCCAATCATTCAATCTTGTCTTCAAGATAGATGTAAATAATTTCGATAGGTTAGAAATCAGGGATATTCCTCTGTAATTTGACGGGTTGTCCGGATCTCCATTTTTAAATATTGGGTGGATTATCGTTTTTGTCCATTGTTGAGGAACTTGGGATGTCCCTAAGATTTTATTAAATAAGTTCCTGAGATAAATTGTATGTTCTTCTAACAAATATTTAATCGCTTCGTTAGGAATTTCATCAAGTCCTGTAGCCTTATTTTTACCCAATTTGGAAATTTCCTTGGTGACCTCAGTTAGAGATATTTCACAATCTAATTCGGGGTCAATGTCCAATATCTCAAGTGGTAACTGTACAACTTTTGTTAAATTTGAACCAAGTAACTCCCGGTAGAAGACTTGCCAGTCTGCAGTAGAAATTTCACCTTGTAGGTTATTCCTATATTTAAGTGAATTAATAGTCTTCCAAAATTGGGAAGGATCTTTTACATTACTGAGGATAACTTGAATTTTGTCAGTATATTCCCTTTTTTTGAGCTTTAGGATAGCTGAATATTTCTTCTTACTCGACAAGTATGCAATTTTATCGGCCGAGATATTATGTTTTACGTATAATTTTAGATTTTGTTTCATTTCCTTTTTAGCCAAATAACAGTCTTTGTCGAACCATGGCTTAGATTTTATATTTTTTGTTTTTGCCTCCATCCGCGTCCCCGAGCGTAACATTGCTGTTTGAATTAAACCAGTAAAATCCTCAGCCTGAGTATCAATTGTGGAGTCCGCTGGATGTTCGGAAGTTAATTCTTTTAAAGTTTCTATATATGTTGGGATTTTATCTACTGACCAGGAAAATTTAATTTTGGCCTTAGGCTCCATGTAACAATTTTCAGTTTTATTATTAGGGCCGATAAACTTTAAAATTATTGGTAAGTGATCCGAATATGGCATACAACCAATTTCAAAATCTGCTATGTGTTCAAGCACCGCAGGTGAGACAATCGCCAGATCTAACACAGAAGAGCCTCTTCCGGAGATGAATGTAAATTTACCACTTTTATCATTAATGGATCTACCATTTATTATAGTTAAGTGATTTTTATCAAGAAAGTCAATAAATATTTCCGCTTTGGCAGATTTTGTTAGGTCACAGGAATTTCGGGTGGTTGAAAAAAGGTTTGAAGTATCTATCAAATTATGGTAACCCCCCAGATTGCCAATACGGACATTCAGGTCGCCGACCAGTATTATTTCAAACCCTTTATATATCTTATATATATGCGATCTCATCCATCAAGTTTTGATGGAGTGAAGGAAGCTCTATCCATTATATGGATACTCCCCCATACATTCAACTTTTTTCAGCCATACACCCGTTAGAGGATCTACCAAGACTGGGAGAACAAGAGAGAAAAAAAAAAAAAAAGAAAGAAGAGAAAGGCAAACATATCCAAAATCTCTCAATTTATAAACTTTATGAACTTTAAATACACTTAGGGCACAACAAAGAGAGTAGGGAATTAGAATTATGAGTATTGATTAAAAATATGTTCGATCTTCTATGAGACTCCAGCCCCGTGTATCTAGCAAAGACCTAGCCAAGCAAGTCAGGGCGCCGCTCGTTGAGGGTAAAATGTTCCTTGATGAGAGACCTGATGCACCGACATTGGAGGTTACAATAAATTCAAGCGATACAGCGCTCTATGAGATAGAGAAGACTATACATATGAATATAAAAGAGGAAGATATTTTGGGTTTATTGTTGAATTTGATGTATGCACAGATAACTTCATTGGTTCTCAACCTAATGGTATGGTTCTACGTGGAACTACGAAAATATCTCAAAGTTATGTAACGCTTAGCCGTAAGCAGGAGCTCACTGATTAAGTATGCCTCTGTGATAAGAGAGGTAAGGATAAGGTATGTTGTAATATATCTTTGAATAGATAACCTTGATAAGGATAATCAGGAAGAGCACAATTATTTTTCAAAATCACAATTCCGTCCGATGTGTGTTGATTGATGAGGTGACGTCAGATTGAGCCTTCAATGTCGCTCACCGTCGTATCCAGGGCAACACGGTTTCAACACAACTGACGCTGAATTATCTGATGCTTTCTTTCTTTTTCCTTTCCTGAAATTCAGATGAATTACTATTTTGAACATCGACAAGATAATTACAATTATAAAAGGGTAGCTAAAAAGATTTAAATTTGTTTTGTTTTTTCTTATCCTTAGTACACGTGGTACAGGCCATGATAATCATTGTGGGTAGAAGTAGGCGACTGCTTTTACTCTAAGTGCCCCACATGTCTACACATGTGAAAATCAGTTCGACTTTGCACTTATAAATGTGCCAGAACCCCGTTTGGTTACTTGCACTCGCTGATGGGGTTGGACTTTTGCAAGAATCGGGGGCCTTTGGACCATTTTATTTTTAATCAGAAAAAAAAGTGTCCAATGCGGGAATCGAACCCGGGGTCGTAGCGGTCGAAAACCAACAGTTTAGACCATCCTTCCACCGACCCTCTATTACAACTTGTATGTTAGATTTGTAAACTATATTACAACTTGTCAACTTTCCTCACACAGATGGTATCAGGTATGTGACACCCTGGTAGTGAGAAGAGATGGCTCGGACACATAGAACCATAAATAAGGGTCACCGTCGAACTACCAGAGTCCCACTGACTGGTCAGATGGGAACATGACTTGTGGTGACAGCTGGAGAAGGATGGAAGTGAGGAAAATCGCCATTGCAACCTGCAAACCTGTATGTAACATCCTGGAAGTGAGAAGAGATACCCCGGACACAGAACCATAAATAGGGGTTACAGTCTAACTACCAGAGTCCCACTGACTGGTCAGATGGGAACATGACTTGTGGTGGCAGCTGTAGAAGGATGGAAGTGAGGAAAAGTATCATTGCGACCTGCAAACCTGTATGTAACATCGTGGAAGTGAGAAGAGAGATGGTCCGGACATATAGAACCATAAATAGGGGTTACCGTCGAACTACCAGAGTCACACTGACTGGTCAGATGGGAACATGACTTGTGGTGGCAGCTGGAGAAGGATGGAAGTGAGGAAAAGTATCATTGCGACCTGCAAACCTGTATGTAACATCGTGGAAGTGAGAAGAGAGATGGTCCGGACATATAGAACCATAAATAGGGGTTACCGTCGAACTACCAGAGTCACACTGACTGGTGAGATGGGAACATGACTTGTGATGGCTGCTGTAGAAGGATGGAAGTGAGGAAAAGTATCATTGCGACCTGCAAACCTGTATGTGTAGAAATTAAACTCTTAAAATCACGATCATTAAAACAATAATAAACATTAAGAGGAGCTTCTTGTGTAAATTTCTTTATTACCGCAAGCTTTCGAACAAAACGTTCTTCAACGGGCGTGGATAGTAAAAACGTACTAACGTTAGTACGTTTTTACTATCCACGCCCGTTGAAGAACGTTTTGTTCGAAAGCTTGCGGTAATAAAGAAATTTACACAAGAAGCTCCTCTTAATGTTTATTATTGTTTTAATAAACCTGTATGTAGCATCGTGGAAGTGAGAAGAGAGATGGTCCGGACATATAGAACCATAAATAGGGGTTACCGTCGAACTACCAGAGTCACACTGACTGGTGAGATGGGAACATGACTTGTGATGGCTGCTGTAGAAGGATGGAAGTGAGGAAAAGTATCATTGCGACCTGCAAACCTGTATGTAGCATCGTGGAAGTGAGAAGAGAGATGGTCCAGACATATAGAACCATAAATAGGGGTTACAGTCGAACTACCAGAGTCACACTGACTGGTCAGATGGGAACATGACTTGTGGTGGCAGCTGGAGAAGGATGGAAGTGAGTAAAAGTACCATTGCGACCTGCAAACGTGATGAACCCATCCTGAAACTATTGAGGTAAAAGTCCGTGCAGTGATACCGCATTTGCCGGTCCCAAGCCCGGATGAAAAAGGAGGAGGGGGAGCAGTAACAAGCTCGCTAAAAAACCTGGGCTCAGCTGGTCCGGCTGATAGTACCCTGTAAGGGCTCCTAATCCAGGTATACAGGATGAGCAGTGTCTGTATTCCATGTTAGGAGCAGCTGCACATGGCGTCTGTTCCTCATGTCAGAGGCGGCCATTTATTTTGGAGCTAAGTTGGCCTGCCACTGAGTAGTGCTATCAGTCTTAATGACAAAGGCAGACGCATTCTACTTCACCCAGACCCTAATATGATTGAGTGGAGATAAGAAAGAAGACCATTCTGTGGTTCTTGTTGAGAGATTACAAGTCGGACCTGATGACAGTTATCTGACAGCAGCCTTTCCTATCACCTCGGTCACCATGTGGGATGTTTACAGAGTAGCAAAATATAGAAATATTAAAATTTATGATCTATTCATAAAATAATAAATACTTTTCAATAATATGGCAAATATATAACGAACGTCAGACCAAAGCTATACAACCCCAACAAAACCGTAAATTCTCCAATAGAAAAAATAAAGCAAGTACATCGGCACAACTATATGGAAGTTTAATTGTTTCAATTGCTTTGTATGTTTCTGGCAGATCTTTCTATTCCGTGTTAATTGGCCATTTAGAGCATGGTCTTCTAACCCCAATGGCAGACTTCCAGTGACAAGGAACCCGAGGATCTGGCAGCAAAGAAACTTTTTTTTTCTGGCAGATCAATACTACGGTTTATACTGTAGAAAAATATTTATAATTCTATGTACCGATTAACAATTCTAATCGTTATATTTTTGATTTTCTCTCTCTCTGCCAAGTCATCAATACCTAGGTTCTTTCTGAGTCTTGAGATGAGGGGAGAACATGACTTACTGTCTGGAGGAGTTTGTCGTTGTCTCCTGGACTTTACCTAACTGCATTTATTTTACTCTTTTATTCAATTCAAGGACAAAGGATCCCTGTACAGAGAACCAAGAAGAGTTCTTGAACTTCTTTATGAGCACAACCTCCAAGATCTTGTCTAATTTAGACTAATAAAAGGACAAGAAAAAAAAATATTTTTCATCCATATATTTTTTCATTATCTCTCTTTTTATTTTATTATATGCCACCATTGACTTGTGTATGAAGTCAATAAAACATTTTTAAATCTCAAATCTCTCTCTCTTTACATTTCCTTCTTTACCTTCCAGGTTTTTTTATAAATTATAATTTTGTTGTATACATTAAATAAAAGACCGCTGGTCTTAATAAAGCTTTGTGTGTATGTTGTTGTTGTTGTCGTGTCCAAAGAAGAGTCTCAGATGTCTCCATGCATCTCCATCACAGCAGCAGCAATATCCACTATCTTGGGTGTGTAAAGCTGCTGCTCTGGGTCTAATTCAATTTTCTGCAAGGCTGCGGCCATTGCTGGACATGAGAATATGTGAGTAAGTGTTAGTTCCACACCAGGACAGTTGTTGCATGCTCTATAGGTTCTTGGGCCATCTGGATGTATTGTCATTCCTTTATAGTGTTTTGTTCTAAGTCTTGTTATAGTTTTTGTCAGTTTTCTCTCAGAGTTTATGTATGTGCAGAGTATGTGTATACATTAAATAAAGTGCTGGGTCATTGTGGTGTCTTTCCTAATATTATTCGTGACAATAAATTGTTAACCCGTTTTTTTTTTTTTAAATGAAATTCATTGAGAAGAATATTTGTCAAAATTTGCCAGTCGACTTGGAGAACTTTCCCAGTGGGTAAACGGGGTTGCACGGCTGGTATTATGGAACAAACATGTCGCGACGTGTCCTTGAGCTGTCCCCCACTTCCTGATTCCCCCAGGATATCAGTTCCCTGAAGAATAAAATGGTAAGAAAATGTTTGTTCCCCCTGCAAAACTAATAAATCAATCATTAAGAAATGCCACATAGAATAAGTTAAAAACAGTTTTTTTTTATGTAGTTGTCATCTACCTATTGCACTTAGCTGTCTCAGTTAATTATTTATTAGTTCTTAAAAATATAAACATTTTGGCCAGTAAATATTTTTTATTATCTCGACGTTTCGACAAAAATCCTTTGTCCTCGTCAGGAATAAAAGAAAATTAAAGCATTTGGCAAGGCGATAAAAAAAATAATAATTTTATCTCCTGCGCCAAATGATTTGATTTTTATTTATTCCTGACAAGGACAAAAGATTTTTGCGAAATGTCGAGATAATAAAAAAAGTTAATGGCCGAAGTGTCTCAAATTCTAAGAACTATGAATGCCGGCCAGAAGCAGGATTCTATCTTCCTGATCCAGTTAGTCAGTAGTGTTCTTTGGAGTGGTTGTGGATTTTTTCGGCCTTCCCCTGGTCTTCTGATGATGTTTTCGATTTCACTGAATTGTTTTCACAACTGACGATCATGGTTATAGTACCATTGAGCCATTTGGCGAACTTAACCTGAAATTAGCTTGCTCTTCCATTGTAATGTCCATTGTCGCTGGCCCACCGCTACTGGTCCTGCAGCGCCGTTGTCATCCGAGAGGCGTTCTCCATCATCGGCCGGACCTGCAGTCCTGAATCTTTCCAGTTGGTCTCGAGGACCACGCCATTTTCTCAGCGGTGAAGTACGCGATCTACGTTTTCTTCGTAGAACGCGAAATACGTGGTGTCGCTGGAGACCCACTGGGGATTCTCCACCAAACTCTGCAGCGCTGGCAAAGGCGCCACGATCATTGTACATAGTGTATATAATCCATATTATCTTTTTTTTAAATAGTGCAGACTGTGCACTTTGCATGTATTGACAAGATGTCGATAAAATTATTTTAAATGTTCATTGTAATGGATAAAAATTATATGAAGCCATTATGTCCGAATTCTTTCAAAATGTGTGGGCAAGATTTTAAAAGGATAACAATCATATGGTAAGAAAGCTAGAGCGTTTTAAGAATGAATAAAAATTTGAGCGCCTATTTCTAAATTCGATCAATAAAATGTTTGCAAAAAGTGAATTTGTCAGGGAATTTTGTATCTAGCGATAGGACTGAGGGAAATGTTTATTTTGTTCAGTTATGATAAATCACAAGCTCTCTTTCGGACATGGCTGTCCTGGTGAATAGAACTGAAGTTACAAGACAAGAGGCCTTATACTTATAGACAAAACTTAAGGAAGTGGAACATCTTTGATGTCACCAATGGTCTATTTTTTTTTTTTTTTTTGAGAGGAGACAATTTTGTTTACACTTGGTTATTTCGTGTCTTCAATAAAGGTCACTGTAATATCTTTCAGAGTTATTGTCTGAATCCCGATATACATGCTAAAAGATACAACTTCCTTAAGTTTTGTCCATGAGTGTATATTTATAGCTGATGGAATTTGCGCGCATAGCTAGAGTTTGAAATATTTAGTATAAAATCTTGTAATGAATGACCACTGGATAAATGAAACACTGCACTAGGTAAACTACATATAGAGGCGGAAGACAGGAAAACCCTCAATTGACCAATGCAACATCTCACCACCGGACTATAGCTCGATCGTCTTGGAGAGTCTTGATTCAAGTGCTTCACCAGTCTTAGGACTGATTTATTGAAGATCAAAATATATTCCAATATAGCAGTCATAGACGGTGTCACGACCCTGCACAGTCCAGATAGGACCCTGTATTGTCCAGACATGACCCTGCATTGTTCAAACACGGCCCTGTATTGCCCAAACACGACCCTGCATTGTTCAAACACGACCCTGTATTGTCCATACACGACCCTGCATTGTTCAAACACGACCCTGTATTTTCCATACACGACCCTGCACCGTCTAGACACGACCATGCATTGTCCAGACACAAACACTCTGGGGACAGACTCAACAAACAAGGCCCCACCGCCAATTTCCTCGACCACATTTCTTCCAGACGTCTTCTTCTTTCTTATCTCCACTCAATCATATTAGGGTATCAAGCTTGTAAAGCTTGAGATTTTTGATGGTGTCTGCCGGGGAAGAGTAGAGCTTATCAACGGATGAGTCAATACAGTCAATAATGTATTTTGACGGGAACCTTCCGTTCAAACGTTTCACTAACTTGTTGCCCCGGTATTACATCAGATTTACCTAATGTATCACAAAATTGACACAGACTCCCCGTCATCTCCTCACCGCTGGTTGTCTTATTGAAGTTGCGGCCAATTTATAGAATCTTCTTTTGTTTCAGATATCCACGTCCTGATTACAGATACACACGGGGAAGGCGAGGACTGGAGCGTGACTGATTCCACACTCGCCTGTTCAGTGATTCACTAACCATGACGTATGCACAAAGGAACGTGTGGCCATTGGACATGCGTCGGACCTGGAGGCTGTTGTTGGGTGCTGCGCTGCCTGGAGTATAGGAGCTCCATCTATTATTTCTTCCTGTGGTGAATCTGTATAAGACCGGTGGTCTTGATAAAGCTTTGTGTGTGAATGTTTACAGATATAACACAAAGTCTGTAGTCTCTCTAAAGTATATATTATTTATTTCTAAATTTAAAATATATTATCTATTTTAAAATATATGAACCCCTCCATTCATGCATATACAAAACTAGAGATCCCTGATAATTATGTATAATACATTGTTGTATATTCCTTTTTCACTTGTACAAATATAAATTTCTGTGTCAATACAGCAATTTTGGTGGTTGATCAAACTTGCGGAATACCTGGGAGGGTTTGTTCACTACAGATGAGCCAGGCCCTCCCAGTAAGGTCAGTAGGAGGTTTGCTTGGTTTGTAAAACTCCTGTTTAAATCAACAAAAACGTTATTAAGGTATTCCTCTTTGTAATGATTCGTCATACAAAAAGAAGGAAAAATGAAACCAAATATCTACATAATTAATAGTTGACTGAAAAAATGATAAGAAGATGAGTTTTTCTTAATTTATGAACCTTATCTCATTACAATATCACATTTGTACTATTTTTTCACATTGTTTCGCGGTCTCACGCAATTCTGGCCTTAACTACCCGTTTTATGATTTTTCAGGATGTCTTAATGACCAGTTTTTGGTCGTTGAGGTACAGCTTGCACCACGCTGACGAGGGCCAACAGCCCGAAACGCGTACATGGTTAGCTTTTCTTGATTAATCAATAATGGGTAATTGGCCAATTCTGGAATAATTAAAAAATCAACGAGAATAGTTGATATTTATTCCGATAGATGGCGCAAGCCATCAGCAACTTTCAGTTGCATGATAAGGAGATGCCTTTTTCTTAATAAGAGTATGACAGTTTAAATCGAAATACAGAGTTGTACCATCACAGAAGAGCACGTTGTTCTAAATTGTTTACATCGATATGGATCGGTTCAAAATCACATTAATAGGTACCGCTCAACAAGAGCAACCTAGTTCATGATAATTGAAACAGTGAATAATATGTGAAGGTTATTCACATATTAAACAAATTTTAACGCGGGATTCAATCCCGGTTCATGACTGTCGGGAATCGAGGGTGTTACCTACTTGTCCACCGACTTCATTGATATGGTGGAACACGTAGATTTTACTATGTTGAATGGTTTCATGGTACTTACATAGTTCTCATGATAATGTTTGCGTGTGCAAAAGTTATCTCATCAGAATATGTCGCAATAAAAATTTTGGCCTGGTTCAAATCACATTAATAGGTACCGCTCAGCAAGAGCAATCTAGTTCATGATAATTGAAACAGTGAATAATAAGTGAAGGTTATTCACATATTAAACAAATTTTAACGCGGAATTCAATCCCGGTTCATGACTGTCGGGAATCGAGGGTGTTACCTACTTGTCCACCGACTACATCGATATGGTGGAACACGTAAATTCTACCATCAAATATGTTGAATGGTTTCATGGTACTTACATAGTTCTCATGGTAATGTTTGTGTGTGCAAAAGTTGCCTCATCAGAATATGTCGCAATAAAAATTTTGAAGAATTATATGGTTCTATGCAAATTTTTAAAGAACCGTGGGCCTTCTCCACAGGTCTTAACTTCTCCCTCATGATAAAAGGTTAGCGTGATAGCTAGCTAGGTGAATACAATAAAGAAACGTCGTTTTCTTTTTTAAGTTGTAGAGAATCTTTTAATTCTTCTCAAACTTGTTTAATTTAGGTAAATAATTCACATATCATTTTCCATTAGTATATTTTAAATTTATAAATTTAATTGCCATCTATCATTAAAATTTTGTACAAATAAATTTACGGACAATGTGTTTCTTTTAAAATAATATCATAAAATATTATCTCTACAGACTTTACTGCAATGATATAAGTTATTGAATGAGAGGGCTTGGCTCATCAGTAGTGAACCCTCTCAGCGGTTTCGCCAAATTAATCTCTTGACCGCTCTACTATTGTATTGGATTGGTTTGGGATATAGACATATATATACATAGAAAATTCAGGGAATATTCCAAACCAATCCAATACAATAGTAGAGCAGTCAAGAGATTAATTTGGCGAAACCGCTGAGACAGTTCACTACTGATGAGCCAAGCCCTCTCATTCAATAACTTATATCATTGCAGTAAGGTCTGTAGAGATAATATTTGATGATATTATTTACAAGAAACACATTGCCAGTAAATTTATATGTATAAAATTTAAATAAGTATATTTTTGTCTGGAAGGACATACAACGCGTCTTTCAAATATATTTTGAAAAGCTAAATTTGCAAAAAAATGTATAAATAAATCAGGATAACAAAAGCACAGCTTACATCGCAGCACGGGAGAGTTACCAGAGGGAAAATGTAAACATCGATTGTCCGATACCTCAATCAATTTCCTCAATTTGACCATTAGCCTCGACTGATCATCTTCAATAGGAAGCCGTGAATCTAATATAAAAGCCTGAAAGGTTAAAACTACAAATGGCGCAACACAGAGAGGTATCAAATGTCATGATTTAAGCCGGGGGGGAGTTTATAAAATGTTCTCTGATGTCAGCGAGCTTATGTAACAGGTGTAACAGCTACCTACTCGGCTAGTGCCCGGGTAAGTTTAGTATTGCTGGCATGATGGAAGTGACACTCGAGTACAGACAAACCACAATTTGTGCGCAAGCCACTTCAAACTAATCACAAGGTGAACCAATAAACAAGCCTGTACCAACTTACCTGAACCAATCAGCCTTTACCAACCAACCTGAACCAATAAACAAGCCTGTACCAACTTACCTGAACCAATCAGCCTATACCAACCAACCTGAACCATATGCAAGCCTGTACAAACTTACCTGAACCAACCAGCTTGTACCGACCAACCCGAGCCAACTGTACCGACCAACCCGAGCCAACTGTACCGACCAAGCCGAGCCAACTGTACCGACCAAGCCGAGCCAACTGTACCGACCAATTTGAGCCAACTGTACCGACCAACCCGAGCCAACTGTACCGACCAACCCGAGCCAACTGTACCGACCAACCCGAGCCAACTGTACCGACCAACCCGAGCCAACTGTACCGACCAACCCGAGCCAACTATACCGACCAACCCGAGCCAACTGTACCGACCAAGCCGAGCCAACTGTACCGACCGACCCGAGAGCCAACTGTACCGACCAACCTGAGCCAACTGTACCGACCAACCCGAGAGCCAACTGTACCGACCAACCCGAGCCAAATGTACCGACCAACCCGAGAGCCAACTGTACCGACCAACCCGAGTCAACTGTACCGACCGACCCGAGCCAACTGTACCGACCAACCCGAGCCAACTGTACTGACCAACCCGAGCCAACTGTACCGACCAACACGAGAGCCAACTGTACCGACCAACCCGAGTCAACTGTACCGACCGACCCGAGCCAACTGTACCGACCAACCCGAGCCAACTGTACCGACCAACCCGAGCCAACTGTACCGACCCGAGCCAACTGTACCGACCCGAGCCAACTGTACCGACCAACCCGAGCCAACTGTACCGACCAAGCCGAGCCAACTGTACCGACCAACCCGAGTCAACTGTACCGACCTATCCGAGCCAACTGTACCGACCTATCCGAGCCAACTGTACCGACCTATCCGAGCCAACTGTACCGACCAACCCGAGCCAACTGTACCGACCTATCCGAGCCAACTGTACCGACCTATCCGAGCCAACTGTACCGACCAAGCCGAGCCAACTGTACCGACCAAGCCGAGCCAACTGTACCGACCGACCCGAGCCAACTGTACCGACCAAGCCGAGCTAACTGTACCGACCAACACGAGCCAAACAGCCGTGACGAGAGAGGGGAAGCCAGATAGAAAGGAACATCCGCAAACAAAATGGCAGTGGGTGACATCATCTTCGCAGAACCATTACACGCGATTAGATAACATGGCGCTAAGCCTAAAAATAGCAGCCGATGATGGTCACTTATCGACCGAGATTCGCAGAAGAAAGTTGTGTTTGCACTGGGGAACTGTAATTTTCACCTGCGGGGCGGCGCACGTCATGTCCACATGTTAGCTGTGTTCCGCACGATGGGTCCCCGAGGTTGGAAACTTGGATTTGGAAAATGATGAGCATTTCGAACGTTTTTACCTGTCAATGCATCTCTCTGCATGTTCCTAAGACCAATGCCTTAATTAAAAATAAGGCAGCAAATTAAAATTTATTTTTAATAAAAGCGCCTTTTTATATGCGCATGAAAAATGATAAATTTTGTACATATATAATCGCAAGCTTTTTTTTTTTTTTTTAAATATATATATATACAGTAGAACCTCCCTTTAGCGGACACATCTCCACAAAGGACAGCTTTCATTTGCAAAATTACCATTTTTACAATTTAGCAACTCTCCGGTAAGAGGACACATCTTCCTAAAGGATACTTTGGCTCTGCAATTAGGTGTTGTCCTTTACAGGGAGGTAGTTCTACTCTATGTTTAATCTTTGGAAAAGAGTAACACCCAGTGGATTTACCTAAGAGATCGGAGAGAACAACATCAAAGATAATGTTCAACTAGTGCATATTTTACCATTGATGTAAATTATTAAAGAATGACTTATTGTTGTTGATGTCGTGTCCAAAGAATGAGTTAGAAGGTATGTAATAAAAAAACAAAAATGATTTGAACGCAGCAAGTAGACCTGACGTCAGTATATAGGAGCGACCCCAATATTGCATCAGGACATTGTTGATTGGAACAGTTGATCAGAGCTTCCTACTTCCGAGTACTTCTACCCCCTTCTTCCCTGCGGCGTGATTATGCAAGGGTGACGCGATAGAGCCTTACTTCAGCGAATGAAGGAACAACGGGCAAGTCGCCAAACAACTTCCCAATCTGGAAGTTGACACATTGCCAGAGCCGCGCCTTGTGTGTTCCATTCAATTCATCAGGTAATTTTATTTCCATATTCCTTAAATAGATATGTACTTGATGTGTGACAATCGGTGTCCAGTTCTGTGGTCAGGGATGTCCGATGCCCGCCCTTGATCACTCCAGTGACCTTCTGCTAGTGGCCTCATCCTCACTTGGCCGATTTTGGCGAAGTTTGAATTTCTGGCATCTCACAACATCTAAACTTAAACTTCCAAAGGGAAACGAACCATTCTATATTCCAAGTGGTCAGTTTCGAAAGATTGCTGTTGACAGTGGAAATGTCGACGTGCGGTGTCCAGAAAGGAATGATCACGAAGTTTGAATTTTTGGCATCTCACAACACATAAACTTAAACTTCCAAAAGGAAACGAACAATTCTATATTCCAAGTGGTCAGTTTAGGAAGATTGCGCTGTAGACATTGGAAATGTCGCCGTACAGTGTCTAGGAAGGAATGATCACTTTATGGATATCCGCTCGACTCTAGCCATCATCAAAAATCATCAAAAAGAACACTATTAGAGAAAGCTAACACAAGAGTATTCTCCAGTTATCAGTGTTATAAACATGTATAAAGGGCGTCTACACTCCATGTCAGGAGACCAAAAGAAGCAAAGTCACACTGAGTGGTATTTCCAGGTCTTCAGACCAACAGCACCCTTCTTTCCTTCTCTATGATGTCTACACCCAGGATTATAATAGAAAAGCTGAGACAATGGAACCTAATGGAGATCGTTTAAACAACTTGAGGAATAAACAACACCAACAACATCCACTTTCTGTTCGCACAATTCAACCTTGCCAATAGTTATACCACAGAAGTTTAGTTGATTTTGTCACAGAATACTCTGTGGTGGGCTACTCTGTGTATCATCATCATCCGTCACGTGACGCCAGAGTTTTGTTTGTAAATAGTTTGTTTATTTATCTCACAGCTGTATGTTGAGATCACTTTGTGAATACTTTCCTTGTTAAAATAAAGTTGTTTTTATGATTACTCGCTCTGGTCTCACTTATTATCTTGATATGGACCAATCGCATATTGACACGAAGTCAATCTTCCAGGACGGTGCAACAATATTTACTCCAATAGACATACACGCTTCCAGGACACGGTTGTTCAGCGGTACAACTCCTACAATAGGAAGGTTACAGAGAAGATTAGTATGGTCCCTGTGATACCAGTTCGGCGGTAAAACTACTACAATAGGAACGATACAGAGATTAGCATGGCCCCCTGAGATACCAGTTCGGCGGTACAACTACTACAATAGGAACGATACAGAGAAGATTAGCATGACCCCTGTGATACCAGTTCGGCGGTACAACTACTACAATAGGAACGATACAGAGATTAGCATGGCCCCCTGAGATACCAGTTCGGCGCTACAACTACTACAATAGGAACGATACAGAGAAGATTAGCATGACCCCTGTGATACTAGTTCGGCGGTACAACTACTACAATAGGATCGATACAGAGAAGATTAGCATGGCCCCTGTGATACCAGTTCGGCAGTACAACTACTACAATAGGAACGATACAGAGAAGATTAGCATGGCCCCTGTGATACCAGTTCGGCGATACAACTACTACAATAGGAACGATACAGAGAAAATAAGCATGGCCCCTGTGATAGCAGTTCGGCGGTACAGCTACTACAATAGGAACGATACAGAGACGATTAGTATGGCCCCTGTGATACCAGTTCGGCGGTACAACTACTACAATAGGAACGATACAGAGAAGATTAGCATGGCCCCTGTGATAGCAGTTCGGCGGTACAACTACTACAATAGGAACGATACACAGAGAAGATTAGCATGGCCCCTGTGATAGCAGTTCGGCGGTACAGCTACTACAATAGGAACGATACACAGAGAAGATTAGCATGGCCCCTGTGATACCAGTTCGGCGGTACAACTACTACAATAGGAACGATACAGAGAAGATTAGCATGGCCCCTGAGATACCAGTTCGGCGGTACAACTACTACAATAGGAACGATACAGAAAAGATTAGCATGGCCCCTGCGCAAGGATGACATGCAAAATGGTGAAGCGTTCCATTTATTCCAATAGAGGCCGTACGTACACCACCGATATAACAAAGACTGTGGCGAACCACAAGACTGTCCCTGAGGATGACGTAGTGTGGTGGAGTGAGGTAAGACAGGGGCAAAGGTCATACGAAGGAAGTTTTATTATTATCAGACGAACGAACTTCTTCGCGATCTTCCCAAGTGAATGTTTACATCTACAACATCTAAAAGCTTATGCAACACTGAAGGGTGGAATCTTAGAAATGGTATTTAAGCAAACTATGGACATAAGCTTTTAGTAGGTTGTTCAAATACCATTTCTAAGATTCCACCCTTCAGTGTTGCATATAAAATCAGAATGATCCAATACACTATTAAAGCTCTAAAGAAGCGATATGGTAGATTAAATTGGCGAAACCGCTGGGAGAGTTCACCACTGATGAGCCAAGCCCTCCCAATATATTTTTTCATCGCAGTTAGGAAAGTAGAAGTTTGATTTATTTGTGAAAAGAAACATCCACGTTTTGGTGTCTTCATTTGTACTACAACATTGTATTAACCAAAATATATTTATTATATTCTGTAGTCTAGATGGCGCTCTGCCATCTAAAAAGCTCATATGAGCGTGGTCAGGAAATGCCTTTTTTGATTTTATTATCGACACCTGATCTTTTTTATTATTTTATTTTTTTAAATAGTTTTTAACATTTTATAATATGTGAATCCCACCCAGAAGTCCAACCCCTCATCTACGTGGCGGGCGGGAGAAGCAGCACAAGTAAGGGACTGCCCTGTAGGACGGTGTCGTGACCGCTACGGTAACCGTGAACAGGGAACTCTGAAATGTGGCTGACTAACGGGGCAATAGCACCCCCCTTTCCATGGAGAGCAACCACAAAATCAGAAATTGGCGATCCATGATACTGCGTCCGAGGGAGCCGACGTGCTGTGTTTTGGGGTTGCAGGCTGAGAATTGCACTTAGTACATAATGAGAAAACCTCGCAACATTTTTGGAAAGTCTATGTCCATAGATGACCAGACTTAAGTCTGGAAGTCAAAGACTGTTGTTCTCTTGGGAGGACAGAACCGGTGCTTGTCCATCCTGCTCTGTACCAGTCATGTGCAGCATTAGAAGATTGCTCTCATGAACTCCCATGGTTTAAAGTCGGGTTCAACTGAGTGCAGTGACAGTGCACTTTTTAGTGGAAAAGTTCGGGTGTCAGGTAGGGAAAATGATCCATAAACAGCCTGGAAAGTCTTGTCAGCAAAGAAAGGAGAGCCGTCGTCATGTTTAAGAAGGGTGAATATCATGGTGAGCTACGGCCTCGGGTGATAAAAAGCGGTGGATTGTCTCCAAGCCCCGTAGTAGAAATCTCCTCTCAGAAATTAAGCTACGAGTGATTTTGGGTTTATTGATATCCACTTTGAATCTATTGTGTCAAGATCGGTATTTTCCACGGAATCTGATAGGGCTTCGGTTACTCTGACTGCAGCGGCTGAATGTGACTATTAGCTTTCTGAGTCAGCTCAGCTCGCGGGCCCACCTCAGTTTCTATGGTCTTCTTATTCTTTCTTATCTCCACTCAATCATATTAGGGTATAAAGCTTTGACATCCATCATGACTGGGTGAAGTAGAATGCGTCTGCCTTTGTCATTAAGACTGGGAGCACTACTCAGTGGCAGGCCGACTTAGCTCCGAAAGAAATGGCCACCTTTGACATGAGGAACAGACGCCATGTGCAGCCGCTCCTAACATGGAGTACAAACGCTCTATGGTCTTGAAGTGTTGAAACGTCTCCGCATGGAGGAGTCGCAGGCTGCCCACAGGAAGGAACAATGCCGTAGAACCATCTTGTCGATATCTTCTGGTGTGGAGGCTATATATAGGAGGGTAGAAACTAAATGTAAAGATGAATTGAGGGATGAGTTTAAGTTGTCCTGTTGACTCGATGATTTTACCCAAAATAACCTCACTGTAGATAATAGATGGAATGGTTGTCGATATTGGGATGTGATCGTGAAGACCATTTCCTTCACTAAGTTTTCAGAGGCATTGATAGCCAAAGAGCTAGATGACAAAGTCTTCTTATTTCTTATCTACACTCAATCATCACCACCATCATGACTGGGTGAAGTAGACTGCTTCTGCCTCTGTCATTAAGACTGGGAGCACTACTCAGTGGCAGGCCGACTTAACTCTAAAAGAAATAGCCGCCTCTGACATGAGGTACAAACGCCATGTGCAGCCGCTCCTAACATGGAGTACAAACGCTGCTCATCCTGTATCCCTGGATCGGGAGCCCTTACAGGGTACTATCAGCCGGGGCAGCTGAGCCCAGGTTTTTTAGCGAGCTTATTACTGCTACCCCTCCACCTTTTTCATCCGGGCTTGGGACCACCAAAGGCGGAGTTTAGATGACAAAGTGACATCGATGGATGAAGTCAACAACCACTTGACCACGTGGATTCACAGGAGACCCAAGAAAATGTAGATAATGGTCGTAGGCGAGAGATTGTTCTAATGATTTCAAAGTCACAAATATTTTTTGAACGACAGTCCATCTTTCTACTTGTCGGCAAAAAATAAAATATATTTAAATTTCCAGATGAATTAAGATATTGATTCTCCAGTGACTCATCATATATCTAAGCCAAGATATATGAGTTGTCTCACGCGAAGTAAGACCGTGAAGCTTATGCAAATCCCACACAGATAAATAAATTATGGCGGACTTTCATTGATTTCTCAAGCGACAAATTCCTGAAAGTAACAAAAGAAAAATTCTTGAATCGAACAAAAATATTTTAAAAACAAATAAAAAGGAATGTGCGAAGGAAAAAAAAATAAATAGAAAGAGACTCAAGAGAAAAATAAAATAGTTTTATTAAAGTGAAAAGAGGGAACTTTAATTTTATTGGACTTTTGACTTTTTCTCGCCGCCATCTGAGATTCTATTTTATTCGGATCGTCTGCTCGCTGAAATTCCTCCCAAGTTTGTCTGCAGCTTCCCTGATTGGCTAACATCGTGATAACCAATGGTGGAATTAGTTATTTTTACAAATGGTCGTTTGATCATCGGTTATCATCAAATGACACTTTAACATGTGTTTTATTTCTTTTTAAAAAGTTTCAAAGGATAAATTTTGTATTTTATTTTTCGTCACTTCTGACCTTTTAACTGGAAAATGTTCATAATTGGAGGCTCTATATCGGCTGCATCAAAGCGCTTGTCTGCTGCGAATGAATTCTCGTGTTCCCCGAAAACTTCCTTTGTATCATAAATAATAATTATTATTTTCCAAATAAATTAAGTATCGTAGTAATACGAGGAAAGGGCTTGGCTCATCAGTGGAGAAATCTCTCAGCCTATTTGATCCATCAGACCGCTTTTTAGAGATTTAATACTGTATTGGACCATTCTGCTTATATAGCTGCCATTGTAAAAAAAATAGTACAAATGTGTGTGTGTGAAATTGTACTGGGATAAGGTGACTAAATTAAGAAAGAGTCATCTCCTTGTCGTGCAACTGAAAGTTTTTGATCGCTAGCACCATCTATCGGAATAGATATCATCTATTCGTTGATTTCTAATTATTCCAAAATTGGCCAAATACACATTCTTGATTAATCAAGAAAAAGCTAACCACGTACGCGTTTCGGGCTGTTGGCCCTCATCAGCGTGGTGCAAGCTGTACCTCAACGACCAGAAATATCCAGTTTTTTTTTTATTAATCAAGAATGGGTATTTGGCCAATTCTGTAATAATTTAAAATAAACAACGAATAGATGATATTTATTCCGATAGATGGCGTGAGACTTCCAGTTGCACGATAAAGAGATGTATTTTTCTTAAATTACTCTATTGTACCAAAAGACAACCCTGGGTACTTCAAGAACAGTTCATATAAGTAGAATCGTGAGGACACGACCGTGGGAAGGAGAAATATCACAGCCGGCATAGACCCATGTAAATATATTTTTACTATTCATTTCACGTATTAAATCAATATTGTTTTGTTAAAGATTTGGTAACATATAAATTGTTCCAATCACGCGAGAACGGCGTTGTTTCTTTCCTTGTCTTCTTCTTCTTCCTTATCACCACTCAATCATATTAGGGTATCAAGTTGTGACCCTGTGACCCGTGTCTGTTTGACAACCATCATGACTGGGTGAAGTAGAATGCCTTTGTCATTAAGACTGGGAGCACTACTCAGTGGCAGGCCGACTTAGCTCCAAAAGAAATGGCCGCCTCTGACATGAGGAACAGAGGCCATGTGCAGCCGCTCCTAACATGGAGTACAAACGCTGCTCATCCTGTATCTCTGGAGTCCTTACAGGGTACTATCAGAATGGCCAGCTGAACCCAGGTTTTTTAGCGAGTTTGTTACTGCTCCCCCTTCTCCTTTTTCATCCGGGCTTGGAACCTGCAAAGGCGGAGTTTATTTCCTTGTAACCTTACATCATCTTTGCATGAGAATTCGTTCTGGCTTATTCTGCAGTACAATAGAGACTGGTGAACAAAACCATCTCCATTCCAAAAGCTAGTGTAACATTATATCTTCTTATATATACCCTCACGGATGAAGTGGAGAAAGGGAAAGTCTTTTATGTATCGCCTGTTGTCTATTTTTTTAGAAGACAGATGCAATTTTATTCACATTTGGTTATCTCGTGTGTCTTCAATAAAGGTCGCTGTAATATCTTTCAGAGTTATTGTCTGAATCCCGATATAAATGTTAAATGGTACAACTTCCTTAAGTTTTGTCCATGAGTGTATACACACTTGGTTATCTCGTATGTCTTCAATAAAGATCACTGTAATATCTTTCAGAGTTATTGTCTGAATCCCGATATACATGTTAAAAGGTACAACTTCATTAAGTTTTGTCCATGAGTGTATACACACTTGGTTATCTCGTGTGTCTTTAATAAAGGCCACTGTAATATCTTTCAGAGTTATTGTCTGAATCCCGATATACATGTTAGAAGGTGCAACTTCCTTAAGTTTGTTGCATGAGTGTATATCTATAAAATATATCAAAATTTTGTGTATTTTTTTACTATCTGCAAATGGAAAAAAGATGATTTTAGGGAGATAGCATGCTCTTGGTATGTAGACGTTTAACCCTGGAACTTGTACGAGGCATGAGACGGTCAATATCTACAACGCAGAGGTCTGTTCTGAAACAATTCCTCGACATGTCAATAGTACATGTCAGGGAGAAATCCGATCTACGCGGAACGCTGTCTGACTTCAGAACGGAATGTGACATCATACCAGACGACCCTCAGTAGGAATCCTCTGATTAAAATAATATTTAAGTTTAATTTTTAATTAAAAAATAAATATATTAACCCTATATAATTTTATATGTGCGATTAATAAATATGTTTCAATATCTCAATCTCTCTCTAGTGTTAAAAAGCCAGTTGAGAAGCCTTATTTCTTGAAATCACGCTCAAGTTTTTTATTTTTGTTTTATTTACATAAGAATTGAACTTGTAGTTGTATTGGAGTGAGACCGTTGAGATCTACAAACACCCGGTATGAACATGTAGTTCAACATACCAGAGTGGTGTTTCAGGAAAAATCTACCAATCTCTCAGATCTACCAAGCCCTGGTAGAGACCCCTGGATTCACAAATAGAAGTAGTGCGCTAGTTAAACAGCGAGTCTTCAGGAAATCTCCACATCTACAAGCGGCTATGTAGATGGTTACGCCTGGGTTTATGTAAGGCGGGAAGTTCCTCTCCACGGTTCCGCCCCACTTCTCCTCACACCTTCGGGATAGCGGCACTTTCTCTGGGTGTGCTTTCCCCATTGTCGTTCCCATTGTTGTTTCCTTTCTCTGCAGTCTTGGAACAGCCTGGAACATGTTCTCATTGTAACTGTCTTGGTGGTTCTCTGACAGCCTGGAACATGTTCTCACTGTAACTGTCTTGGTGGTTCTCTGACAGCCTGGAACATGTTCCTACTGTAACTATCTTGGTGGTTCTCTGACAGCCTGGAACATGTTCTCACTATAACTGTCTTGGTGGTTCTCTGACAGCCTGGAACATGTCCCCACTGTAACTTTCTTGGTGGTTCTCTGACAGCCTGGAACATGTTCTCACTATAACTGTCTTGGTGGTTCTCTGACAGCCTGGAACATGTTCCTACTGTAACTTTCTTGGTGGTTCTCTGACAGCCTGGAACATGTTCTCACTATAACTGTCTTGGTGGTTCTCTGACAGCCAGGAACATGTACCCACTGTAACTTTCTTGGTGGTTCTCTGACAGCCTGGAACATGTACCCATTGTAACTGTCTTGGTGGTTCTCTGACAGCCTGGAACATGTTCCCACTGTAACTTTCTTGGTGGTTCTCTGACAGCCTGGAACATGTACCCACTGTAACTGTCTTGGTGGTTCTCTGACAGCCTGGAACATGTTCTCATTGTAACTGTCTTGGTGGTTCTCTGACAGCCTGGAACATGTTCTCATTGTAACTGTCTTGGTGGTTCTCTGACAGCCTGGAACATGTTCTCATTGTAACTGTCTTGGTGGTTCTCTGACAGCCTGGAACATGTTCTCACTATAATTATCTTGGTGGTTCTCTGGCAGCCTGGAACATGTACCCACTGTAACTGTCTTGGTGGTTCTCTGACAGCCTGGAACATGTTCTCATTGTAACTGTCTTGGTGGTTCTCTGACAGCCTGGAACATGTTCTCATTGTAACTGTCTTGGTGGTTCTCTGACAGCCTGGAACATGTTCTAACTGTAACTGTCTTGGTGGTTCTCTGACAGCCTGGAACATGTTCTCGTTGTAACTGTCTTGGTGGTTCTCTGACAGCCTGGAACATGTTCTCATTGTAACTGTCTTGGTGGTTCTCTGACAGCCAGGAACATGTTCTCATTATAACTGTCTTGGTGGTTCTCTGACAGCCAGGAACATGTACCCAGTGTAACTTTCTTGGTTGTTCTCTGACAGCCTGGAACATGTACCCACTGTAACTGTCTTGGTGGTTCTCTGACAGCCTGGAACATGTACCTATTGTAGCTTTCCCTCTTAGCCACCTTTGTAGCGTTAAGTTCAGTGCCTGTGGTAGAACGATGGAATGCCTGGAAGCTAGCACGGCTATGTTAGAAATCTGTTTGACTCACTCTACTGTTGAAAAGCCAATTGTGTGTGTGGAAAGCCTTATTCATTAGAAATACCATCGCGTTTTTAGATTTTAACAAACAACAACACATTCCTTGTTGAAAAATATTTTCACGGATATTTTATATTAAAAGAAATTATTTGCCCTAATTGTTTTACCGATCGTCTAGAGTGATTATCATTTCACATCCAGATGAGTAATTTATTGAAAAAAAAAAAAATATGTATCAATGTAATATAATCATTTTAAATAAATTAAAGGAAATTCTTTGCTCTAATGTCTTAGCGATCTTCTAGAGTGATTTTTATTTCATCCAGATGGGTAATTTATTGAAAAAATAAAATATTTTAATATGTATGGGTATATATAATATGTATAATCATTTTAAATATAACGTCTATTTATTTTTACAAATTGAATTTAATCTCAAAAGAAAGGCGATAAAATAAGACAAATACTCTATGTATATTTACAAATAAAATAATTATATTTCACCAAAGAATAATAAAGTTTATTTATTAAACTGAAAATATATTTGTATTAAAATGCACACAGATGGGGATTTTTTTTTTTTTTGTATATAAAAACACGCGATCAAAAGATTTTTAAAGAGGATAAATTCAAATAGAAAATAATTACAAAAGATTTAAATTAAGTTTAATGGCATTTTATTTCACTAAAAGAATATTATCCCTCCCCAATGAAATTTAATATCGTTTTTCATTATTCGCTTTATTTAAAAAAAAAAAATCACAGTTTACGCATATTAAATGGGCCAGGCCTAACGACAGTATCAATAAAAAAAGCAGAAGAAAAACGTCGATTTGACGATAATTTATTCCACTTTCATTGAGCTATTTTAAGAACTCGACAAAAAGATCTGCTGCTCTGAGAAATTGATCCGATTTTCGCCTAATTAAGAAATCGAGCGCGCAGCCCTGGTCAAAAACAAAAATAATTAAAATCAATAGCGTTTGGTAGAAATTTCCTGCCTTGTTGAAAAATGTGTTGGAGCCTGCAATTAATAATGTTCCCCGTTTTTCTCGGCGTCCTCCAATATAATCTGCAATTATTTTAATTAGTTTCTAACAGCTTTTTAAATGAGATCTGCCGAGCTCTATATTGATCTGTGATCCAGCATTGCCAATTTAATCACAAATTGGATTGTTAAATTAAAATTTTAGTTTCACGTCTTGTCAATTAGGGAATTAATTGGCAAGACCCCCCACGTTTATTGTTTCCCTCTGTCCTCCTGTCCTACTCTTCTATTTTTCTCAACAATTTTGTCTTTTTTCCTCTTTTATTTCTGACGGATATTTCCTACGTCTGGCCAATAGAACCATATAACTGTTCGCTAATAATGGTTGTATTTCTTACAGATAGATGGCGGGTTAAAGCCTTATACAAGGAATGATAAAAAAAGTTACTGGATTGAGGCTAGAACTTTGTAAATACAAAATACAAAAAAAAAAATAGTACAGTAGAATCTCCCTATAGCTGACACCCAACTAGCGTATACCTCTCTACAAAGGACAGTTTTCATTTGCAAAATTACCATTTTTACTATTTAGAAACTCTCCGGTTAAGAAGACACCTCTCCCTAAAGGACACTTTGGCTCTGTAATTAGGTGCCCTTTACAGAGAGGTTTTACTATATCTGATATTTAACTCAACTTTTCTTCTATTACACAGCTCTTATCTCCAGTTTGTACAGAGTACATTACATATTGTGATGGTTCATGTATAACATGTGTATAATTAGTTACAGAGATCCTGAAGTTAGAACTTGCCTTGGCTGGCATTCCTATTTCTGTGAAAAATAGGCACTTCGGCCAGTTAGAGGTTTTTTATTTTTATTTTCTTAACGTTTCAACAAAAATCTTTTGTTTTTGTCAGGAGAAATAAATAAAAATAAAGCATTTGGCAAGGCGTTAAAAATTGTTCTGAGGTTGCAAAGGGCGTTCTCACGCGATTTTTCGAATTTAATACAAAGTGTCAATTTTTCAAAGAAATAGTTACAGAGATGTTTCTATTATACAATTTCTATTGTTCAACACGTTTTTCATCATATAATATTGTTATATTACACCAATATGGGGGGGTTGTTGGGTTAAATGATCATATATATTTTTTAAAATAATATCGTCCCGCATCAATGCATCTTTGTCATCTATTCATCCAACTTTGGAAACACTAGGAAAATTCATCTTTCTGTAAGCCTCGCAAAACGTTCAGTGATTTAATGGCTTGTAGCGTGTCAAAACGTTGGCATTAAAGTTACATTTTTAATTTGGATATAGAAAAAAGTCATTTGGGGCTAAATCAGGAGAGTAGGGAGGGTGTGGAAGTACAGGGGTGGTATTTTTGTCAAATAATCAAGCACCGAATGAGCCATATGTGGCCGTGCGTTATCATGATGAAGCCACCAATCTTTATTCTGCCATCTTTCTGGGCGTTTCTTTCTTACAGCCTCCCGTAATTTTTTAAAATAGCAAGATTGTGGGTTAATTGCCGTCCAATTGGTATGGATTCATGATATACGAGTCCTTTTCATTCGAATAAAGTGACGAGAAGAACCTTCATTTTTTGACTTTTCCATCCTGGCTTTTTTGGGTCTCGGTTTGTCATCTGCTAAGCATTGACACAAATGACGTTTTGTTTAAGGTTCGCATCCGTAGATCCATGTCTCTTCCCCTGTTATCACCATCATTTGTCTGGAACGGCCAATTTAAGCAATTTTTCGAAGATCTCTTTACATGTGTCTTCTTCTTTCTTATCTCCACTCAATCATATTAAGGTATCAAGCTTGTAAAGCTTGAGAACACATGTTTCTTTCTGCTCCAGAGTTAAGATTCGAGGGACAAACTTGCAAGATCGCGTTCCTTTAGACCCAGGTCATCATGGATAATGGAATAGCATATCCCAAATGACACTCCGGTTTCTTCAGACATTTCTCTAATTTTTATTCTTCAATCTTAAAACACCAGGACTTCAACTTTTATCAACATTTTCAGGAATATTCACCGTTTTTGGTCGTCCACACCTTGTGTTGTCTTTAATGTAAGTTCGGCCATCTATAAACCTTTTGAACCATTCAAATGCTGTTCTTTTTTAAGAGTTTTATCCAAATGATTTTTGTAACAAATAAAAGCTTTCACTGTCTGGTGATTCACCGATTCGGAAACAGAATTTCAAACAGACTATTTTCTCCATTTTAAGGTCCATTTTAACTTAGCCACGCTGTTACTACAATGCCTTCTAAAAATAGAATTATTTAAAAGAATTCGAGGCGCACGCTCAAACATTTACATGGACCCTGTGTTAAATTCTTTCCTCTTTTTAATAGACGTATTATTATTTGTGGTTTTTTGTTGTATTTTCGTTGAATTGTTTCTGTCGGATATGCGAAGACTGTTTTTATAGTTTTAAATAGACGTATACCCACACAAACTACGTATTGTTCTTCACTGGGTTTCAGGCCTTTTGTCCAACGTGGCAAATGACAATGTGAGAGCTTGCCTAGCAACCAAGGGATAATTTGTAGGAAAAAATACGTAACGCCAAGATAGACAATTTGACAATTTAAATAATTTTATTGATTCTTCTAATCAATTTTTACAAAGGTTTTTACGCCAAGATAGATAAATAGTTTACAATATAGAAATCTGAAATAAAAAATAGAGCTAATATAAAATGTATGCATTTACCTAGGCCCCCATATATAGTGTATTGAACAACGATTATAAGTGTGTTCACTCCTATACAGCTGGAATACCAGTGTATCTACCAAGTTTACAGCGCTACTGTCTGGACAGTCTTTGGTTGGACGTCTCCAACGTGTCTACCAAGTTTACAGCGCTACTGTCTGGACAGTCTTGGACGTCTCCAACGTATCTACCAAGTTTACAGCGCCACTGTCTGGACAGTCTTGGACGTCTCCAACGTATCTACCAAGTTTACAGCGCCACTGTCTGGACAGTCTTGGACGTCTCCAACGTATCTACCAAGTTTACAGCGCCACTGTCTGGACAGTCTTTGGTTGGACGTCTCCAACGTGTCTACCAAGTTTACAGCGCCACTGTCTGGACAGTCTTTGGTTGGACGTCTACAACGTATCTACCAAGTTTACAGCGCCACTGTCTGGACAGTCTTGGACGTCTCCAACGTATCTACCAAGTTTACAGCGCTACTGTCTGGACAGTCTTTGGTTGGACGTCTCCAACGTGTCTACCAAGTTTACAGCGCTACTGTCTGGACAGTCTTTGGTTGGATGTCACCAACGTGTCTACCAAGTTTACAACGCTACTGTCTGGACAGTCTTTGGTTGGACGTCTCCAACGTGTCTACCAAGTTTACAGCGCTACTGTCTGGACAGTCTTTGGTTGGATGTCTCCAACGTGTCTACCAAGTTTACAGCGCCACTGTCTGGACAGTCTTGGACGTCTCCAACGTGTCTACCAAGTTTACAGCGCTACTGTCTGGACAGTCTTGGACGTCTCCAACGTATCTACCAAGTTTACAGCGCTACTGTCTGGACAGTTTTGGACTTCTCCAACGTATCTACCAAGGTGTAGTTACAAGACCGTTGAGAGACACTGTAGCACAATACGACCCTTTAATACTCCTTCCAGCGGGACCAATGTAAACCGTAGATGTAAGTTACAGACCAGTGCCTGCCTCCCCTGTCACGCCGCAGACACCTCCCTAGGTGTCGCGGAGTTTTCCACACCACCCACCCCGTAAATATGCAAAAGCGCGCCGTTGACCCCCTCATTCCCCACTTGTGTGCGTGGCCAGTGAACCGCAGTAAACCAATCTCGTCGCGGTGTCGGGTGTCACCAGCTACTCTGACTCAGCCACTCGGGGCGGCTTCTTCGCCAGATGGCTCCTGTGTCCCTCCGTTACATCATCCCCAGACAAGACAAAGCGATAGGAGACCATGTGGAGTTACATCAGCGAGCTATCTCCCCGTGTTTTTTCCTTGGCCAGGTTCATAGTGCACCATGGATCAAAGGCCATGGCCTGGCGATAGAACCGTCGAGGTCTGTCAGATAAGATCCTATCGAACGTCATCCGTGTCGTATTTTTAGCTTGAGCATGTTTGGGTGCCGTTCGCTCATCCTATCCTCAAATCTTGATCCTCCTGATACCCCAGCCTCGAGCTTCAATCTTTCTGGAGTAGTTCTTGGGACGCCAGGTTGTGTTTTGGTGGAAATTAGAAGGATGGCTGCAATTGTTTCACGTGGCAGAGAATGAATAATCATTAATTGACAAAATTAGAATATTACTCTATCAACTTAGGAAATTTAGGCCTTCAACAAATACGATATATTTCAAATGAAGCATGGCAATGGAGCCATTTCTAGAATGGTGGTGGAATTATCATAAGGCCGGCCGCCGGATCTGCAGTTCTGGATATTTCCAGTTGGTCTCGAGGACCACGCCATCTCCTCAGCGGCGAAGTACGCGATCTACGTATTCTTCGTTGATCGTGAAATACATGGTGTCGCTGGAGACCCACTGGTGATACTCCACCAAACTCTGCAGCGCTGGCAGAAACGCCATATTCATTGTACAAAGTATCATGCATATATAATTATCTTTTTAAAATAGTGCAGACTGTACTTTTGCGTGTATTGACAAGATGTCAATAAAATTATTTTAATTGTCTACCATAAGCCTGGGAATATAGGGAAATTGTTTAACAGCTCTCAGCCCGGATCCTGCTCTCCAGTTTCTGAATGGAAGCCTTACTTCGACTACCCATAAACGGTCAAATTCAGGTGTAAAGGAAAGTGAAAATTGCCCAAATAGAATACAGAGATAAGGGAGAGTAACGTGACTAAACACACAGCGCTGCTGTTAGATCTCAGCTTCTCGTAAAGTTAGGTTATAAAGGATATCTAGACCGGGTTGACTGACATCTTGAACGTACAAGATACGATTTAAGATGCGCTGCTAAGTATTCAACTCAAGTTGGGAAGCAGCTTGTGATGGAGCTTCATCTATAGAAATAAATAGTAATATGTTTATGAAACGGAGATGGAAGGAGACATTTGACATTTGAAATGATTTTATTGACAATTAGTCAAATTTTTACAAAAAAAAAAAAATAATAGAAATGAATAAATGATGGGAATGTACAATGATATCAGGAGCTAGGGAGGCTCCACCACCTATGGATGGAGAGAGAGAGAGAAATACCTATATGATAATAACAAAATAATCCTTGTTGTATAGTTACATTAGGCTAGTCGGGTCTATTTTTTTCTAAAAATATATATACAAATGCATTATTTCCATATAATTTAAATAGGAATTTTAATTATATAAATATTTATTTTTATAAACAGAGAGAGATAATGTCTTATATAAAATCAATGTATTTTGAAACAGTGTGACTACTCCTCTTTAATGATTCAGATTTCGAAAAATGAAAGAGCAATCCATAAATAGGTTTAGCGCCAAAGAAAGAGAAACCGATCGCATCTGCCGGAAAGATCATGTCCATTTTGTTTTGGCATGCCAAAAAGATACTGATAATTTATTAGCTTGAAAAGATAGAAATATTACTCTAACCCTATTGACCAACCGGATGTCAAAATTGGCTAGAAGATGCCTGGCTTGAGGAAAAATATAAAATAATATTTCACCAGAACAAAAAACGCACCTGCTCAAAAAAGTGTGTCAGCAATGGGAAAACTAAGGGATTTGAGGTACGAATTACTCGACCATCCCCCCTATTCTCCTGATTTGGCACAAGGACCTCCATCTCTTTCCACGCCAAAATAAATTTGTTTCTGGAAAACGGTTCGCGTCCAATGGAGAAGTTGAGAGGGCTGAGAATGAATATTTTAAGTCTTCCATAATCTCATTTCCGGGAAGGATCGTATTGAGGCGGTGTAGTCGGTACTGTGGAGTGGATTACGTAGGTGTTTGTAGAGATGGACAGGGAGCGTATTGAGGCGGTGTAGTCGGTACTGAGGAGTGGATTACGTAGGTGTTTGTAGAGATGGACAGGGAGCGTATTGAGGCGGTGTAGTCGGTACTGAGGAGTGGATTACGTAGGTGTTTGTAGAGATGGACAGGGAGCGTATTGAGGCGGTGTAGTCGGTACTGAGGAGTGAATTACGTAGGTGTTTGTAGAGATGGACAGGGAGCGTATTGAGGCGGTGTAGTCGGTACTGTGGAGTGGATTACGTAGGTGTTTGTAGAGATGGACAGGGAGCGTATTGAGGCGGTGTAGTCGGTACTGAGGAGTGGATTACGTAGGTGTTTGTAGAGATGGACAGGGAGCGTATTGAGGCGGTGTAGTCGGTACTGTGGAGTGGATTACGTAGGTGTTTGTAGAGATGGACAGGGAGCGTATTGAGGCGGTGTAGTCGGTACTGTGAAGTGGATTACGTAGGTGTTTGTAGAGATGGACAGGGAGCGTATTGAGGCGGTGTAGTCGGTACTGTGAAGTGGATTACGTAGGTGTTTGTAGAGATGGACAGGGAGCGTATTGAGGCGGTGTAGTCGGTACTGTGAAGTGGATTACGTAGGTGTTTGTAGAGATGGACAGGGAGCGTATTGAGGCGGTGTAGTCGGTACTGTGAAGTGGATTACGTAGGTGTTTGTAGAGATGGACAGGGAGCGTATTGAGGCGGTGTAGTCGGTACTGTGAAGTGGATTATGTAGGTGTTTGTAGAGATGGAGAGGGAGCGTATTGAGGCGGTGTAGTCGGTACTGTGAAGTGGATTATGTAGGTGTTTGTAGAGATGGACAGGGAGCGTATTGAGGCGGTGTAGTCGGTACTGTGGAGTGGATTACGTAGGTGTTTGTAGAGATGGACAGGGAGCGTATTGAGGCGGTGTAGTCGGTACTGTGAAGTGGATTACGTAGGTGTTTGTAGAGATGGACAGGGAGCGTATTGAGGCGGTGTAGTCGGTACTGTGAAGTGGATTACGTAGGTGTTTGTAGAGATGGACAGGGAGCGTATTGAGGCGGTGTAGTCGGTACTGTGAAGTGGATTACGTAGGTGTTTGTAGAGATGGACAGGGAGCGTATTGAGGCGGTGTAGTCGGTACTGTGGAGTGGATTACGTAGGTGTTTGTAGAGATGGACAGGGAGCGTATTGAGGCGGTGTAGTCGGTACTGTGGAGTGGATTACGTAGGTGTTTGTAGAGATGGACAGGGAGCGTATTGAGGCGGTGTAGTCGGTACTGTGGAGTGGATTACGTAGGTGTTTGTAGAGATGGACAGGGAGCGTATTGAGGCGGTGTAGTCGGTACTGTGGAGTGGATTACGTAGGTGTTTGTAGAGATGGACAGGGAGCGTATTGAGGCGGTGTAGTCGGTACTGTGAAGTGGATTACGTAGGTGTTTGTAGAGATGGACAGGGAGCGTATTGAGGCGGTGTAGTCGGTACTGTGGAGTGGATTACGTAGGTGTTTGTAGAGATGGACAGGGAGCGTATTGAGGCGGTGTAGTCGGTACTGTGAAGTGGATTACGTAGGTGTTTGTAGAGATGGACAGGGAGCGTATTGAGGCGGTGTAGTCGGTACTGTGAAGTGGATTACGTAGGTGTTTGTAGAGATGGACAGGGAGCGTATTGAGGCGGTGTAGTCGGTACTGTGGAGTGGATTACGTAGGTGTTTGTAGAGATGGACAGGGAGCGTATTGAGGCGGTGTAGTCGGTACTGTGAAGTGGATTACGTAGGTGTTTGTAGAGATGGACAGGGAGCGTATTGAGGCGGTGTAGTCGGTACTGTGAAGTGGATTACGTAGGCGTTTGTAGAGATGGACAGGGAGCGTATTGAGGCGGTGTAGTCGGTACTGTGGAGTGGATTACGTAGGTGTTTGTAGAGATGGACAGGGAGCGTATTGAGGCGGTGTAGTCGGTACTGTGAAGTGGATTACGTAGGTGTTTGTAGAGATGGACAGGGAGCGTATTGAGGCGGTGTAGTCGGTACTGTGGAGTGGATTACGTAGGTGTTTGTAGAGATGGACAGGGAGCGTATTGAGGCGGTGTAGTCGGTACTGTGAAGTGGATTACGTAGGTGTTTGTAGAGATGGACAGGGAGCGTATTGAGGCGGTGTAGTCGGTACTGTGAAGTGGATTACGTAGGTGTTTGTAGAGATGGACAGGGAGCGTATTGAGGCGGTGTAGTCGGTACTGTGAAGTGGATTATGAAGGTGTTTGTAGAGATGGACAGGGAGCGTATTGAGGCGGTGTAGTCGGTACTGTGAAGTGGATTATGAAGGTGTTTGTAGAGATGCTGAGTACTGAGGCAGTGTCATCAGTACTGTGGAATATTTGGTGTAGAAGTACTCTACTATTAAAAGGAAGTAGACGTAGTGTGGAGATATGTGTGAAACATGTTTTCGCCTGATTACCTTATCACGTCTTCCTTGAAACTTATCTGAAATGTCCCACTGCATATCTTTTATCCCTTACACGTCGCGCTTTCATCCCTTTACTCTCCCTGTCGCAGTCAGAGTGGGCAACCTTCCTTTCTATATCGCCAATAAACAGCGTTCCAATTTTCTCCGGCCATGTTGAAATATTCAGAATCCCACCTGGAGACTTGTTTTTGACCTCCCTCTTCAGGACTAGGTTAGTTTTGATCTCATCAGACCTACGAGGGTTTCAATCAGAATTTTATCGTTCAGCGAAAGAGTTAGTATCTTTTTTCGCTTTAGATAAAATTGTGGCAGCCTATTTAAATATATATATTTCGATTAATATTCTAAATATTTTGGTATATTTTGTATATATATTTATATCATTTATATAATTTTTAACGCTTTGCCAAATGTTTCAAATTTTGTTTGCTTCTGACGAGGACAAGAGATTTTTGTCGAAACGTCGAGATAATAAAAAGATTTACTGGCCGAAGTATCTTTATTTTCAAGAGCTATGAATGCCGGCCAGGTAGCCTCTATCTTTACGATTGTCTTTCTGTTCTTTCACCTAAATAAGTTGGAATTTTTTGGTTAAAATAAATTGCCTTGTCATCTCAATGTTTGTTTCACTCATTCTGCACATAGCAATACTCTTTGCAAACTGCCCAAATCTATTTACCCGGGCCCCTCTCTCTTGTGTTCTCAAGTGGGTCAGATACTTCTTGCCCTGTCTGTTCCAAGGAGATGGTGGACACTCACGGCATGTCAACGTAGGTACAGTTCAACCTGTCTATAGCGGCCCCCTCTTGGGAATCACCATAATAGGGTGCTATAGAGAGGGGGTGCTATAGACAGGTCACTTTTAATGTAAATAGCATCGTACTACGAATTTAAAATCGGGTGTTATAGAGAGGAAGGCGCTATTTAGAGGGGGCGCTATAGATTTCTATAAAAGGTTTAACTTTACTATTGGTTCGCTACTTGTTCTGTCCTAATTTCGAGTCAAACAGCGATGTCATCTGTTCTCTATAGCATTTGAGTCATAATGAATCAAAATAAACATAAATGAAGAATTAAATTATTCTCTTTCGAACTAAAAATGGACATAAACATAGTAATTTTGAAAGGCTTCTGAATAGTGACTGTATCTATGTGTACATATGTATTTTCCAATAATATTCCAAGATAGTGGACATTGCGAGTGTTGTGATAGAGATGCATGGAGACATCTGAGGCTCTTCATTGGGTACGAAAACGACAACAACAACATTGTTGAACGATAGTGGACATTGCTGCTGCTGTGATATAGATGCCTGGAGACATCTGAGGCCCTTCATTGGGTACGAAAACGACAACAACATCATTGTTGAACGATAGTGGACATTGCTGCTGCTGCGATAGAGATGCGTGGAGACATCTGAGGCCCTTCATTGGACACGACAACAACAACAACAACATTGTTGAACGATAGTGGACATTGCCGCTGCTGCGATAGAGATGCGTGGAGACATCTGAGGCCCTTCATTGGGTACGAAAACGACAACAACAACATTGTTGAACGATAGTGGACATTGCCGCTGCTGCGATAGAGATGCCTGGAGACATCTGAGGCCCTTCATTGGGTACGAAAACGACAACAACAACATTGTTGAACGATAGTGGACATTGCCGCTGCTGTGATAGAGATGCCTGGAGACATCTGAGGCCCTTCATTGGACACGACAACAACAACATTGTTGAACGATAGTGGACATTGCTGCTGCTGTGATAGAGATGCATGGAGACATCTGAGGCCCTGCATTGGACACGACAACAACAACAATATTATTTTTATAAAATTATTTTTGTTGTTATAATCAGATAAATAAAGTCTATAGTATTTGATGACCTACCTATAGAAACGTACCTAAAGTAAAATAACAAAGTTGAAGGAGAATGGTATTCACGTACCAAAATAGGTATCTCTCATTAAAAATGATTTAGTCCCAATTTTCCAAAAGTGGTGTTGTGGCTTATCTTTTCATTACCATCTTCTCGTTTTGTACTGGAATGATGTACAAAATGCATTGGTTTAATGTATTTTTAAAGGTATAGGTACCTCTTTTACAGGAACTGCAGTAACTCTCACAACACCCAACTCACTCCGGACCATATATAACCGGCCATCCTTGCAGCCCTCTATATGGCAGACATCAATCCAGAAGAGGACATTCATACGGCACCTCTGTTGGCCGGTATTGTGATCAGGGTGCATCGACCGATCTGATCAGCTCCATGGACAAACAACACCACCACCTCTGTTGGCCGGTATTGTGATCAGGGTGCAGGGACCGATCTGATCAGCTCCATGGACAAACAACACCACCACCTCTGTTGGCTGATATTGTGATCAGGGTACACCGACCGATCTGATCTGCTCCATGGACAAGACACCACCACCACCTCAGTTGGCAGGTATTGTGATCAGGGTGCATGGACCGATCTGATCTGCTCCACGGACAAGACACCACCACCTCAGTTGGCCGGTATTGTGATCAGGGTACATGGACCGATCTGATCTGCTCCATGGACAAGACACCACCACCACCTCAGTTGGCCGGTATTGTGATCAGGGTACATGGACCGATCTGATCTGCTCCATGGGCAAGACACCACCACCTCAGTTGGCCGGTATTGTGATCAGGGTGCACGGACCGATCTGATCTGCTCCATGGGCAAGACACCACCACCTCAGTTGGCCGGTATTGTGATCAGGGTGCATGGACCGATCTGATCTGCTCCATGGACAAGACACCACCACCTCAGTTGGCCGGTATTGTGATCAGGGTGCATGGACCGATCTGATCTGCTCCATGGACAAGACACCACCACCTCTTTTAGTACAAAAAAGTTATATATATTTTTTTTTTAATTCACATTTATTTTATTAAAACTATAATATATCGTTATATAAAAAACTTTGTTACTTATTAAATTTTTATCTAACCTATATAAAATTGCCGTCAGTTTGAAAATGATCTTCGGCAGCTGATTGGTTCCTAGTTATCACATGACCATAATCATCCAATCAGCGTTGAGGTAACCAAACGACCAAGCATATTATCTCATAGCGAGGTAAAACTTCGAGGTAATAAAAAAAAAACGAACGTGTGTGTGTTGTGTGTGTGCGAGTTCAACTCCCGGTAATTTAAATGTTTTTATTTTCATTTTCTTGTCAATTTATTTGTTCTTCTGATAGCAAAGTGTTTAAAATTTCAAGGTTATATTTATCCTATTGTATAATGAATGGTTTTTTAACAATTCTTCCGTGTCCTTCAGCCTGTGAGTCAAACAATGAGACACCAATTATAGAACTATAATCATTATTAAGGTGATACATCGAAACTAGAAGCCTTCTTGATCCGTTCAATCGGTCAAAACCCAGACAATCATTCGTCTAGGATAGTTGTTGTTGTCGTGTCCAATGAAGTGACTCAGATATCTCCATACATCTCTATCACAACAGCAGCAATGTCCACTATCTTGGGTGTGTAAAGCTGCTGCTCTGGGTCTAAGTCAATTTTCTGCAAGGCTGCGGCCATTGCTGGGCATGAGAATATGTGAGTAGGTGTTAGTTCCACACCAGGACAGTTTTTGCATGTTCTGTAGGTTCTTGTGCCATCTGGATGTATTGTTATTCCTTTATAGTGTTTTTGTTCTAAGTCTTGTTATAGTTTTTGTCAGTTTTCTTTCAGAGTTTATTTCACATATTTGATCTTTTCTTATATTTTTTTGTTTGATTATCTTGTATTTTGCCAAAGCATCAGCGTCAAATATTGACATTTGTTCTTTCCTTTGGCTCAGCTTTCTGGCTTCCTTTGCCAATTCATCTGCCGTCTAGGATAGTAGTTGTAAAGATAGAGGCTGCCTGGCCGGAATTCATAGTTCTTCAAATTAAAGATACTTCGGCCAGTAAATCTTTAATTTGAAGAAATAAGGTAGTAGTATTATGCATTCGGATTTTTCATCACTTTGTCTAAAATACAAGCTTGTATATAGCAAATGAAAACATTAGGACGCCAATGTTTCTTTCACCCATAAATCAAACTTCTACTGTCCTTACTGCGATGAAAAAAAAAAGGTATTGGGAAGGCTTGACTTATCAGTGGTGAACCCTCCCAGCAGTTTCACCAATTCAATCCACCAGACTGCTTTCTTTAGAGCTCTAATACTGTATTGGATCATTCTGCTTATATGTTACACTGAAGGATGGAATCTTAGAAATGGTATTTAAGCAAACTATAGACATAAGCTTTTAGGACCGTAGTATTATATATAAATATTTGCATCAAGAAAAGCTAACCCAGAATCAATAATTGGTATTTGGCCAAATCTGGAATAAATAAAAAATCAACGATAAATAGATATTTATTCTGATAGATGGCGATAGCCATCAGCAACTTTCAGATGTAAGATAAGGAGATGCCTTTTTCTTTTTTTTTTTTCGCCTTATTCCAGTACAATTTCACTTTTGTACCAATTTTTTCACTTCGTTTTTTATGTTCTTTCTTTGCTCGCCGTCTGTTGTTGTTTGGTTTCTTATCTTCGCTCCTTATCTCTCCCCTCTATTCTCAGAAAGTGGTATCTTCAATACATCTCAGGTTATCTCAGCTAGCAAGATGGACACGACAACATTTGCTGCCAATTCTGTGTGCCCTCCCTATACAGGCAATTCTCTAGTACTCTGCTGGACTTTTAACAAAATACTTTATTTCTGTTCCTGGATTTCTATGTAGAAATTGGTGTATATACTGTAAGTACGTGCCATGGCTTTACTTGAAGAAGCAATTCGACCAAAAACTTTGTCATACTGGTTACTCGCATACGATGATGGGGCTGTATAGGGATTTTGTGCCCACTAAAAAACAACAACAACACACACATACAGCTTTATTAAGACCACCGGTCTTATACGGATTTACCACAGAAAGGAAACATAGATGGAGCTCCTATGCACAACAACAACAACAAACACAAAGATTGTTTTAAAAAAGTTACATATGTATAAAAGTTTTTGGTTTTAGAACTTGTATGTACGATAAAAAAAAAAAAAAAACTTGAACGAGCCATCTGCCCAACTTTGTAAATGAACACACACACTAACAAATTGTCTTAAATTCAACTAATCCAACCTCCAATGAGACACAACCACCTCTAATGAGAGACCAGAGCTATCTGTGTTTTTAGAAAGTCTGTCTTGTTGTTTAGATTGTTTACCTCTTGTTTTACAAAGGAGTTCAGCCAATCTGTGTTCTCTACCTGGACACCGACTGTCTTTACAGCGGGGATTTTGTTATGATCTTCTGTATGAATGGTGCTTATACCAAGTTCCTTATGTCTTTATGGACACTATTTTAGCCACAAACTGGACACAAAACCTCATCAAAACTATTATTTATGAATAAAGTTTACTTAGAATACTAGAGATATATATAAAAAAAGAATGAAAACAGAATGGAACAGAACAGCACAAAGTTGCTGAAGCGCGCGTCCCAAACTAACAAACGAAGTTTGAATCCACAGGTACGGACGGACACGACACCGAACAAGCGGAAATGACGTCAATCCCCCCACCCATGCGCGAGCGCCGTGCGTAGTAGCGCTGCGTTACAGAGATTCTTTGTACCATACTTGGCATTCCTCGAGCGCTGCCTTCTTTTGGATTATCGCCGATTTAAACTGTCCAAACACAAGTTTTAAAGGAACTGGAAATATACAAATTATATAGGTAAGTTGCTACAACCCTCCTTTATCTGCTGATATACTTTATCTGCCATTTTGACTTGTAGTTTTTGAAAAAAAGCCACAGATTTGACGTCAACTCGTCTTATTGTGATCGCATATTTTACGTTCTTGGCAATAAAATTCAATTAATTGACATGTGTCATATATATATGACTGTCAAATTTCATAGAGCAATACTAGGTCTTCGACTCGGTTGATCACCTTTTATCACAGAAGAATATTATTGTTGCTAGAACTGCCTGATGCTTCGGGACGCCATCCCCTCTAACGGCCGAAATGACTCACGAAAATTTCACCAGGTGCTCGCTTGGCACCACCAGCTGCTGTCGTCTTTTTGTCAAAATCTCTTGTTTCAAACTTTTGGCATTAACTTTTATCGATCACCGAAATCTTTACCCATTGATCGAAAGTAAAGATTAAGCTCAAATATTGATTTGGTCGCTTAGCAACCTAATGTTTACATCTCACTTATTCAAGTTCTTTGTCCCACATAGTTGCAATAGTTTTTTGAGGCGCCATTTTGAACACTTGTTGTGCATTAGTTAATTGAGTTTGAGAGATATTTTGAAAAGCTTAACTTTCTTTTTATTTTAAAATTTAAAATAGTTTTAAATTTTTTTCAGAATTTTTGGACCATATTTATTTTAGTAAACTTTTGATACGATTATAACTTTTTTTTCTTTATTAAATAACTTTTTTTCAAAAAGATATTTTTAGATTTGGATACAAAGTTTATATAAATAAATCAAATATGTATCTTTTAAAAAAAATAACACCGCAATTTTTTTTTTTCTAAAAATACTTTTTTTTTATTTACCCATTTTAAATTATTCAAAATTTTATTTTGGAACTTTTTTTTTTCAAGTTGACAATTATTGATCCTAGCATATATATATCGAAATAAATAATTTTAACATGATACATCTTATCGATTTCTTCAAATTAAAAATACATGGGATTCTTAATTAATAAAAATGAATATTTAACAATAAAAAAAAAAAAAATCCACAAAAATTTTCGAGATTTGAAAATTAATTTTGAGTTTGACAAACATAAGATTTTAGGTCTTCCATAAATGTCAGATCCCTCAAGTGTGTTTGCATGATACAAATATTCTTTGTCACTAGGTCACTTCTGATAAACATTGCTCTACATTGACTCAATGTGACTGACAATTGACTAGGACAACAAGACATGGATAGATTAGAAGAAAATTCTCAATTCTTATATACACAAGAATATAAACAATTCTAAAATATTATTATCAAGTTAGTGCTATCATTATTACAGAGATTTTCAATTAATAAATTATCAGAATAAACCACACAAATGTTGGCAGCAGTGTTACCATTATTAAAATACATTATAGACAGTCCTGCGGTATATTAACAAGATTAAAAATATTTTTCCACCAATCATTGCTTCTTTAGTAAACATTTTGGAGATTTTCCTAAGAATATCCCTTGATAAAGTTAGAAGCCATGGATGCAATGGTAGGTTGAAGTATTACACTCATGGACAAAACATAAGGAAGTTTTATCTTTTAAACATGTATATCGGGATTCAGACAATAACTCTGAAAGATATTACAGTGATCTTTATTGAAGACACGAGATAACCAAGTGTGTATACACTCATGGACAAAACTTAAGGAAGTTGTACCTTTTACCATGTATATCGGGATTGAGACAATAACTCTGAAAGATATTACACTGATCTTTATTGAAGACCACGAGATAACCAAGTGTGAACAAAATTGCCTGTCTCCTTAAAAAGAATAGACAACTGGCAATATCAAAGATTTTCCATTTCCATAAGTTTTATCCATGAGTGTAGTTGTTCCACCAGCATCCAATTAATCAACAACCATTGTACAGCCATCACAGAACAAAAGCTAGTAACCTAACAGCAATGTTCCTCCGTATTGTACACCAAGTGTTACCATCAACAACAATCCAAGTAACACCAGCAGGATCTTTTCTAAAAAGGGTCATAAAGGTCTTCTTCTTCTTTCTTATCTCCACTCAATCATTCATGACTGGGTGATGTAGAATGCGTCTGCCTTTGTCACTAAGACTGGGAGCACTACTCAGTGGCAGGCAAACTTAGCTCCAAAAGAAATGGCCGCCTCTGACATGAGGAACAGACACCATGTGCAGCTGCTCCTAACATGGAGTACAGACTCATCCTGTATCCCTGGAGCCCTTACAGGGTACTATCAACCGGGCCAGCTGAGCCCAGGTGTTTTAGTGAGCTTGTTACTGCTCCCCCTCCTCCTTTTTCATCCGGGCTTGGGACCGGCAAAGGCGGAGTTGGTCATAAAGGTTATAAACACAAATTATTTATTTAGATTTGATCTTATTACCTTGTGTTTATAGTCTATAATCCAATTTGTGCCTTGTCATAAAGGTTATGGAAACTTCAGATAATAAGACCAAATCCAAATAAATAGTGTGTGACAGCGTTTTTACCAAAATATCATACACTGTTTATTTATTTGGGTTTGGTCTTATTACCTTATATTCTATAATCCAAATTGTGCCTTGTCATAAAGGTTATGGAAACAGAGTAACATCCAATAAAGGAATGATAAAGGTTGTTTAGTCTTCTTCTTTCTCATCTCCACCTAATCATATTAGGGTATCAAGCCACTGCTTTTCACATGTGTAGTCATGTGGTGCGCTTACAGTAAAAGCAGCCGCTAACTACCCACCATGATTATCAGGGCCTGTACCACATGTACTAGGGATAAGCAAAAAAAAAGGGTATCAAGCTTGTAAAGTTTGACAACCATCATGACTGGGTGAAGTAGAATGCGTTTAGCTTTGTCATTAAGACTGGGAGCACTACTCAGTGGCAGGCCGACTTAGCTCCAAAAGAAATGGCCGCCTCTGACATGAGGAACAGCCGCCATGTTTAGTTGTTTAGTACACCTATCCCCCGATTTACACGGTAGATACGTTCCTGAGAAAAACTTGTAAATCGAAAATTAAAAATTTATAAAAAAAAAAGAGAAATACAGACACAGTGTGCGTGTGCAGCAAGTCAGCACATAAGCTCGGGATTCCTCGTGAGATGTGTACACAGCGCATGTGTTCAATCACAGTAGCATTTAGTATAGTGCGATAAAAACAAAAACTTATTTGGAAAACCGTGTAAAAGAGAAAAGGTGTAAAACAAGTACCGTGTACATAGGTGTATATAGTAGTAGTAAATTGTACAGGTTGTTTTGTTTAGTATATTATCTAAATTTAAAAAATATGTAACGGCATATCGCTTTTTTTTTTTCTAATCCATCAGTTGGTAGCTTAAACCAACAGACCTCCTAGTATATTGGTGACTTGCTGTTGTAGGTATCTTGTTGTTTAGCACTGCAGGATGTCTCACAAACCACACATTTTGTGGGAAGTGTTTTGCCTTTAAAGAATATACAGCACATCTTGATACAGTAAAACCCCTCTATAGCAAATCCCAATGGAACTGAACCTGTCTTTCTTATCTCTACTCAATCATATTAGGTTGTCAAGCTTGTAAAGCTTGTTGATGGTGTCTGCCGGGGAAGAGTAGAGCTCATCATTGGATGAGTCAATACAGCCAATAATGTGTTTTGGGGTTGCAGGTTGACACTTAGTAGATAGTGGGAAAACCTTGCAACCATTCTGGAAAGTCATTGTCTGTAGATGACCAGACTTAATTCTGGAAATCAAAGACTGTTGTTCCCTTGGGAGGACAGAACCGGTGCTTGTCCCTCCTGCTCTGTACCAATCATATGCAGCATTAGATTTCCATTCCTGCGGGCATTGGGTTTTGATGGTACAGAGGAGGTCTCTTTCGTCTAGTTGGGTGGTGGATTCTCTTGCTTTAGGTAGGCCAAGAGCTCCAGCCTTTGCCAGAGTCTGCTAGTTCATTACCAGGAATTCCAACGTGAGCTGGAAGCCATTACTGAACCTGTGGTTCACTATAGCCATATGATAAGGCACAATATGGATTATAGATTAAAAACACAAGGTAATAAGACCAAATCCAAATAAATAAATAGTGTATGCACAAGGTAATAAGATGAACAATGCTGTTACCAAAACGTCACACCCTATTTATTTGGATTTGGTCTTATTACCTTGTGTTTAATTCTAATGTGATTCAAGTTGGTACCATATTGTAGGCGCATCAAAAAAGAGCACCTTCCACTTATAATAATAGCTATATTTATAATAACTGTAAATTCTGCAACCATCAAGACCACAAGTGATAATCAGTACCCGAAAGAAAAATACTTTGTATAGAGAATAAAATGATATAATTTGAGAAATTCTCCACCATATTTGCATACATACACAGTTCATGGATCTTGTTCCTCTCTCAATAACATCAGGTTTATGGTCTGGTAGGGTTTTTTGATGGGTTCCTTCAACTAAGAGCAAGTAGTTCTTTTTTTTTATTATCCCATTGTATAAGTTATTCAAGGTCATGAATACTGAATTCATGAATTATACAGTAGAACCTCCATGAGAGGACACCTCTCTACAAAGGACAGGTTTCATTGGCCAAATGATCATTTTTACTATTTAGCAACTCTCTGGTAAGAGGACACCTCTCCCAAAAGAATAATTTTGCTCTGCAATTAGGTGTCCTTTACAGGGAGGTTTTACTGTATTTACAATCTTGGTAGGGTTGGAATATAGGTCCTGTCTTGAGGCTCCCATACATTCCGAGATGGTGGTTTGGTGAGTCCTCTTTGGTCTTACAGATGGTGGATTGTGGGAAGGTCGGAGCAAGTAGTAAATTTCCACCTGTAAAAAATCTTCTTCAAACACTCACTCATGTTTGAGCCATAAAAGGTATCACAATTGGAATGAGATATCAAAATTCTAACACTTCCTGTTGGAGATAAAGATTCATATTACAAGTGATGTTATAGAGAATCTTTCTAATAAGGCACAATTTGGATTATAGATTATAAACACAAGGTAATAAGACCAAATCCAAATAAATAAATAGTGTGTGACGTTTCGGTAACAGCGTTGTTACCATCTTCAGAAAAAAGTACTGAATCTTTCTTAGGTCCATTGAAGTCTATAAAATTGATAAGGCACAATTTGGATTATAGATTATAAACACAAGGTAATAAGACCAAATCCAAATAAATAAATAGTGTGTGACGTTTCAGTAACAACGCTGTTACCGAAACGTCACACACTATTTATTTATTTGGATTTGGTCTTATTACCTTGTTAGAGAATCTCTCTATTTTCTGTAGCTTTTCTTATTGTCGCTAATATATTAAATCTGTGGATCATTTAATATTGTCTGTGCTGGAGATGAGTAGAGCCTCTCATTGATAGATGAACCAATGATGTTGCTGATTGAGAGTTACAGGTCTTCTCAATAAGGTACATTTATACATTATAGATTATAAACATAAGGTTTTTTTTACTTATCTCCTTTTATTAGTCTAAATTAGACAAGATCTTGGAGGTCATACCCATAAAGAAGTTCATGAACTCTTCTTGGTTCTCTGTACAGGGATCCTTTGTCCTTTCCAATACAATTTAGTATATGTTGGGGAGTGGCCTCTTCGGTTTTGTACCTAGTGCACATGGGGAAGCTTTTGGCTCCCTCTTTATAAACACAAGGTAATAAGACCAAATCTAAATAAATAAATGGTATGTGACATTTCGGTAAATTTATTTATTTGGATTTAGTCTTATTATCTTATGTTTACATGTCTTCTTAAGAAACTGCTGATTGTTGTGGAATACAACTCCTGTGAGGGACCACAGCCATGGCTGGTCTCTCACTGGAGGTTATTGTGTTGTGTCAGGTCATTTTATAAGGATTTATCCCTAGTACATATGGTACAGGCTATGATAATCATGGTATGTAAAAGTTGACAACTGCTTTTACTGTAAATGCACCACATGTCTACATATGTGAAAAACAGACTTTTCCACTTACAAATATACCAAAGCTCCATTTAGATACTTACACTTGCTGGTGGGGTTGGACTTTTTCAAGAATCAGAGGCCATTAAGGCACATTTTTAATTAGAAAAAAAAAAATGCTGGGTTTGAATCCGGGTTGTAGCAGTCAAAAACCAACAGTTTAGATGACTCATCCACCGACCCCATTTTATAAAGGTGGTTGCTCATGGTGGCTCATCAATGGAAGGTTTGACTGTTTTTGTTGTTTCTTATCCCCTTGTGTAAAGATTACACAGATTCCGTGAGTTCATGCTCCTCAAGCTTTTTTATGATAAGCAGTGGCCTCTCCCAAAGGTCCTGTTTAGTGTATCTAATGCAAGCCAAAATGTGTTCTGGAGCTGCAGGTGCCAAGCTACATTTTGGTCAAGTGAGGTAGATTTTGTTATTATTTTCTATCTTCAATGGCTTGAGATGGCCTGTTCTAAATCTTGTTAGTGTTGTTTGATGCTGTCTGATGTTCAGAGCTCCTCCTGGGTTCATTCCACTGTTTGACTCTTGTTGCTGGCTTGTGGACCTTCGAGGTCTGGGTAGCCATTACTACTTCTAGGATGTTTGACTCTTGTTGTATAGCTGACCTGCCGATGGAATCATCATCCAATATTATCATATTAAAGGTTGTCTTGTGGCAATCCCATGTTTTCTCCCGCTAACAATGGGTTAAATTTGACCCAAATTGAATGGGGCTGGAGCCACATGTGTGTCAGGTGACAACTGGTGAAATAACAAATGCCTATTTTGGTGTCTTTCTTCCTCCCTCTTTGTGCTGTCACTTTTATAGATCCTGCCTATGCAAATATAGTTTTATCCAACCTCAACTGCATACTGCTCGGGAGTGGAGTTATGCAAATAATATTTTTTTAAAGGCGGGCAGTATATATGGTAATGGTCCTTGCTTACACATGCAAATATAGTGAGGGTTTGTTTTATTGAATCAGTACTGCATACTAGTCATTCCCTTTATGCAACATTGTGTCTTAATTATTTTTAAGGCCAGCAGTATATATATATATATATATATATATATATATATATATATATATATATGGTATATAAAGAGAACCCTTCTGCCCACCACCATCACAACTTCATTCAGCAACATGCACACATACACTCATAGACTTAAGGAAGTTGTACCTTTTAGCATGTATATTGGGATTCAGACAATAACTCTGAAAGATATTACAGTGACCTTTATTGAAGACACGAGATAACCAAGTTTGAACACAAATTTGATTCTAAAATATGAAACTTCCTTAAGTTTTGTCCATGAGTGTATAAGGCAGAGACTCCACAAACTGGAGCAGTTTTCTTTACAGCTTTTGTCAACAGTCAATCCTCACTATAGTTCACTAGCTGAATGACCCGGGCAACGCCCGTGTTTTACCCGATTGAATGTTTTTATTCAAATACTATTTGTTACAATTATAAATTGGCGCCTTAAATAAATGCATATATTAGTTAATAACTATAGCCTATGTGCTTTATCTGTCTATGTACTGTTGGCTTCCGTAGGCGTCTCTTACTGGGTAAAAGAAAGAGAGGATTCCATTTGGTTATTAACTAATATATGCATTTATTTAAGGAGCGACCCGCTCCAACACAATAGTTACAAAAACGAAAAAGCGAGTGGGGGGGGCATGATGGAGGGGGGGCGGCAAAGGTAGCGTGATCGTAGCCAACCATTAAGAGATGAAGAACGCATGACACTCGTAACTGTATATTGAATGTTAACCATGTGGTTGTTACACCCATGGCAAAGACAACTGGGACTTAGAATTATGATGCTATAACAAAGTTACTGTCATTAAAGAAGCTGTTATAATGAGGTTTCATTTTTAATTACTTTTAGTTCGAAACACAAGGTAATAAGAACAAATCCAAATAAAAAGTGTGAAAAATGTGTGAATTTGGTCTCATTACCATGTGTTAATAATCCAAATTTTACTTAATCATTTGGTCTTATTACTTTGTGTTTTTCATATCTATAACCAAAATTGTACCTTATCATTACTTTTAGTTAGAAAAATAATGAATGACAACTTCTATCCAGTTCTGTTTAAATGTTATCTTCAACTGTGATTAAGCACAATTTGGATTATAGAATATAACTACAAGAAAAATAAGACCTAATCCAAATAAATTAATAGTGTGTGATGTTTAGGTAACAGCGCTGTTACCGAAATGTTACACACTATTATTTTATTTGGATTAGGTCTTATTTTCTTGTAGTTATCTTCAACTGTTGTGTGAGTGACAAGCTAAGGTACTAGTTAGTGTGAAAATGCACATTTTGAACTATGTGGGTACATGTAAAAACACAAGGTAATAAGACCAGCTATAATCCAAATTGTGCCATATCGTAGATACGCATAGAAAAGTTGACAAGTAAGTAAGCTATTTGTACATCTCATTAACACCATTCTTGCCACCTGGAATTCCAAATGGCAACTTGACACTGAGGATGTCTCTCCAGACTGTTGTGGATAAGTTTGGGAAGAAGATCTCCAATAACCTTGATGGTTAAGTGGGGGAGATGGCTGTAAAGTTCTAATCAAATCGTTTAGGGGCGTTTTATTACCAACCAAAGTCTACCATTACTTCAGTCTTTAAAATAGAGTGAAGCTTGCAGGGAGGGCAAAGGTGGAAACTACAGAGTGTGTGCATAACTCGTCTCTATACATTTATTTAAAGGCATTGACACAAGGTAATAAGACCAAATAAATAAATAGTGTGTGACGTTTCGGTAACAGCGTTGTTACCATCTTCAGACAAAAGTACTGAAATTCAGTACCATTACTTAGTATACCATTCAGTACTTTTGTCTGAAGATGGTAACAACACTGTTACAGAAACGTCACACATTATTTATTTATTTGGATTTGGTCTTATTACCTTGTGTTTATAATCTATAATCCAAATTGTGCCTTATTAAAGACATTGAATATTTTAATGCTTTCAAATTTACAAGAACTCGGGGTTATGCAGTGCTTGATATTTGCCATGTAGTCTCACAGCATCCGCTAAACCTTTATACTTCTTATAAATTCTGAAGTGTTGGGTGTAAGGGAGGATAGAGCTGTTACCTTGTTTAATATTTTCTTTTCTTGAAGTCCTCAAAGAGAAAAAATAAATTAATATACTTCCTTGATGAAATCAACTTTTTATTTTATTAATGAAATTAAATTAGAGCAGAAAATTTTAAGATATTATACAAACATATTTACACTGAGAAAAAAACTAACTTGAGAGCATCTAGCTTCTCTGCCCAAACAAAAACTATTATTCAAACAACAACAACAACAACAAAAAAGCCTTTATTTAGGGTCACTGACCCTATACAGGATTCACCAGAGGTATGCATAAGAACAAAGCAGTGAGACAACGGAAATAGCGATATATACAGAGTAAAAAGAGAAAGAAAAAAAAAAACAAGAAAAGGAAAAAAAAAAATAATAAGAAAGAGGGAAGCAAGAAATCAACACAAAAAGAGTAGCAGTAAGAAAGTGAGGAGTGAGTATCACTTGGCCTTCTTCTGAGATATGGACTTGTGGAAACCATAAAACGCCGTAGCAATATACTTATTCTGGGTCATATTGTCAATTATTGATGGAAGTGAAGCACAGAGTTGCCCAGTTTTGAGCATAAGGGTTCTTCTTTCAGAGCAGAGCAATCAAAAATATAGTGAGTGATTTCATTTTGTAGTTTTGAATTACAGAAGGTACAAGTCGGGTCCTCACCGCAGAGCATCTTGGTGTGGTTTTCTCTAAAAAAACTTGAAAGTATTCTAACTTGTGCGAGTAGTCTTACAACCGGGAAAGGAAAATCCCCTAAAAGGTATCCCACCGTCATGAAAGATATGTGAATGTCTTTGTAGTGAGAGTATAGCTTAGATTTATCCATTCTTGTAAGGTCGTTTTGTATAGATTGGTCTGCCGCTGTTTTTAAGAGCCCTGTAATCGCGCTCCTCAGCGTTTCAGGGTCATCACAGGAAACAAGTGCAGGGGATCCATTATCGTTAAGCAGATTAGTGAGCTTTTTAATGAAACCGATGGGTGTGCCCGAAGCATTAGAGAGTTCCCGTGTTCTATTAAAACATATACGTGGCAATCTGTCACTGCTCATATTCAACACCCGCAGCCAATACTTCAGGGTTAATTTTAAGGCTGTTACACTCAATGAGATACGACCGGTTTCTAATCTGATTAGGTAACCTGGAGTGTATCTGGGCAGATTCAGGAACCTACGGATAAATATGTCTTGTATATTGTCCAGTAAGTCTTTATGCTCTGTTGCCCATAATGGAGCGGCATACATCAGGACAGCTCTCACTATTGTATCAAAGAGTTTGATTGATAAATTTATTGACTTTGCTTTTGATTTTATTAATATTGGGTGTGTGGCGTTAATTGCTGTAAGTGCTTTTCCTTTAAAGTAATTTGCCGGGTGAGTAGTTGTTATTGTTGGTGTCAGAGGGAATCCCAAGTATGTATATCTTGAAGTTATTGCTATGGGTTTATCATTCCAGAACCATCTATCCTTATTTGAGGGTTTACCTCCATTACGGAACACCATAATCTTTGACTTGGACTCATTTAGTGTCATTAAGTTCTCATCGAGATATTCTTTCAGTATTTTGATCTTAACTATTATTCTTTCTTTTTAACAAACAAGACATATGCAAATTCTCTATTATTAATTAACTTTTACACAAGAATTTACATACATATATTTACAAATTTTTTATAATTAAATTTAAAAATACAAATTATTTAAACAATTAAATTTACAAATAACATAGTATCCTATATTTAATGAAAAGATGATCAGCTGTAACATGAAGTTTTCCTAAATCCTTTGCGTACTTCTTGAAAACAAGACCAGCTCTGAACTGACGAGACTCATTAGCCCGAAACCATGGTCCCTAGCTGGGATTTTTGAAATTTCCAAAGCTACGGAGTGTGTGCATAGGTGACGATATTAAACAATTCTTGTGTTCCTTCAAAAGCTGCTGTGCAGGATAAAGATAGGCTGAGATTATGTAGTGTAACCATAGTGACATTTTGGTTGATTTGGTTTTTACTGGAGAAGAGAGAGAGAGAGAGAGACATAGGCCTTAAGCTGGAACGCTATCATCATGGAATGCCATTTCACCCAGCTCTATGCAACACTCTTCCCCTCTTCCACACTACTACTAGATTACCAAACCAATCCTTCCTATGATAACCACAGAAGTCAGTGCATATTGTCAACTTTTCTCAAAATTTTGCTTCAATGGCCCCTGATTATTATACCAGAGTGCATGTAACAATGCTTATAACCACCACTACTTGTTGACTGTATTGACTCATCCATTGATGAGTTCTACTCTTCCCCAGCAGACACCATCAACAAGCTTTACAAGCTTGATACCTTAGTGTGATTGAGTGGAGATAAGAAAGAAGAAGACTAGGGTGATGAACAGTGCATTGTTCTGATCCATTATTGAAGGGGCTTTACAAACTTGATACCTTAGTGTGATTGAGTGGAGATAAGAAAGAAGAAGACTAGGGTGATGAACAGTGCATTGTTCTGATCCATTATTGAAGGGGCTTTACAAACTTGATACCTTAGTGTGATTGAGTGGAGATAAGAAAGAAGAAGACTAGGGTGATGAACAGTGCATTGTTCTGATCCATTATTGAAGGGGCTTTACAAACTTGATACCTTAGTGTGATTGAGTGGAGATAAGAAAGAAGAAGACTACTTGTTGAAACACTCACAATAAGAGCCATTTGCTAACTACTCACCATGATTATCACTGATGACAATGGTTATCACTATAACTATCTTCTCAACCTGCAACCCCAAGACATATTATTGACTGTATTCACTCATCCATTGATGAACTCTACTCTTCCCCGGCAGACACCATCAACAAGCTTTACAAGCTTGATACCTTAGTGTGATTGAGTGGAAAAAAGAAGGAAATAAGAGAACCAACACTGGCAACTGTATTGACTCATCCATTGATGAGCTCTACTCTTCCCCAGCAGACACCATCAAAAGACTCTTAAGCTTTACAAGCTTGATACCTTAGTATGATTGAGTGGAAAGAAGAAGAAGGAAATAAGAGAACCAACACTGGCAACTGTATTGACTCATCCATTGATGAGCTCTACTCTTCCCCGGCAGACACCATCAAAAGTCTCTAAGTCTAGTCTTTACTAGCTTGATACCGTATCACTAGATAAGAGGTTTGTGAGCTGTAGGTTTGTTGTCTCTTGTGATGGTGAGTGACCACTTTTCCATACAGATAGATGACATCATTGGATCATCACAACAAACTACAGTAATGCCTTGCTAGATCCCAATATACGTTTCTCTATAGCCATGGTATTCACTATATTAAAAACAAAAAAGGAATTTAGTTTAGGTTCATTATAAGAGAAGATTTGCCATATCCCCATTTTAACAAAGTTTACTATGCCCCAGTACAGTAGAACCTCCATGAGAAGAAACTCTTGCTAGGGAACACCTCTCTATAAAAGACATTTTTCATAAACAAAATTACAATTTTTAATAATTAATAGCTCTCCAAAAAGAGAGAAATGCAAGGTAATAAGACTAAATCCAAATAAATAAATATTTTGACATTTCTGTAACAATGCTGTTACCAAAATGTCACACACTATTTATTTATTTGGATTTAGTCTTATTACTTTGTGTTTCTAATCTATAATCCAAATTGTGTCTAATCATTCAGTACTTTTGTCTGATGATGGTAACGTCTCATACTATTTATTTATTTGTATTTAGTCTTGTTATACAATGTTTTAATCTATAATACAAATTGTGCCTTATCAAAGGAGAGTAAAAGGATACCTTTCTCTAAAGGTCACTTTGGCTCTACAACTAGGTGTTGACCTTCAGAGAGAGGCAATTCTAATGTCTACAAAACCTATTTGGGGATTCTTCTTGATTTGAATGTTGGAAACAAATGGTCATCTACAGACACCTCCCTAAGTAAACTGACCTGTCTGGAAGAGAGTAAGAGGATACCTTTCACTAAAGGTCACTTTGGCTCTACAACTTCAGAGAGAGGTAGTTCTAGTGTCTACAAATTCTATTTGGGGATTCTTCTTGATTTGAATGTTGGAAACAAATGGTCATCTACAGATACTTTCTACACCTCTAAGTAAACTGACCTGTCTGGAAGAGAGTAAGAGGATACCTTTCACTAAAGGCCACTTTGGCTCTACAACTTCAGAGAGAGGTAGTTCTAGTGTCTACAAATCCTTGATTTGAACGTTAGACACAACTGGTCATCTACAGACACCACCTCCCAAAGTAAACTGTCTGGGGGGGGACATCCGGTATTTCCAGTTTGAGCACAATGTCTCCCCCTCTTTACTCTTCAAACAACTTCTTTTTTTAACTTTTCATTTCACAGAAAGAAAGTGAATTGAATACAAGAGTGAGTCAACACAATCTCATCCATGTGCAAACATGGCTGCAATTATAGGACTTCATGGTTTCAATGTTGGTTAATTTGATGGTATTGTGGCCATATCAGACATAGGGGAAAAAGGACATCTTAGGGAAAAGACCATATTTAGAAGCCAATCAGGTTTACCCTTGCACACATTGGGGGAAGTGCAGATTAGAATCTTAAGTCCAATTTTGGTAGCACAGATGATCCAATGAGAGGACATAATCCATGATGGCTCATTCATCGTGTCACATAGCCAGGAAACAATAAGTTCACAATTTGGATTATAGATTATAAACACAAGGTAATAAGACCAAATCCAAATATTTGGATTTTGTCTTTTTTTTTTGCTTATCCCTAGTACACGTGGTACAGGCCATGATAATAATCATGGTGGGTAGAAGTTGGCGACTGATTTTACTGTAAGTGCACCACATGTCTATACATGTGAAAAGCAGTTCGACTTTAGCACTTACAAATGTGTCAGAGCCCTGTTTGGTTACTTGCACTCTCTGGTGGGGTTGGACTTTTTCAAGAATTGGGTCCATTGGAGCATTTTTTTTTTTTTTATTAGAAAAAAGTACCCAATGCGGGAATCGAACCCAGGTCGTAGTGGTCGAGAACCAACAGTTTAGACCATCCTTCCACCGACCCCCGGATTTAGTCTTATTACCTTATGTTTAGAGCCAGGAAACATTTAGGTGGGGCCTTTTTTATTGAAAGTTTTGCTTAAAATATCTCCATATACAGTAGAAGCTCTCCGTAATGGACACTTGATTGCACAGAGTCAAAGTGTCTTTTAGAGAAAGGTGTGTGTGTTCTAGCCAGAGAATTGCTAATTAATAAAAATGATAATTTTGTTAATAAAACTGTCCTTTGTAGAGAAATAAACACAAGGTAATAAGACCAAATAAATAAATAGTGTGTGACGTTTTGGTAACAATGTTGTTACCATCTTCAGACAATAGTACTTGTTGTGATACGTTAAATAACATATGATACTGTTACATATTATATTTATTATTGACTATGCAAAATCATGCCATTTGTCAATTGTTTTAACTTATGTAAACTATTTCCTTTTTACCTCTATCTTGTATAAAAGGAGATTACTGGATTAAATAAACATTCAGTTCAACTTGTAAAGCTAGAACGAGTCTTATTTTGATAACACTTAGTCATTACAACAGTACTGAATACATTCAGGTACATTGGTCTTATTACCTTGTGTTTATAATCTACAAGCCGAATGACCCGGGCAACGCCCGTGTTTTACCCGATTGAATGTTTTTATTCAAATACTATTTGTTACAATTATAAATTGGCGCCTTAAATAAATGCATATATTAGTTAATAACTATAGCCTATGTGCTTTATCTGTCTATGTACTGTTGGCTTCCATAGGCGTCTCTTACTGGGAAAAAGAAAGAGAGGATTCCATTTAGTTATTAACTAATATATGCATTTATTTAAGGAGCGATCCGCTCCAACACAATAGTTACAAAAACAAAAAGCGAGTGGGGGTGATCGTAGCCAACCAATAGGAGAGCGCCATTCCAAAAAAAAAGCAAACGGTGACAGAGATGAAAACTGAAGAATTAAGAGATGAAGAACGCATGACGCTCGTAACTGTATATTTTAATAATCCAAATTGTGCCTTATCATTTGTAGAGAGATGTCATCTCATGGATGTTGTTCTACTGTTATATCACAAATGTTCCATTTTTATGACTGTAGGAAGCCTGTGGTTGTCTCATGAAACCTTGGTCACAAGAAGAGTCATTTTGTGTTCTTTGACCCAAGAAATAACTTGGGGTACCAGTGGTATAAACTATTGATTACTAACAGTCGCAACCTGGAATCCTGCATTTGACACTTTTGTTTTTTTTGAAAAAGTAATGATAAAGCACAATTTGGATTATAGATTATAAAACAAGGTAATAAGACAAAATCCAAATAAATAGTGTGTTACGTTTCGGTAACAACGCTGTTACCCAAATATCACACACTCTTTATTTATTTGGATTTGGTCTTATTACCTTGTGTTTTTGAAAAAGTAAAAATAAAAATCAGGTGTAAAAAGTTTCTTTTAAATTTTCAAGATTTCGAGCAAATATACTGTTCTTCAATGGGCTGGTATTCTATGTACAATCTCTAAATGATATTTATACAAAATAATTGAAAACTTTTGTATAAATATTATTTAGAGATTGTGTACATAGAGCCCGTTGAAGAGCAGTATATTTACTCGAAAGCTTGTAAATTTAAAATTAAAAGAAACTTTTTACCTGATATTGATTTTTACTTTTTCAAATAACTTTTGTTTTTGTTGAACTGTCCGTAAATATTTATAGAGATGGATCTTTGGTTCCTCTACCCCTTCGCATCAACTATTCTCTATGTGTTCTTCCAATAAGTAAGGCATCCATACAATGTAAACACAGATTGTGGTTGGGAAGTGTAAAACTAGCCAGCCAGGAAGATTGACCTTTCTCCAAGATGGCAAACAAAAGGCCAATTCTATCTATACACAGGCAGGCAGGTGTCGGGTTGCAGGACAGCCTATTCATAGGGCTTCAACAATGGAAACTCTTGGTTTCACCTGGAGCAGTCAGGAATGGTAGTTTTATATTTCCATATTCCATAATGATATGGTACAATTTGGATTATAGATTATAAACACAAGGTAATAAGACCAAATCCAAATAAATAAATAGTGTGTGACGTTTCGGTAACAATGTTGTTACCGAAACGTCACACACTATTTATTTGTGGCAAAATTTCTCATTCAGTATTTTTGTCTGAAGATGGCAACAACGCTGTTACCGAAATGTCACACACTTATTTATTTGTGGTAAAATTTCTCATTCAGTACTTTTGTCTGAAGATGGCAACAACACTGTTACCGAAACGTCACACACTATTTATTTGGGGTAAAATTTCTCATTCAGTACTTTTGTCTGAAGATGGTAACAACGCTGTTACCGAAACGTCACACACTATTTATTTATTTGGATTTGGTCTTATTACCTTGTGATCATTGATATACTTGTTCAATACGGCAATCATCTACCAAATATATTTTGATCATAGTGTTCTGTAAGTTTGATGATCAGTGCCACAATACCTAGTTGTAGAGCCAAAGTGTCTTATAGGGAGAGGTGTCCTCTTCCTGGACATCACTAAAAATGGTCATTTCAACGATGAAAACTGTCCTTTCATGGAAGTATCTGGTTTCAACTGTAGTCTTGCTTGGCAAAGGAATCTTCTTCTTCTTTCTTATCTCCACACTGGGTGAAGTAGAATGTGCCTGCCTTTGTCATTAAGACTGGGAGCACTACTCAGTGGCAGGCCGACTTAGCTCCAAAAGAAATGGCCGCCTTTGACATGAGGAACAGACGCCATGTGCAGCCGCTCCTAACATGGAGTACAAACACTGCTCATCCTGTATCCCTGGATTAGGAGCCCTTACAGGGTACTATCAGCCGGGCCAGCTGAGCCCAGGTTTTTTAGTGAGCTTGTTACTGCTCCCCCTCCTCCTTTTTCATCAAGGCTTGGGACCGGCAAAGGCGGAGTTCCGGCAAAGGAATGAAGTATTTTAATGGAAAAGTAAAAACTTTTGGGCATATCTCTCCATTTAAAGAGTATATATGTAATTTGCATAGCTTATATCGTAGTTGGCAGGACAGGTGTCACCAGTATTCTCCTTCCATCCTCTAAATTGTAAAGTATCTAACATTCTCTTTATTTCAACTGACTCTCATGGACAAAACTTTAAGGAAGTGGAAAGCCTTTGATGTCGCCAGTCATCTATTTTTTGAAGATAGAGACAATTTTGTTCACATTTTGTTATCTCGTGTGTCTTCAATAAAGATCACTATGTATCAAATATCTTTCAGAGTTATTGTCTGAATCATGATATACATGCAGAAATATAAGGCTGTTACAAACACATGCAACACAGAAATGTGAGCGAGGTTACCTATACTAAAATTCTAAACTTATTCTAAACATATTTTTAGAAGGTAATCCATATAATTTAATAGTGTGTGACGTTTCGGTAACTGCATTGTTACCGAATAATACCACACTAACCACACTAATAATTTATTTGGATTAGGTCTTATTTTCTTATATCTATATTTTTATAAGAAAATATCTAGGAGCTTCTTCTTTCTTATCTCAAAGCCATGATAATCATGGTGGGTAGTTAGCGACTGCTTTTACTGTAAGCGCACCACATGTCTACACATGTGAGAAGCAGTTTGACTGCACTTACAAATGTGCCAGAGCCCTGTTTGGTTACTTGCACTCGCTGGTGGGGTTAGACTTGCAAGAATCGGGGGCCATTGGAGCATTTTTTTTTAACAGAAAAAAGTGTCCAATGCGGGAATCGAACCCGGGTCGTAGCAGTCGAAAACAAACGGTTTAGATCATCCTTCCACCGACCCCCAGATCCATGCTATGATGATTGAGGCATAACTGTCACTTGCAGGTCCTCCCTTCACCCTATTTGGTGAAATCCTAGAATGAAAGATGACAACACCGTTGTACAATGGTCTTGGTGCAGCCATTGTAATAAATGGCCTTGGATGATGCCCAAACTTCCTGTCCAGAAAAGGCACAGAATTGGTTGTGTCTTGGTTGGTAAACCAGGCTGTCAGGTGTCAACTGGTTAAGACCCCATTAGGAGTAGTTTAAACAAAATGCTAATGTTCCATGGCACAAGTCAATAGTTCTTCTTCTTTCTTATCTCCACTCAATCACACTAAGGTATCAAGCCTGTAAAGCTTGAGATTTTTGATGGTGTCTGCCGGGGAAGAGTAGAGCTCATCAATGGATGAGTCAATACAGTCAATAATATGTCTTGGGGTTGCAGGCCGAGAATTGCACTTAGTACATAGTGGGAAAACCTTGCAACCATTCTGGAAAGTCATTGTCTGTAGATGACCAGACCAGGGTTAAGTTTCTTGCTTAAATGTTTATTTTCAAGCTTTCGGACTGTTGAAGGACTGACAAGTCCAAAAGCTTGAAAATAAACATTTAAACACGAAACTTAACCCTGGAAGCTTCATTTTATAATAATTGATATTAGAATATAAGCTACCAAGTTGGCCTTCAAAGATTTATAACTAGTACACCCCCAGTATAACTGTACACTGCACTGCACAGCTATCAAAATTTGACGACCATGTTGGAAGTCAGAACAACGAGGAACCCCCCAGGGACGGGCTTATATGCCTAGAATATTTGACTGATGGTTAGATAGGTACTGTGGGCATTTCTGATTCTGAAGATGTAGCTTAACATTGATAAGCCATTTCATAACCCTTCTCATATTTCAAACCTATAAAGAAAACGATATGGTACAATTTGGATTATATATTAGAAACACAAGGTAATCTGACCAATTTATTTATTGATAATATTATTACCATATGTTTATAAGGAAAAAACGTAATTTCAACAACACGCTCACACAAAAGAAGAAGGACATTTTGGTGATACATTTCATTATTGTAAATTCAGTTTGCCATGTGTTCTTCTTTCTTATCTTGTCATGTAAAGAAAGAAAACAAATAAGATGATTAAATATGTTATAATACCTTGATAAAGGTTGGCGTTCAGCCAACTGAAATATTGGTAAAATAAATGATATTTTGATCCAATATGTCTTTTTATTTATAAGATGAAAAATTCTGATTATAGATTGAGTAAAGTTAGCAATCACTTTCAATTTTTAACTCTTTTATTTAGTTATTTAGTGCATGTGGTAGCAGCTCTCGTTAACCCAGTGGCCACGGTTTTTGGAAGTCTGTGACAATGACAATTAAACAACTTTATTGACATCTCGTCAACATTTACACTCGCAAAGAGTTATACGAGCAAGTAAATTATGATAAAAATATAAATAAATATTTAGTATTTACATCAGGCGAAGCCCTCACCGAGGCGACGTCTGGATTTTATCAGGAGCTTAGAGCCACCTTGAGTTCGCACAATCCCTTGCGAGTAATGGAATGGCAGTCGCGAGCATGCTCGATGACAGTGCCGAGGAACTCGGCAAGAATAGTGTTGTGTTTAGGCGAAAGTCGCATGAGAGAGGAGAGGCTCCCTAAAATTTGGAAGTCTGTGGAGTCACGTGTATCCTTGAGTTACTTTGTGGCAGTACTTATAAGTGCGGCTCATCCATCATAAATACAATCCTCCCCTCCTAACAACTATAATCATGGTGTGTGTTCTATTTGGGGAAAATGGGACTTCATTTGGTTGGTGATGGGTTTCATTAGCAAGATGGACCTCCGGACCTTCTGGAGTAAAGCCAACTGTCCATATTTGGTTGGGGCCGGCCGTTTTATGTCGGCCTTCCTCTCCTCGAACTTGAAACGCGATAACTTTTTAGAAACTTTTTTTTTTAATTCCAGCAAATTATCGTTTTTCTTACATTCGCGGGGAAAACCCCCTCGTGATTTGTTGATTCTCAAGGTTGTACTGGAACTACAGTTTCTTCGAAAACGAGATTCTAAATTATATAAGAACTTACTTTTATAATAATTAAAAAAAAACATGTTTAGCATTTTGTCGAAATTGACTTTGGTATTGTTTGTATCCTACATTTCTGCTTGGAGAATCTGTATAAGACTAAAAGGTCTTAATAAAGATTTTTTGTTGTTGTTGCTTTGGTATTGTCATCCTTCCAAAGTTTTGTCCTGCAAACTCTCTCTAAATGGATGATCTACAAACTCTCGAAGAAAACTGAGTCCAATTGAACAGTCAAATCCTGCCGACTCTTGTCTTTCGAATCTTCGGTCTAAACAATCAGCAGCTTTTTTGTACAATTTGGGAAGAATAAAAAAACAAAATAACTGGTTTCAGAACAATTAGATTTTTTTTCTTGGTATTTTACCTTTCTCTGTTCGGATTTATAACTCCTTCTTTAAGAACAGCATCATTGTTGTCGCTTTTCTGACTTAAACTTTTCTGGTGAAATATTTACGTGATCTGCGTTGGGTGCTAAGAGATTGTAAATGACTTCTACAAAGTGTTTGTTTGATCTGACGTGTGTCCCATCGGCAAGTAACGAGCTGGCCTTGCAGGTGCCGTGATCGACCACCTGTGCTGTCTTCTTGTGACGTTACACAGCGATGTAATTGTTATGGCTCTGAAAGTCAATCTTACCACACGCTTGTTCGGCCTACCTGTTGAGTTCAATAGTTCTTGCAGGCCTACCCCATTGTCGTGATACCAGAAAATTTGGATAACATCGTAAGCTCATTTCTTGAGACCATTCTTTTACAGGATTTCCCTTTGCAGTCCCGAAGTTTTTTTTTTCCCAAGTCGGCCAACGATCGCGAGAAATATAACCATCCTATAGTATCAACACTAAAAAGTTGGCATTTCTTCACTTCAACTGCTTTTTAGAGCTTAGGATTCAACTATCCTTCTTAAACTTATGTTATCTTTTAGACACTCACGCGCGCGTGCAGAGAATTTGAATCCTTAAAATTTCATGCAAATAAATTTTTAACGCCTTGCCAAATGCTTTATTTTTATTTACTTCTCACGAAGACAAAAGATTTTTGTCGAAACGTTGAGAAAATAAAAAGCTCCAACTGGCCGAAGTGTCTATTTTTTAAAATATAAATATAAGTCTGTTATACAATTTGAATCAATTTAAACATGATCATTGTTTCTTAGACCTGTTCTTCAGGGATGATGGTATCAGAACGAATCTTGTTAGGTCGTCTTCTTAAAAATAAAATAAAAAAATGCATGGATCATTTAACCATATTTTTGTTTTCTATTTGATAAAGCAACATGAAAAAACCGAAATATCCATTCGAGATCGACCACAATGAGACAAGTTGATTTCCTTCAACTCTACCTACACCATACATAAGCAACCTGAGGTAAAAAGGCAGGATCCGGCGAGATGGACGTTGCGTGAGTGCCCCCACCGCCTAAAATAATTTATAAAGCAAACTTTGATCCGGTAGCTTGCGTGTTCGAATCACGTCACCCCACTTTACCCGCTGGGGTAAAAAAAGTCTCTAAATCAGGTTTGATCGGTATCAACTGTCGCGACACTGGTCCTTCCTCCGGCCGCAAAAACTTTCCCTGACGAGGCGTAACGGGCGGTTCCAACAACATGTTGAACATTTTGTGGACATTTCGTTCGTTGGTTGATTGGTCCTCCATGTGTCTGCCGTTTGTTTCACCTGCGGACAGAAATGGTACATTACCAACATCGCTCATCCAAGGACTTCGAAATGGTATACAGCCACATTTCTACAACTTTCATTAGGCTGTGTTGAATAATGTCTGAATATAAATACACTCATGGGGTGACAAAATTAAAGAAGTTTTATATTTTAATAACGTCTTTCCTCTTGTTTTTTTTTTTTTTGAAGGAGACAGAGGTAATTTTCTTTTTTGTTCACACTCTCTCTCTCTTGGTTATCTCGTGTGTCTTCAATAAAGGTCACTGTAATATATTTCAGAGTTATTGTCTGAATCCCGATATACATGCTAAAAGGTACAACTTTCTTAAGTTTTGTCCATGAGTGTAAACACACTTGGTTATCTCATGTGTCTTCAATAAAGATCACTGTAATATATTTCAGAGTTATTGTCTGAATCCCGATATACATGCTAAAAGGTACAACTTCCTTTTGTCCATGAGTGTAATCGAGATTGTGTAGAATAGTGTGAATATAAATAAGTGATGTGTGAACAAGAAGATGTATCGATGTAATAATAACAATCAATGTTTTCTTTTGATAAATAATATTTGTACTAAATTTAAAGTTGTGTTTTCTATAATAAATATAATTAAATAATAAAAGAAAACAACCGTTGTATTATTTTTATATAATAGGTTCCTATTCTCTTGTTCACATCACTAATTTATATTCACACTATTCTACAGACTGGTACTGTGAAAAACAAATCGTAGAAGAATACTTAAAAATATATAGATTTGTGGGTTCAACATTTACTTTTCAAAAACATTTTTGTTGTATGTTCGCATGTATTCTAATAATCCAGATGATAAAGCACTTCAGCACTTTTGTCTGAAGATGGTAAAAACGCTGTTACCGAAACGTCACAAACTATTTATTTATTTAGATTTGGTCTTATTACCTTGTGTTTAAAATAATCCAAATTAAAATTTAAGTGACAGCAATACGTTTTTAAATACTTAAGCGTTAAGATAGGTTTGTTCTTTCTCTATCAAAAGATTCAAAGAGAACATTTGACCCCGACTGTTGTCCGTACTCTTGGACGTTATCAACAAGGAACAGGTTCTCTGGTAATTTCCGAGAATCCCTTCTTACACTTCTTTGTCTGGGAATCCTTTAAGTAAACACAGGGAGCGAGGGGAGGTGGTAGAGGAAATAGAACTGTGTGTCTGGTGCCTCCCTCGTACACCTGCCGTTGACACCGTGTCGCTAATAAATTACAAATTTGCACACGGTGTTCCAAGTAGGCTGTCAGCCAACTCGATGTGTGATCTGACGTTGACAATTAAATTGAATGTAATTCTACTGTTCTATAAGCTTATGTCCATAGTTTTCCTGTTAAACCATTTCTGAGATTCCATCCTTCAGTGCTGCGTATATAAGCAGAATCGTCCAATACAGTATTAGAGCTCTGAGAAGCGGTCTGGTGGATTAAATTGGCGAAACCGCTGGGAGGGTTCACCACTGATGAGCCAAGCCCTCCCAATATATATTTTTTCATCGCAGTAAGGACAGTAGAAGTTTGTATTATGTATAAAAGAAACATTCGTGCTTTTAAATCCTTTCATTTTATATGTATAGATGGCGCGTTATTGCTTTGTGTTAAAATAATTTTATTGACATCATGTCAATACATGCAAAGTGCACAGTCTGCACATTAAAAAAAAAGATGCATTATATACACTATGTACAATGGACATGGCGTATCTGCCACCACTGCAGAGCTTGGTGGAGAATCCCCAGTGGGTCTCCAGCGACACCACGTATTTCGCGATCTACGAAGAATACGTAGATCGCAATGATCGACGTATGTTCTGACGTTGATGGGGGGATGTGTGCTAAGTGGACCGCTTGTCTCTTTTAGCCGTTTTTTTATCCTCCGACCAAAGTGGGACGTCCTTTATTGTCTTTCTCCGATGATTTTTCCTATTATGAAACGGCGGTAACCTACATTGGTAGACAAAGGCCTACGCTATCAATTTCGCGGGGGTTCCCTCTAAACGATACCAGTTTTTAAAGCAGGGACAAACAGTGGTTACGTCACGCTGCCGAGTTCTCTTCCATTGGACTCGATTGTTGTGGCCATCGTTTGGTATCTTGAGCCTCTTCAGCGGTGGATCCATTTACCTGCCTGACACACATAGAATTATAAAGCAAATAACTATCTATTTATAAGAATTGAAAGCTTTAAGATCACGAATGTTTCTTTTATACATAAAGCAAACCTCTACTGCCCTTACTGCGATTAAAAAAATATTAGGAGGGCTTGTCTTATCAGTGGTGAACTCTCCCAGCGGTTTCGCCAATTTAATCCACCAGACCGCTTCTTAGATATCTAATAGACAATTGACAATTTAAATAATTTTATTGACATCTTGTCAATACATGCAAAGTGCACATTCTGCACTGTTTAAATAAAAAAGATAATATGCATTATATACACTATGTACAATGAATATGGCGCCTCTGCCAGCGCTGCAGAGTTTGGTGGAGAATCGCCAGCGGATCTCCAGCGACACCACGCATTTCGCGATCTACGAAGAATACGTAGATCGCGTACTTCGCCGCTGAGGAGATGGCGTGGTCCTCGAGACCAACTGGAAATCTAATAGATTAAATTGGTAAACCGCTGAGAATGTTCACCACAGATTAACCAAACCGATATTATTTCATCGCAGTAAGGACAGTAGAGGTTTGTTTTTTTGTGTAAAAGAAACATTCATGCTTTTATAATTCTTTCATTTCTCACATACAAAATATAAAAAGTTGGCTACCACAGACAGTGGTCTACACTTTGGTCAACTCACTCAGTGGTGTGAGAAATCGTCAAGTTTAATACAGCATGGATACCCCGGGGCTGGAAGGAAATATGACCCCCATGGTCTATGAGATCATATGACAGCAACGTTCACTTCTCATCACAACCATCGTACCCTATTTGCACCCACGCACACAAATAAAGACATTATAACAAAGTAAATTATTTAGTATTGTTTTAATTGAATAATTCTCTAATATCTAGCATATTTTCATTCGAAAATATTCCTTAAAACTTTTTTTTTTAAATCTGTAAATTGCTTTTCTCGAATAAACACAATACAATTTGATTTCATTTAACTAAAATTACATACCAACCCTTTGTACATATATCAATTGTGTTGATATATATATATATAGATATATTTATCTTTTCATCTAACTAACTTGCATACTAATTCTGTACATATTTAAATATCTTTCTTTCTTTTCTTTCAAAATTTTTGTTTATGTTTAAAGTGCAAGTGTCCCTAGGGGGACATAGCGCTCCAAGTCGAAATACAGAAATAAAGTAACTTATTCGAGAGACGAGGTTTCTTCTTACCGTTACACTAGAAGTTTGTTTTATCTCTAAAAGAAACATCTGTGCTTTGATGCTTTCATTTCTTGGAAAAAAAGAAGGAAAAGTCGAATAGTTAGGACACTTTTTACTATCCCCATTATCAACGCAAATCTTCTCTCTTATCTCGTGGGTAGTTAGCGACTGCTTTTACTGTAAGTACACCACATGTCTACACATGTGAAAAGCAGTTCGACTTTGCACTTACAAATGTGCCAGAGCCCCGTTTGGTTACTTGCAATCGCTGGTGGGGTGGGACTTTTGCAAGAATCGGGGGCCATTGGAGCATTTTTTTTTTTAAATCAGAAAAAAGTGTCCAATGCGGGAATCGAACCCGGGTCGTAGTGGTCGAAAACCAAACGGTTTAACCAGCCTTCCACCGATCCCCTAATCAACGCAAATGACTCTTCAGAATGAAAAATCACAGCAAGGAAGTCTCGGGAGTATAATTCAAGAATTAAAAGATACAATATAACGACATTAAAATCTGTTTCTATATTTGCGAGGTTAGGTAACGTGGTAAAAACTCCCCTACAGGCCTATAAAACAATACCTAATGCTGTAACTAGATGAATTCTTGATCCATTATATTATCAAAGTTGTCCCAAAAGTTCATAAACATATTATGATTTATATTTTGAAAGTGTTTACGAACTTTTGGGACAACCTTGGTAATATTGGTAACCTTGGTAAAATTATAACAGAATTCTTATAGAATAATGATTTAATCTCTGATGTTCTATATTAAGGGTAGCCAATCAGCAGGTAGACCGAGTTTCAGAATTTCAAAGTTAGATCACAAATATATTGAACCATGTTTCTTGCCGAAGTTCGTTTGTGCTTCAGTTTCTTGTAATATAAAGAAAACTCTTCGTTAAGCCATTTCTTTAAGACTTCGTTTTGAGTTCCCGAAGTTCCCTAAGAATATTATGGCTGTTGGTATTATTTTCCCTTTTTCAACGCTTCTCTCAATGTTTTGATTTTTTTTACGTCCAACCTCACCAGCGAGTGCAAGTAACCAAACCGGGGTTCTGGCACATTTGTAAGTGCAAAGTCGAACTGCTTTTCACATCTGTAGACATGTGGTGCACTTACAGTAAAAGCAGTCGCCTACTTCTACCCACCATAATTATCATGGCCTGTACCACGTGTACTAGGGATAAGCAAAAAACAAAGAACTTCTACAAGAAATAAATGCGAGATCTTTCGAATACCTTAAAAATATATGGCTACAGCAAAGCATTATTGAGGTCACGACGTTTCAGTAACTGGCTGTCATTCTCTTCAGCGGAATGGTTATTATCAAGAGAGTGACAGCCTCACTGACATGTCAGGAACTAAATAAAATAGTTGGTTGATGTAGCCATCGTTTTTTTTTCCCCAAAACAAACTTTAAACTAACAAATGATTTTTAAAACTAATTTCAAAAAAAAAAAAAATTTTTTTTTCCAAATCCATATTCTTATTTTCTATAGGATTATTCAAATAATAATCTGTATATATTTACCATGTGTATATAATCTTTCTCCATTTTTACCCCTTTGTATATTTCCCACTTTCATGGGTTTCTCCGTCTTGTAACCCCAAGGAGAATCCTCTGTAAGACTTGTGTGTCTTAATAAAGGTTTGTGTGATTTTTAAAACTAACGAAATTTTGATGAGTCCCAAGACGGGGCGCTATAGACAGGTTTAACTGTGTGTATTAAGACATTATTTTGTTATCTTGAAGATAAATGCTGCCTGGCCGGCATTCATATTTCTGTAACAAATAGACACTTCGGCAAGTTAAAGTTTTCTCAACGTTTTAACAAAAATCTTTTGTCTTCATCAAGAGAAATAAATAACCCAAGATATTGCTGCTGCTGTGATAGAGATGTATGGAGACATCTGAAGCTCTTCATTGGACACGACAACAACAACAGAAAATTGACATGGACCAAGAACAGCAACTTTACACACCCAAGATAGTGGACATTGCTGTGATAGAGACGTACGGAGACATCCGAGGCTCTTCATTAGACACGACAACAACAACAGAAAATTGACATGGACCAAGAACAGCAGCTTTACACATCCAAGATAGAGAATGACTCCTGTGATAGAGATGTACGGAGATATCTGAGGCTCTTCATTGGACACGATAACAACAACAGAAAATTGACATGGACCAATAACAGCAGCTTTACACATCCAAGATAGAGATGTACGGAGACATCTGAGGCTCTTCATTGGACACGACAACAACAACATAAAATTGACCCAGAACAGCAGCTTCACACATCCAAGATAGAGAACGACTCCTGTGATGGAGATGTACGGAGACATCCGAGGCTCTTCATTGGACACGACAACAACAGGAGAAATAAATAAAGCATTTGGCAAGGCGTTGAGAACAATTGCTAAGCCTTGCTAAATGCCCATTTCTCCTGACGAAGACAGAATATTTTTGTTGAAACGTTAAGAAAATAAAACTTTAACTGGCCGAAGTGTCTTTTTTTTTTTTAAAACAGAAATAAGAATGTAGGCTAGGCAACCATTATCTTCATGATAACAAAATAATGTCTTAATACAGTTAAACCTGTCTATAGCGCCACCTCTTGGGACTCGCCAAAATAGGGTGCTATAGAGAGGGTGTGCTATTGACAGGTCACTTTTAATGTAAATTGCATCGTACTACGTTTTTAAATTCGGGCGTTATAGAGAGGAATACGCTATATATAGGGGGCGCTATAGACAGGTTTAACTGTACTTGTTTTAAACCTGATTGCGATTTATCTTATGAAGCAGGAGTGTTGGCTGGACCTTGCATACATCCACGTTACACAGAGATGGGGTGGTTTAAACTGTGGATCGCCCAAGGAGACACAGGGAAAGTGTACCTGGAGGGCTGACCACCACCGTCAATGCAGCAAGAGGGAGGGAGGGGTTCTCCCGGGGATGTCGGCGGAACTGGAACCCCGGGGTTCAGGTTTTTATGGCTGCTGCTGGGTCGTCTGTAATTGAAATGCTCGTTTGAACGCATCGACCCCGCTCGCCATGTGTCGAACCTGACTTAGCAACTTGTTGCTCAACGTGAGAGGATGTATAGATAAAAAATCCACTTTTAAATTTTATAATTTCTCTTTTTAGAGGTTTGGGAACGAACATAAGAAAATATAGGACAACGCAATGTTTTCTACAGGCTTTAAAATAAAATCAGTTTTATAAGCATGCATTGGTAACGAAAGTGAAAACCTGTTAATGCTTGTTTTGGGAAATGGATGCATAGTGAATTTGTCTTGAACCTAAAGTTATGAATGTTTCATCTCCAGAAATATAGTCATGAAGAGGTTTGTTATTTCACGGATGAATCCAACGTTGCGATTCTATAGGACATGGGCTTTGCTGCTAACTCGCTAGCACCACTTGGCATAGGTCCGCCGGCTAGCTAGCTCGCTATAAGAAAATGTCAACTCTACTTTGCGTTCCATATCCCGAGACTGCTATCCCATGTTGCCGGAGTGAGAGATGACCGGGTGTCGAAGTGTATTATGGGAGTTGGCAAGCTGCGCGACCTTGATCTGCTGCCTACAATGGCCGACCAACAGGTTTATCCCTGCCTGCCTGCCCCACCCGCCGCACTTCCTGGCCGCAGCTGCCCATTGTGCTCCCCCCCCTCAGTGAATGAGCTCGTTGACAAGCGAGCGACCCACCAAGAATTGCCGCCATCCTGTTATCGACGGCGGGCAGGCACTAGCGGCGGCGCCTGAACGTGTTTGCCAATTAATAGCCAGTCGTACAGCGAGGAACAACTTCTATTGACAATTGATTTGTTAAACTAGTTCTATATAATAAAATACGATTTTTATTGCAATATAACATGAAAAAAGCGATAATTTTTTCCTTCAATAATGAGCGACATGCGCTTTTTTTATTTCATCTTTTTTAAAATCATTGCAGTGAAAGGTGTGTTGCGTTAAAAATATGCATCAGATAGAGATAAGATATTCGACGGCACTCGGTCATCTCACCCTGGGACATATTACTTGGGTTTGCCTGACTAGCTGTCTACATGTCTCGCCGGCATGTTCCATCTAAACACCCGTGGAGTGAGTACCTCGGTAGAACGTTGAGGTACCACTACTTGGACCGTTTACTTAACGTGTTTGCCCCCGTACATTCCTCCCTCCAGCCTGGGGTGGCATGGCCGGCCGTGTAAGACGGCGATGACCCAGTGAGGGGACTTTCCCCGATGACTCAGCGGCTGACCCTGGCGCCTCCCCTCAACCCTCCCTCCCTATTCGGTTGGGCGACCACTTTGACTATTTTCTTATCATTTTTTGATAGACTTTTTATATAGAGTTTGAAACGTATATTTTCCCTTTTTAGAAAGTTTTAGGAATCTCACTTCCACAGCCTTCATTTGTAACGTTCTCACTGACATTGAGATATATTTGATCCCTGCACAAGCAACGACCTTCTTGGAGCCAGGAAATTGCAGCGTGAATGTTTAATTGGAGGGGTTAATTAGGAACTGATGATTGATTGGAGGGGAAGGAATAGCAATCGATCTTCGGTCGATGTATCAATGAAAACTGCTGGAACAGCGCATCAATATCTCTTGTACCTTTGTTAAATGAGCAGAGCGACGTTGTGCAAACAGAAGACAAAGTATGACGGTTCAACCCCTGGATTACTGGCCTGAGATTAACGATATAAGGTAATTGAGATGGAAGTAAATCAGAAACATTTTCAGGATAACTAGAAGGTATTGATTGTTGGTTTCTTCTACTCTTGTTCCTTCAATTATTGATTTCATTTACATTGAAGTAACGTTTGTTGGTTTCTTCTACTCTTGTTCCTTCAATTATTGATTTCATTTACATTGAAGTAACGTTTGTTGGTTTCCTCTACTCTTGTTCTTTCAATTATTGATTCATTTACATTGAGGTAACGATTGTTGGTTTCCTCTTTTGTTCTTTCAATTATTGATTCATTTACATTGAGGTAACGATTGTTGGTTTCCTCTACTCTTGTTCCTTCAATTATTGATTTCATTTACATTGAAGTAACGTTTGTTGGCTTCCTCTACTCTTGTTCCTTCAATTATTGATTTCATTTACATTGAGGTAACGTTTGTTGGCTTCCTCTACTCTTGTTCTTTCAATTATTGATTACATTTACATTGAAGTAACGTTTGTTGGCTTCCTCTACTCTTGTTCCTTCAATTATTGATTTCATTTACATTGAGGTAACGTTTGTTGGCTTCCTCTACTCTTGTTCTTTCAATTATTGATTCATTTACATTGAGGTAACGTTTGTTGGCTTCCTCTACTCTTGTTCTTTCAATTATTGATCCATTTACATTGAGGTAACGTTTGTTGGCTTCCTCTACTCTTGTTCTTTCAATTATTGATTCATTTACATTGAGGTAACGTTTGTTGGCTTCCTCTACTCTTGTTCTTTCAATTATTGATCCATTTACATTGAGGTAACGTTTGTTGGCTTCCTCTACTCTTGTTCTTTCAATTATTGATTCATTTACATTGAGGTAACGTTTGTTGGTTTCCTCTACTCTTGTTCTTTCAATTATTGATTCATTTACATTGAGGTAACGTTTGTTGGCTTCCTCTACTCTTGTTCTTTCAATTATTGATTCATTTACATTGAGGTAACGTTTTTTGGCTTCCTCTACTCTTGTTCTTTCAATTATTGATTCATTTACATTGAGGTAACGTTTTTTGGCTTCCTCTACTCTTGTTCTTTCAAATATTGATTCATTTACATTGAGGTAACGTTTGTTGGTTTCCTCTATTCTTGTTGGGTGATCCATGGACTGTTCTGAGTGGGGTTTGAAACTGACCATACAGTGAAAGGTCTTTAGCCCACTGCCTCTCCTTAACATCCGTACATCCCACACGTCACATTCGACAGGTGTTCGCCAAGGCAATCCTCAGTTTTACAGTAATGTCCACTCATATTTCACCTTCACATCAATACATATTAACATCTTTCTCTCTGAGTTACCAGCCTAATATAAAAAAAAACTTTTGTTCAGTCCTCTACACATGCGTCATGAATCAAAAATGTCATTTCAGGATCTTTCCGAGTTTTGAGAACAGGTGGCCAAATCAGGGGGATATGGGAATGTTTCACTTTCCCCAGTAGTGTTACATTACTGCGACATAATATTCCGAAGTTGTTGTTTATCCCATGTCATGAGATGGCTATGTAGTAAGTACATGGCATGTATATGCTGGTTTTAAAAGTAATACAGCAGCCGTTATTGAGGCATTTATTTCCCGATGTTTCACTCTCCCCTGTGGATGGTGACGACAGGGAGTCGCGTCGTAAAATAAATACCTCAAAGAGCGGTTAAGGGATCCATGAAGTAGTTCGGACTAGAACAATGCTTGGCTACTTGGAGGTGGCCGCTGTAAGAATCTGGAGGCCATTTAAGCAATTTGTTGTTAAAAGAGGGAAAAAATCGGCATCAATTCAAGTACTGATCTTGGTTGGCGACCGCCTGTTGTATGCCTGTAGACGTATGTGACATTTCCTAGAGTTCCCCGCGTGTCCCATTGTCCCCTTCCCGCTCGTCGTGTGCGTCACCCTCCCATTGACGTATTCCAGGACCTCCCCCCCATTATATACATTTTTTTTTTTATGAATGGCGCGCGCCCGCTATTCAAGCTTCCGCGGCGCTCTTAAGTCTGATTAATGGAACTGAGTCAACGGATGAATTTTGATGGCACTCGCAGATCCTCCAGAATTAATAAATTAAGTAAACAAGGGCAGGTTTCTGCTGCTTGACTCAGTCCCCCCTCGTCTATAACAAATATTTGTCGTCTCTCAGCAAACTTCCACTCTTCCTTTCTTCCAAAGTGAAACACTCATCCACTCGGCTCTTAGAACTGTCCAAATAGTAAATGTTATATGTGCTTATGTTGATGATCCAGACAACGGTTTGTTTTTCCCAACAAATGAAACCAATTATTTTCGACCATCGGGGTATTCGATCCATTTCCTGGTCTTTCCTCTTGAAGTAAACCTAATGTTATTCAGTTAAGATCTTCTGTTGTGACCTGTGCTGAGAGTCTCCCCATGAGGAGGGGGACAACTGACATCTGTCAGGCAGATCACGTGACCACTTGAGTGTGAACACAGTCCCATTGATCTCTCCTTGTCAAGGCTGGTGGCGTCACATGTCGCGTCTTGTGCATGCCTGCCTGCCCCATTGATGATATTTACGTTACGTTATTTATGTTAGTTATGTAAATTTATATCCGGCGGCAGGTGGCTGATTTAGCCGGCATTGTCTGCCGACGCAGCCTATAAACATGTCGGCCATTTCTAGAATTCTCTACGTCGCCTGTGGGGAGTTGTGAGAAAGGTATTCCTACTTGGGTACCGCCTTGTCTCTCCACATTCTTCTGTTCAACTCTCTCTAGAGCACAAATAACAACTGCTAGACCGGCCGTTGCCTTGTCTCTCCACATTCTTCTGTTCAACTCTCTCTAGAGCACAAATAACAACTGCTAGGCCGGCCGTTGCCTCGTCTCTCCACATTCTTCTGTTCAACTCTCTCTAGAGTACAAATAACAACTGCTAGACCGGCCGTTGCCTCGTCTCTCCACATTCTTCTGTTCAACTCTCTCTAGAGTACAAATAACAACTGCTAGACCGGCCGTTGCCTTGTCTCTCCACATTCTTCTGTTCAACTCTCTCTAGAGCACAAATAACAACTGCTAGGCCGGCCGTTGCCTTGTCTCTCCACATTCTTCTGTTCAACTCTCTCTAGACTACAAATAACAACTGCTAGACCGGCCGTTGCCTTGTCTCTCCACATTCTTCTGTTCAACTCTCTCTAGAGTACAAATAACAACTGCTAGACCGGCCGTTACCTTGTCTCTCCACATTATTCTGTTCAACTCTCTAGAGTACAAATAACAACTGCTAGACCGGCCGTTGCCTTGTCTCTCCACATTCTTCTGTTCAACTCTCTCTAGACTACAAATAACAACTGCTAGACCGGCCGTTGCCTTGTCTCTCCACATTATTCTGTTCAACTCTCTCTAGACTACAAATAACAACTGCTAGACCGGCCGTTGCCTTGTCTCTCCACATTCTTCTGTTCAACTCTCTAGAGCACAAATAACAACTGCTAGACCGGCCGTTGCCTCGTCTCTCCACATTCTTCTGTTCAACTCTCTCTAGAGCACAAATAACAACTGCTAGACCGGCCGTTGCCTCGTCTCTCCACATTCTTCTGTTCAACTCTCTCTAGACTACAAATAACAACTGCTAGACCGGCCGTTGCCTCGTCTCTCCACATTCTTCTGTTCAACTCTCTCTAGACTACAAATAACAACTGCTAGACCGGCCGTTGCCTTGTCTCTCCACATTCTTCTGTTCAACTCTCTCTAGAGCACAAATAACAACTGCTAGACCGGCCGTTGCCTTGTCTCTCCACATTCTTCTGTTCAACTCTCTCTAGAGCACAAATAACAACTGCTAGACCGGCCGTTGCCTTGTCTCTCCACATTCTTCTGTTCAACTCTCTCTAGAGCACAAATAACAACTGCTAGGCCGGCCGTTGCCTCGTCTCTCCACATTCTTCTGTTCAACTCTCTCTAGAGTACAAATAACAACTGCTAGACCGGCCGTTGCCTTGTCTCTCCACATTATTCTGTTCAACTCTCTAGAGTACAAATAACAACTGCTAGACCGGCCGTTACCTCGTCTCTCCACATTCTTCTGTTCAACTCTCTCTAGAGTACAAATAACAACTGCTAGACCGGCCGTTGCCTTGTCTCTCCACATTATTCTGTTCAACTCTCTAGAGTACAAATAACAACTGCTAGACCGGCCGTTACCTCGTCTCTCCACATTCTTCTGTTCAACTCTCTCTAGAGTACAAATAACAACTGCTAGACCGGCCGTTGCCTTGTCTCTCCACATTATTCTGTTCAACTCTCTAGAGTACAAATAACAACTGCTAGACCGGCCGTTGCCTTGTCTCTCCACATTCTTCTGTTCAACTCTCTCTAGAGTACAAATAACAACTGCTAGACCGGCCGTTGCCTCGTCTCTCCACATTCTTCTGTTCAACTCTCTCTAGACTACAAATAACAACTGCTAGACCGGCCGTTGCCTTGTCTCTCCACATTCTTCTGTTCAACTCTCTCTAGAGTACAAATAACAACTGCTAGACCGGCCGTTGCCTCTCTATCGAAGAAGTGATAATCCCCGCTGTAGTGCACAACCCGGGTGCAACAAAGGAGAGATAGCACGGGAGAGATAAGCACTGGAAGTTACTCAGCATCCAAATGGTAGTCAAAGGTTGCATTCCTAGATAGTGGTATCATCGCCACTACCGGCTTCTTCCACACTATTTGTTGATGATTTATTTAGGTTTCGAGCCAAGTAGGGCTTTGTATACGGAGTTGGGAAGTTTCTGTCATCTCTTTCACAGGTGTATACTCTCTGGTCTATATAATCGTCATTTATAAACTTGTCAACTCTGTTCACCAGGTTTAGAATTCATGGAGTCAGTTATGTAACACCGTCCTCTCTCATATAGCTGCAAACACATGTATGGATTACACCACACTAATATGAATTAACTATCTCTTCATAGCGCTTATTTCATCACGTGGGTCCACTTTTGGGTAAATTGATTTAAAAGACAGCTCTCGTGACCGAACATCGCGTCTGACCGTCGTGCCCGTGGTCTAACGTCGCGTCCGAATGCCGGCGCTTTGGAGATCTGCGTTTATATTTGCTGCTTTTGACCTTTTTGCTGAACCTCTAAAGTTATATGTATCACTGAAATGACACACATTCAGAGTAATGTTTTCCAACGGCACTGTACCACCGAAATACATCCGGGCTGCGGACAGCTCTCCATTCCAGTTCTACAGACTCTGAGATTGTATGTATGACATCTGGACCGCGCTATGAAGGTGCCCCAGGTGCCCGTTGGTCCATTGTTACGTAACGTTTACCTGACACGCGCTGATAACATTTACTAAAACATCTGATAACAAATCTCAAGTGTGGTGGCCGACCTTATTTCTTCTGTCGTATCTTAAGTGCGTCCCATCTGTGGACAGATAGATGTTGACCAGGCTTCTTCTGATGGGCCCAATTGGTTGACGTGATCTCTCAACATGACTGTTCCATGAAACATTCTATCTCTCAACATGGCTGTTCCACGAAACATTCTATCTCTCAACATGGCTGTTCCATGAAACATTCTATCTCTCAACATGGCTGTTCCACGAAACATTCTATCTCTCAACATGACTGTTCCATGAAACATTCTATCTCTCAACATGGCTGTTCCACGAAACATTCTATCTCTCAACATGGCTGTTCCACGAAACATTCTATCTCTCAACATGGCTGTTCCATGAAACATTCTATCTCTCAACATGGCTGTTCCATGAAACATTCTATCTCTCAACATGACTGTTCCATGAAACATTCTATCTCTCAACATGGCTGTTCCATGAAACATTCTATCTCTCAACATGGCTGTTCCACGAAACATTCTATCTCTCAACATGACTGTTCCATGAAACATTCTATCTCTCAACATGGCTGTTCCACGAAACATTCTATCTCTCAACATGGCTGTTCCACGAAACATTCTATCTCTCAACATGGCTGTTCCATGAAACATTCTATCTCTCAACATGGCTGTTCCATGAAACATTCTATCTCTCAACATGACTGTTCCATGAAACATTCTATCTCTCAACATGGCTGTTCCATGAAACATTCTATCTCTCAACATGACTGTCCCATGAAACATTCTATCTCTCAACATGACTGTTCCATGAAACATTCTATCTCTCAACATGGCTGTTCCATGAAACATTCTATCTCTCAACATGGCTGTTCCATGAAACATTCTATCTCTCAACATGGCTGTCCCATGAAACATTCTACCTCTCAACATGGCTGTCCCATGAAACATTCAGACCTATCTTTTATCATGGATGTTTTTACGAAACATTGGATTCACATCTAGCCCAAGGGTGCGCCACAAAGAGATAACATTTCACACATCCCACCTTTGATAATAATAATAAAGTTACCACCCATAGAGACCGACTGACTGACTGTGACAGGCTCGCCCCCCGACCGATGGTTGGTACCCCGCCGCCCTCCAGCACACCGTCCCGCCCCTCCCTTCTTCTCCCCTGAGACACTCTTCAAAGGTCAGTTCCAATTTGCATACGTGGCCACAATTTAGGGGCTCCCTTCCCCCTATCCCAGGAGACTAATTTACCGCCAGTTTATATTTAACTCGGGGTGGGGGGCCGCTACGTGAATCACATTTCGCCCATTAGCACTGCCCATCCTTTCACGCCCACACAGGAGGTTGATAATCAATGCCAGATGGAAGTCAATATTGTCACGGAAACTCTTGAAGTTGTTTGCCCCTGCTTGGATAAACCGGTATTACATGGACACTGGACAATATTTGACATGAAGAGAGAACTGTCGTTGGAAGTGACGTGTGTTCGGTGGATGAACCGCACGGTCTTCATTATTAGGATCTTGTGTATTGGTGTCTGCCGATTGTTTGCCAAGAGATCCACAAACATCCTAGGTTTCAACATGTGGCATTAAAACTACAGATTCCTGCTGGAACTTTAGATCAAAGACACTCTGTGACACTTGAACTGTCCTCCCTACATTCTCGGCAGGACTTTAGATCGAAGACACTCTGTGATACTTGAACTGTCCTCCCTACATTCCCGCCAGGACTTTAGATCGAAGAAAAGGTGTGTGTGTTTTACAATAGTTGTGACAATTAAAACACTTTTATTGACAACTCAGTCAGGATAGATCGATATTTTACAAAGATGCTATTCTTCCCCGCCGCGATAAGGTCCCGTCTCCAGTCGATGACGGGGTCCTCGACGGTTTCCCCGACCTGGACGAAGTATCGATGAATTCTTGATTTGGCTGATGTGAGGATGGTCAGTTGGTCGTCCACCAGGCCTGTCCCGAAGATGTTCTACAATAATTGTGCGTATTCTACAATAATTGCAAAAGTATAAACAATTTATCATTCAGGAGAATTGGAATAGGTGTCTTTGTGTGTGTGTCAAATAAAAAAATGGGCAAGCACGTCAGCTTATCAGGCCAATTGTTTCACAAAACTACCTACAATATATAGAAAGGTATTATATAAAGGAATTTATATATTTAAAAATTGTCTAAAATATAAGAATAAAAAATATTTATAAGACTTTGCCCCTTAATCTGAACCTTAAAAGACTCAAGTAGAGTATTATACGAAACACACGAGAAAGAAGTGTTGACTGCACAGATAACAGACCCAGCCAAGACACACACCGGGTCCGTCTGTCTGGCGGCACCTTCACGCACGATTATCCATTTTAGTTTAGTTCCTTCCGTTCCACCGAGATGGGCACAAACAGGTCGTGAAGCTCCCGCCGCCCGCCCGTCCGCTCATTTTAATTTGCTGGTGTCTTCTTGATATGTATCTAGCTTTTTTTAAAAGTTGTGTTTCACGCGCGAGTTTCACCTATTCGCTGCTCTATAAGAGCTGACTCAGGGAAGTTTGACCTCTCGGCAAAGTCAGTAGGTGAATGATTTCTAATCGAAGTGTGTTCCTAGACGAGCAAGTGTCAATATACATACACGGCTGGGTTAGTCAATCTTTCAACTCATTTATAGAGTATAAATGTTTTTAAATTACGAATATTTTCTCACAATGAGTGTCTTTTTTATTTAAAAAACGCTAGCTCTCAAGCGTAAATCGCTCTTCAACGGGCTTACTATAATATCGACTTTTCCCACTTTGTCGATATTATAGTAAGTCCGTTGAAGAGCGATTTACGCTTGAAAGCTAGCGTTTTTTTTCAATAAAAATATACTCATTGTGAGAAAATATTTGTAATTTTAAAACTTTTTCCACAATTTTATCACGAATAGAGTATAAATGTGTTTCGAGTGTCAATGTACACATCAAATCTTTCCCACCTTCACTCTATACTGGATCTGGATTGTTGTTGCACCCACAAAAATATAACAGAATTTATAAAACAACATAAAAATTGATTTGACACATGTTGTAATACCTTGAAAAAGGTTGGCGTTCAGCCAACTGAAATATTGGTAAATAAATTATATTTTGATCCAGCATATACCTTTTTAATTTAAAAATAGATATACACGTATGTTACGTGTATGTTAGAAAAACCTTTTAATATTTTAAAGAATACTCTATTACTTTATCCTTTTTGATTGAAGAATATCTGGTTTGTTACCCCAGTTGTTATTTGGACAAGTGCATGACGTGTAAAAGCCGATTTATAAACTTGGTTCCGTTGTTAAACCTAGTGCTGTTAAAATTAAATAAAACTATCTCCCGCACTAAGCCCCGATATCTTTCCAGAAAATACAAAACACGGACAAAACCTGGTACAGGGTCTTTTAAGTACAAAGCTTTCTAGGTCTGATATAGATGTATACAGCATATTGACTTCTTCAAGGGATCGACATATAACTTTATAACTAAACGAATAATAATTTAAAAGGAAAATGTGAACGACCCGTTGACGACCCATCTGCCCGCCCATACTTAAAGCAGGGCGTGATCAAATTATTGTTTTCTTTCTTCCCTCAGCCTATCATGCCGCTTTTAGTTTTCCCCTCCCAAAATTGGCCACCAGTTGAGAGCCTCGCTAGAACTTGAATTGATCGTAAGCCCCGCTGTACTCATTGTTTGGTCGCCCGGCCCGGATTTAATTATGTGGCCTCGGGAGAACGGGGCCAAGGCCTGCCTCGCCCCGCCTGCTGCTGCTTGACTCTCATCCGGCTGTTCTCGTCTCACTGCCCTAGCTCGCTGTGGTCTCACGTTCGGCCGGCCTAGCTCCCTGTGGTCTCACGTACGGCCGGCCTAGCTCACTGCTCACACGTATGGCCGGCCTAGCTCACTGTGGTCTCACGTTCGGCCGGCCTAGCTCGCTGTGGTCTCACGTTCGGCCGGTCTAGTTCACCTGTCTCACGTTCGGCCGGCCTAGCTCACTGTGATCTCACGTTCAGCCGGCCTAGCTCACCTGTTTCCTCACGTTCGGCCAGCCTAGCTCGCTGTGGTCTCACGTTCGGCCGGCCTAGCTCACTGGTCTCACGTTCGGACGGCCTAACTCACTGTGGTCTCACGTTCGGCCGGCCTAGCTCTCTCTGTTCGGCCAGATTCGGCTGCACGTTGTCGTTTCAGAGCTAGCAATTTTCATTTCTCGATATATTAAGAAAAGGACGAAATTACATTGAAATGTTCTCGCTATTGGGCGTCTCTTTTCGAAGATCGCTCTGGTTGGAAGATATCTTCACACGGGACTTACAATTACTGCACAAAATGTGGAAAGCCTATACAAAACAACACCAGACCTTTTGATTTTTTACACCGATGTAAAACGGCAATTCTACACTTATGTAGAATGTGCACCAGAAGACGGAAATGTGTCACCAACGTAATAAATATCATCGCTAGATAGCAGCGGCCATGTTTAGTTCCCTTATCGGGAGATAGCGTTTAACACTTTGGTTTTTGTCGTTGTACAGTTGTGTTATAGCTGCCGTCTTCTGCAGTCGTCGGTCAATATTTGCCTAGGTCGCCGTGGAGCCACATATCGCTGCACATTCCGTTGTCGCCATGTGACGATCTATTGTAGCGAGAGGCATGTCCGGCTGGACACTTCCTAGCGGAAGTCAGGACAATTATGTAACTCATTAGGACATCTATTATGTAAATTAGGTGATGGTGGCAGCTATTACCGGGGTGATGGCCCTCCCGAGCTAGCCTCGTTCTGACAGCTTCACGGGTCGTCAAGCAGCACCTGTGTAAATTTTATCATCATATTTACATATATAACCATAATTTACATATCTCGGCTAGATACAGAGGAGCTACAGTGTAAAATAACCGGTAATACAGACAACGGCTGGTCCGTGGCTGAAGCTCACCACTTGAACAGATGCTGTGGGTTTGCCAACTACTCACACTCAAGAGCTACACGCCCGTCAATATATGCTGGGAGCCGTGTTACAGCGCTGTACGATATCTCGGCCCACAATTTCGGACAACTTGAGCCAAGTACATCTGTGCGGGGAGAACGTCCCCAAATTAGCCCGGTGGGACAAGAGCGGCACTGACGTCCTCGATAAAAATAGCCGGCCGGGGAGGCGATCCGTACAAATTGTGGTGCCTCGTGGTGGGAACTGTATCGAGGTGGTTTGGCCTGTTTTAGAATAGTGCGGTCTCGGGGTGGGTACTGTATCGAGGTGGTTTGGCCTGTTTTAGAATAGCGTGGTCTCGGGGTGGGTACTGTATCGAGGTGGTTTGGCCTGTTTTAGAATAGCGTGGTCTCGGGGTGGGTACTGTATCGAGGTGGTTTGGCCTGTTTTAGAATAGCGCGGTCTCGGGGTGGGTACTGTATCGAAGTGGTTTGGCCCGTTTTATAGAATAGCACAGTCTCAGGGTGGGTACTGTATCGAGGTGGTTTGGCCTGTTTTAGAATAGCGCGGTCTCGGGGTGGGTACTGTATCGAGGTGGTTTGGCCTGTTTTAGAATAGCGCGGTCTCGGGGTGGATACTGTGTCGAGGTGGTTTGGCCTGTTTTAGAATAGTGCTATGGGGTGGATACTGTATCGAGGTGGTTTGGCCTGTTTTAGAATAGCGTGGTCTCGGGGTGGGTACTGTATCGAGGTGGTTTGGCCTGTTTTAGAATAGCGCGGTCTCGGGGTGGATACTGTGTCGAGGTGGTTTGGCCTGTTTTAGAATAGTGCTATGGGGTGGGTACTGTATCGAGGTGGTTTGGCCTGTTTTAGAATAGCGCGGTCTCGGGGTGGGTACTGTATCGAGGTGGTTTGGCCCGTTTTATAGAATAGCACAGTCTCAGGGTGGGTACTGTATCGAGGTGGTTTGGCCTGTTTTAGAATAGCGCGGTCTCGGGGTGGATACTGTGTCGAGGTGGTTTGGCCTGTTTTAGAATAGCGCGGTCTCGGGGTGGGTACTGTATCGAGGTGGTTTGGCCTGTTTTAGAATAGTACCTGTGGGGTGGGTACTGTATCGAGGTGGTTTGGCCTGTTTTAGAATAGCGAGGTCTCGGGGTGGGTACTGTATCGAGGTGGTTTGGCCTGTTTTAGAATAGCGTGGTCTCGGGGTGGGTACTGTATCGAGGTGGTTTGGCCTGTTTTAGAATAGCGAGGTCTCGGGGTGGGTACTGTATCGAGGTGGTTTGGCCTGTTTTAGAATAGCACTGTGGGGTGGGTACTGTATCGAGGTGGTTTGGCCTGTTTTAGAATAGCGCGGTCTCGGGGTGGGTACTGTATCGAGGTGGTTTGGCCTGTTTTAGAATAGCGCGGTCTCGGGGTGGATACTGTGTCGAGGTGGTTTGGCCTGTTTTAGAATAGTGCTATGGGGTGGGTACTGTATCGAGGTGGTTTGGCCTGTTTTAGAATAGCGCGGTCTCGGGGTGGGTACTGTATCGAGGTGGTTTGGCCCGTTTTATAGAATAGCACAGTCTCAGGGTGGGTACTGTATCGAGGTGGTTTGGCCTGTTTTAGAATAGCGCGGTCTCGGGGTGGATACTGTGTCGAGGTGGTTTGGCCTGTTTTAGAATAGCGCGGTCTCGGGGTGGGTACTGTATCGAGGTGGTTTGGCCTGTTTTAGAATAGTACCTGTGGGGTGGGTACTGTATCGAGGTGGTTTGGCCTGTTTTAGAATAGTACCTGTGGGGTGGGTACTGTATCGAGGTGGTTTGGCCTGTTTTAGAATAGCGAGGTCTCGGGGTGGGTACTGTATCGAGGTGGTTTGGCCTGTTTTAGAATAGCGTGGTCTCGGGGTGGGTACTGTATCGAGGTGGTTTGGCCTGTTTTAGAATAGCGAGGTCTCGGGGTGGGTACTGTATCGAGGTGGTTTGGCCTGTTTTAGAATAGCACTGTGGGGTGGGTACTGTATCAAGATGGTTTGGCCTGTTTTAGAATAGCGAGGTCTCGGGGTGGGTTCTGTATCGAGGTGGTTTGGCCTGTTTTAGAATAGCGAGGTCTCGGGGTGGGTTCTGTATCGAGGTGGTTTGGCCTGTTTTAGGATAGCGCTGTGGGGTGGGTACTGTATCGAGGTGGTTTGGCCTGTTTTAGAATAGCGCTGTGGGGTGGGTACTCTATCGAGGTGGTTTGGCCTGTTTTAGAATAGCGCTGTGGGGTGGGAACTGTATCGAGGTGGTTTGGCCTGTTTTAGAATAGCGCTGTGGGGTGGGTACTGTATCGAGGTGGTTTGGCCTGTTTTAGAATAGCGCTGTGGGGTGGGTACTCTATCGAGGTGGTTTGGCCTGTTTTAGAATAGCGCTGTGGGGTGGGTACTGTATCGAGGTGGTTTGGCCTGTTTTAGAATAGCGCTGTGGGGTGGGTACTGTATCGAGGTGGTTTGGCCTGTTTTAGAATAGCATGGTGACATTGTTTGGCACAGGTCTTGTTTGTCGCCCAGGACTTTCACACAGTCGCGTAATTCTTTAATTCTCGGACTTTGCGCGAGAGACCCAATCTGTTCTGCTGTTTGTTATGACATCTCGAGGAATGGCTAAGCAGGCTGCAACCTATTCTTGCTACAATCCTTCATTTGCTCCAGAAATGGCGTTGACCACAGACCGCGCAGATATCTTCCTCTGGGATAACACGTGCCTATTCTTAAAACTCTTACAAATATATTTCAGCATCCAGATTAGCTTGACTTTCCTTTCACTCATTTGTAAATTATATATATTTTTGACGTGACAACGTCTTAAATTAGGTTGCGGCTGGGAGTCACTTATGAAAAAGTGTAACGCCCGGTAACGTTACGATGAGTCATCGAACGAGAGTGCTGCGCGCGCAGCGCTAGAGAATTAGGCGCATTGAATCGGCGCATGCTTGTCTCTGTCTTTGTCTTTCTCGAACGTTCTTGGCGTTGGAAAAACAAGAAAGCGTCATAATACAAGTTCACACGTGTGGTTAAAGTATCGTCAGCTGTGTCTGTAGTGAAAATGTGGAGTGCTTAGATTCGTCATTTACAACAACTACAACAATAAAGGTAAATAATTGTACACTGATATTTCATTATCGTAAACTATGATTGATTGATTAATTGTTAGATTGACACAAAAGTTGAGAAACTGAGTTTATAGGTTATGTCATACTATTGATAAATGTTGATAGTGTTAAGTAAATTATTAGTTTAAAATTAATTAATTAATTAATTATTATTTTACAAATTTTAAATAGTTTCAAATTTATTTAGCAAAAATTTGAACCTTCGATCTGAATAAATGTTTTGATTTTCGAATTGATTCTTTAAAATTACAAATATTAAGAAAAAGTGGCAGATATAAGAAAACTTTATTTAAACTGTGTTGAGCAAGAATTTTAACATCTAATTTAAGTAAATGTTTTAATTTTCAACTTCATCATTTACAATTACAAATTTTATTTAATTTCAAATTTATTTAGCAAAAATTTGAACCTTCGATCTGAATAAGTGTTTTGATTTTCAAATACCAACGCGGCTGGTGGAGTGGCGATCTATCGTAAATTATCATCGACATCTACGGCGGAAGTGTTCCAAGTTGCGATTACAGACGTAACTCGTGTCATTAAAACCAAGGGTGACATGTGCATGACTGAAGTTACTTGCTTCGCCGCTAATACTAGCTTCAAGTTTATACTCGGTGCTGTATATATTCATCCAGGAGCTAGTATGCAGGATATTGGAATGTTACTATGGCAAGGACTCGGTCCGTACATTCACAACAGCCAGTACGTGCCACCGTTCGTGCAAGTTGATTCTAGTATACCGATTCTTCTGTGTGGTGATTTTAACAAAAACGTAAAGCCTGACAACTCGTTTCTTAAATTCATGAAAAATACGTATAATCTTGATTGCGTATCAAACGTTTCTAAGTCAACTACGTTAAAAAGAACAACTATCGACTTGACTTTCGCAAGACACATTACAGCAGAAACACTTCCTTTCATTTCATATTTCTCCTATCATCGTCCTATCCTCAACAAAATCACTCAAATGGGAATTAGTTAAGTTTAAGTTTACATGTACAATGTTTTAGTAAACAAAATATATTTCTATAGTTAAAATTTGTGCAATTCTTATTTTCATTCAATTCCTTGTTCCTATTGTGCAATTTAATTATATTCATATCAATAAATATTCTACCGTTGTCACGTAAAATCTTCGCCCGTAAAACCGACTTTACAGGCAACCATTGTTTTTTTATTAGTTTATCTTAGGTTCCACCAGCCACGAGAGCCAATATCTCAAAACCCAAATGGCATCCGTGGTCATGATTTCCATGGGGAAAAATCGACATTTAGTCAAAAATTATTCCAATAGATGGCAGTGTCCCGTGATAGGCAAAGCAACAATTGTGGCCTCCAGGGATAACTCAAACCTCGCGATAAAAACATCACTTGAATACGATTTCTATAGTTATTGTAAATATTGAGGCTGCCTGGCCGGCATTCATAGTTCTTGAGAATAAAGATACTTCGGCCAGTAAATCTTTTTATTACCTCTCTTTGATACGATGGTTAAAATATAAAGAATGTTTAGTCCTTGCATAAAAAGATTTACTAGCCGAAGTATTCTCAAGAGATTTCTATAGTGTTATACTCACGGCAATAAACCAATTGACACTTTACAATTATAAACGAGGGGTTCCATTGTTTATATAAATACAAAAGAAATAAAATATTTCATAATAAGTTTGTTTATATATGTAACTTTCCCTTCATTGCCCACAGCTAAATGACTCATGTCTATAGCTAAATGACACAGCTCTACACTCATGCACAAAAATTAAGGAAGTTTTACCTTTTTGAATGTATATCGGTATTCAGACAATAACTTAAAGATATTACAGTGACCTTTATTGAAGACACACGAGATAACCAAGTGTGTATACACTCATAGACAAAACTTAAGGAAGTTTTACCTTTTAGAATGTATATCGGGACAATAACTCTGAAAGATATTACAGTGACCTTTATTGAAGATACACGGAATAACCTCTGTCTCCTTCAAAAAAAAATATAAAAATAAAAATAAAAATAAGACGACCAGTGACATCAAAATATGAAACTTCCTTAACCTTAGCCCTTGAATGTACATATGCCCGAAGTGCAGCAACCAGATCTCACCGACAAATTATAATGTCAGATTTTCTGGGCGACATATCAGTCTCTTGTATTGGGAGAGTTCGGGATGAGTGCTGCATCTTTCGACAGCTTCATATATTGTCGAGTCTCGAGACGTGTGATTTTTGAGATCCTTTCCAACAAGCTGAGCTAAACTTCTACTTTACTCCGTTTCGATATACAGTAGACTCTCCTATAGCGCGAGTTTTTACAACGCGATAAAAAAATTGCGACAAATTTATTTATACAACGCGAATTTTCGTATAACGCGTTATAAAATAAAACAATTTACCCTAACAACAATTCCTATAACGCGATTTCATACAACACGGAACACATTAATCGCGTTATAGGAGAGTTTACTGTACTTACTAGTTGAGCGTGTTTGGGCGAAAACGTCTCTATTACATAAGAAACGAAAGCATTAAACCACAAATATTTCTTTTACACATAGAACAAACATCTACTGTCCTTACTGCGATGGAAAAATATTTGGAAGGCTTGTCTTATCAGTGGTGAACCCTCCCAGTAGTTTCGCTAATTTAATCTACCAGACTGCTTCTTAGAGCTTTAATACTGTATTGGACGATTCTGCTTATATATGCTACACTGAAGGATGGAATCTTAGATATGGTATTCAAGTAAACTATAGACATAAGCTTTTAGGACAGTAGAATTACATAATGGAAACTGTGTCTTCTCTAATTGATAAACGACTTCAACAGAACTTACTGCAAAGAGAGGAATGTTGGGAAAGCAGACTTACCAAATACCGCGAGATCCGATACAAACAACAATACAGTAAACTCTCCTATAACGCGATTAATGTGTTCCATGTTGTATGAAATCGCGTTATAGGAATTCGCGTTGTACGAAATAAAACTTGTATAACGCGAATGTTGTTAGGGTAAATTGTTAGTGACAAATATCATGTAAAAATGTATTGTATAAAATGATGTATATAGGAAAAATAATTATATACTAAAACAAAACTAAATGTTATATTATTTTATATGCAAATGTATTGTACAGTTGTCAATAAGGAAATTTCCGCATTTTATTTTATAACGCGTTATACGAAAATTCGCGTTGTAAAAACTCGCGTTATAGGAGAGTCAACTGTATACAAATTTTCCACATCGCTAAATATGTCGTATACACTTTCTGGGAAAATGTCGATTCTAACAATGAGAATAATATCCAAAATGAATTCAACATACTTTTGACAACACAAATATATATATATCTATTAATATATAAATCATTGTTTGTATGTTTGTATGTCCAGTATACAAATTCGCAGTAGTTCACTAATTCAAACCAAAATTTCCATACATATGTAAAAAAAATACGGGGATGACGATAGGTTATTTTAAAAATATATATAAATCAATTATTAAAACTATATATTCAAATTATTCTACTTAGCTCACGAACAGCGCCCTCTATTAAAGATTAGATTAAATCATGCAATGATGCAAACAAATAGATAATGCTAATAACAAAAAAATAATTTAAAAAAAATCTTATCTAAATATATATCACTCGGGTAGATATGCACACGGGTCAATCCCGGGGCGAAGCCGGCCCGGGTGTATAAACATGTTATACATATTTACATATCTACTCTTCAATGCTTAATTAATATACTTTATGTAATTAGTTTTACAATGTATAAGATCTGAATAGAGATTTTATTGAAGGAAGTTATTGTCCGAAAACTTGCTAAACTTTAATAAAGAATCTCGTCTAGCTTTTATCTCTTCACAGAAATGATATCCTGCAATTCCTGCTGTAGTAAATATTTTATTCTACCTAACTTCAGGGGAAGAGAACCACTCTCCCAGCGATAAATAACACCTGAAAGAACTGTAAGGTTTGAAAGCTCGCCCCGTGTTCTATCCATACAACAATCTATAGGTACTTCCTCGGCGTGGAACTGAGGAGTGAAGACCTTGTCTGGAGGAGAACTCTCTCAAGGTGGGGAAGCCTTCCTTGCTGAATACATTTGTACATATATTCCCCTACACTTTATATGCCCTTTTACTCTTTTATTTTTCCACCTTTAAAATTTGATTAAAAGAATCAATAAAACTGTTTAAATTGTCGATACCACAATCTCCCAGCAATATAGTTTCTCCCATTGCTGTCTACAGAGTATAGACATGTAGTTACACGGCAGCGTGTGTTGGCAGGTCCAAAGTGCGTCCCCTCCCTGGCCTCACCATTTCCTCCCCGTGGCACGCGGCCGCGGACGGGGCGGGTTCCCCGGACCTGGCGGACGATGACAGCAAGGGCGACGTGTCGAGCGACGCCGAGGGGGTCTGGAGCCCGGACATCGAGCAGAGCTTCCAGGAGGCTCTGGCCATCTACCCGCCCTGCGGCCGCCGCAAGATCATCCTGTCCGACGAGGGCAAGATGTACGGTACGCGTGCATTCGTTCAATCTTCACACCACACAAACTAAAGAATCTATGAGTACATAGTACTAAGGCTGCTGAAACCTACTTTGGCATCTTGTTGGGATTATTTGGCTTTTTAATGGAACACCAACTCTTGTTAGCGCTACTGCCTTTAACAAAACCATAAATATTTCCCACAATTCAAGCTTTCAAGCGATACTCGCTCTTCAACGGGCTTAATTAAAACATCGACTATTTCCTACAAGGAATGTTTACAAATATATACGGCGCGCAGCGTGTATATTTATTACTGAAATTTAAATTCTATTTGATTTTTTTTTTTTTTAAGATTATCGCTTTGTGCGTGAAATCTAGCATTTTAAAATAAAAATAAACTCGTTGTGAGAAATATTTATAGTTTTTTTAAAACGCTTCTCACAATTTTATCTTGAACTTCATGAAAAGATAAATAATATAGAGATGTATAAAATAACTAGTTCTTTTGTCCACAATTGCATATTGGCCAAAACTTGCATAGACACACTTAGATCACAGCTCCGTTGGTTCCATCACCTACCAACAATTTAAAGTACTGCCACGACAACATTATTCCTAGTACAGTAGAACATAATGAGAGGACACTCGCGCTAGAGGACACCTCTCTATAAAGGACAGTTTTCATTTGCAAAATTACCATTTTTACTATTTAGCAACTCTCCGGTAAGAGGACACCTCTCTCTAAAGGGCACTTTGGCTCTGCAATTAGGTGTCCTTTAGAGGGAGGTTCTACTGTATACCTACTTGATCAATGATGTATCATTTATATTGTCATCTCTCTGGGATTGGATACCATATCTCTACCAACCTGCTGTACGTCCACTTCGTACTCCATCCAGCCAGAGAGCTGCCTCTCAGCTTAGTACAGGTAGGAATAAAGTGTATTTTAGCAAAATATATTTATTAGTTTATTAACAAATTGGTAATTTTGATGTTATTTATACTCAGTAAACTAGCTTCTCTGATATTTTATGAATTGAGATTTGGTCTTAAATAAACATGCTCATTCAGAAGAGCCACAGACAGTCGATCATCTTCACTTCAGCTGTCCAGCATTCCTGAGACATAGGATGTAAACAGCTATCCTACTTGGACTGACCCACCTCAATCCTAGATCTATGGCCAGACTCAACCTCAGCATGGAAATTTCTGGTCAACTGGTTCAACTCAGCAATCAAAACAGGACGCGAGTAAAAGCGCTCAACATTAGTCCATACTAGTGAGCTGGACTCCCCGGGTAGTTGGCACTCTGCGCTCCAGGAACCTGGGTTATAAACCTCCCTATCTCCAAACACGCTCCAGGAATCCGGGTTACATCAAGTCTTAAATAAATTGCGCCGTGTCATTCTGATGTTTGTCCTTTCTAATTTGCTAAGAGACAGTTTGAATCACAAGTTGACGACGGAGTTCCATGAAAGGGTTTTACTGTGGTACAATAAATACACTCATGGACAAAACTTGAGGAAGTTTCACATTTTGATATCACCTTTCGTCTTTTTTAGGGAGACAGGTTGTTCACATTTGGTTATCTCGTGTGTCTTCAATAAAAGTCAATGTGTATCGAATATCTTCCAGAGTTATTGTCTAAAAAAAAATTCCGATATTCCTGCTAAAAGGTATAACTTCCTTAAGTGTATATGTCCAGGGTAGCCTAGTGGAAATGGCATCTGCCCGGTAAGCGGAACACTGTGGGTTCGTTTCCCATCCCGGGACACTTTTATTTTCCGTTTATCATTACTCTTCACAATTCATCCTTTCATACCTCATCCTTAAGAATAGGAATAGTCGTTATTTTTTTCCTTAAAATAATTAAAAATTACGATTTTTCGTTCTGTAAAAAGAAACATTTGAGGTAAAAACTTGTTCAACGTCTTTCCTTAAGTTTTGTCCATGAGTGTATGTCGGCGGACCACGCCACGTGAGCTAACGGGATTCAACTGGATCACGGGATAAGTTGGCGCAAATAACGATGTTAATGAGGGATAATCAAACATTGATCCTCCCAACCACCATTTAGATCACAGGCCGGATCTAGAATCCCACTTCCACAACTTATCGGAGAACACAAGAATTAATCCTTCTTCCAGAACTACAGATTGGCATTCCACGATAGAAGAATTAGGTCTGGGTATTCCTACAGAGCTTGCTGATCCCTCGCCACTTTTAGAGAAAAAGGTGGATGTGCCTCCCCCCGGGGGCGGATAATTGTGGTGGAGGATTACCACAGCAGGGAGTAGTGTCCCCCACTCGAGTGTTTCAACCAACTACCTCCACTGCCGGGTACAGTGAGAATACTCCTCTGTCATGATGATGTCATTCCCCCCGTCACTCCGCGCGGTTTTACTTCCTTACTCTATCGGACAGAATCTTCCAACAACTTTATTGAATATCGGGCAATTATACAATATATTACACACTCATGGCTGAACAAAACTTGTGCGAGTTTCAGATTTTAAACATAAACCCCTCCTGTATTTACTTATATAACGGTGGATTTTCATACATGCATAAATTCGAACGTTCTCCTTTTAAAAAGCGCTATGATAAAATAAAAAGACAAGGGTCGCCTTTCCCGTCAAAATAGACGTCTAAAACCAGACGCCATCTATTAGACGTCTATTTTGACAGGAGAGGCGATCCTTATCTCTTTAGATCAATTTCCTCCCGGCAAAATTTCCATCTTTATAACAAAATATAAAAATTAAAATTATATAGAATATAAAAGGTGGTACAACTTCCTTAAGTTTTGTCTCCATGAGTCGCTAACCCCCTAGAAGAGAAGGACTTTGTGTGCTCGGAAGCACTTGCGTGTTGTGTGTTTTAATAACAACGTAGCGGTAATATTTTCTATTGAAAGATTTTATAGAATTGCCTGTGCTTCCATCTCCTTCCCAGAGTTACCAAATCATATTTGCTGCAAGACGTCTACAGATAATACATATCAAACCTCTAGGGAATTAGCTACGGTGGGTTACAGTCGGAATGAATGGGGTTCTACATTTCGTGATCTGGTACGTCGGAGGGGACGTCGTAATTATTTCCCTGTGAGCCACCAACATGTACTGTAAGCAAGTAGCATCTACGCCGGGTTAACGCCCCGTTTTGTACCACACTCTATTCAGTCCAAACAACTTATCAAAGATTTGAGAGCCAAGCGAGATTAAGCAATTTTGTGTATATCCCCACATCGATAATAATAATAAAGATTTGTGTAAGTCTCGCCTCCAGCCGCACTCCGTCTTAAACCCTTCCAACTTTATGACTCCGATTCTCGCTGCCGAGTGTCATATTGTCCAGTCTGGGTGTCATGGCGTCTGTCAGCGACGCCGATTGTCCAGCTCGAGTGTCTGTCAACGACCGAGTGTCGCCCAGGGCCACCAGGACTGACGGAAGGAAGTGAATATCGACGTCGCTACCCACATTCCAGCCATAGTTTTGATCGTCTGCATGCAATAAGCTCGAGGATCGATTTTTCTAAATTGCACATTCCAGACATTCCTCCTCCCCGGCCGCTCGAGTGATGCAAGAGAGAAGCTTTATTATTAAATCCTCCCTCCCTCCCTCCCCCGCAGCTGTTTTTGCCCTTCCATTCCATTCTTTTATTTCTCTTTCTTCTGCCTTCCTCCTTTTACTTTTAAATATAGTCTCTCGCCGCCCTAATGAACCCACCCACCCGCCCTCCTCATTCCTCGCGTGCCTTCTTGGATTATTTTGGTACTCGGATTGTTTTTTCTATTTCTTCCATCCCCCTTTCTTCAACCCGCCGACCCCCTTGGTAACACTCGCGGACGTCGTCCCGGTTTTAGCGCCACTACCGGGGCAAGTGTGGCGGGGAGCCACAAGGCATTGTTTTCGAACTGATGCATTTCCCGTCCGGTGAAGTGTTTTCGAGGCTTTTTGATTGACCTATTTCTAAAGTTGTTTCGTCGGGTAGTTGGCGGTCTTTGTACGCTCCAGGATCCTGGTTTAATTAAAGAAAGAGGTTTCATCAGATCGACATTTTGATGTCGGCGGGTAGTTGGCGATCTCCTGGGTTACCTGAAAATATCATTAGGGATTTGCTGCTGCCTCTATTACAACCATATTGAGAGATTAATCATAGAGTCCCCTGTACGTCACAATAAGTAGTTCAGCGTCGGCTGTCGTAACTTCTCCCTCGGCGGCCGCCGTCCAGATATCTTTTCAACAGCCTCTCTCGGACCATAGGCTCGCGGTATCCACGGAAGCTTGAGTTGCGGA